>CM042329.1:26012838-26375338 GCA_023566125.1 Zingel zingel | reverse complement strand
ACAGTACAGTAGACTACATCAACACTGAGGCAAAGTCTACCGGGGAGTCATAAAAAAACGGTTTTGGTGGTGTGTTTCGTGGGTCTGGCCTCCTGATGAATCTAAGTCCAATATTCACTCTTTAAGTAGCTGGTTTTTGGTCTCTATACCAACTCCTGAGGAAAATATCTGTCTCTTTAGCTGCTAAATGATCCACTATGTTTACCAGCTAGTTGCCTTGTCTGTGCTGTTGAGCTGAAACTCGCTATAAAGCTTCAAAGCTGCAGATTTGGGTGACAATTGTATGTAAATTAATTATTACAAGTGACCCCTTTCACACTGTCAAATTTTTTTCACATTGTTATTATAAACATACATTACAGCCACTTTATGTGGCTCTTTTTTTATTCAGTACTTTGTGTCAGTATAGTGATTTCTTCTTATCCTACATCAGTTTTTGCCCACCTTGATTTTAAACATTTTGTCCCTCTTTTTTTTTACCTGCTCACAGATTGGATAAGGCAAATCAGTGAACTATGACAACTGACTAAGTGCATTGAACAAATTAATGACTGGATGTGCCAGAACTTTCTTAAATTAAATGATGAAAAAACTGAGGTGGTTGTTTTTGGAGCAAAAGAGGAACAATTAAAAGTCAGCACTCAGCTTCAAACAATAATGTTAAAAACAACAGACAAAGCCAGAAATCTTGGTGTAGTCATGGACTCAGACCTGAATTTTAACAGCCACATTAAGACAATTACAAAGTCAGCCTACTACCACCTTAAAAATATATATCAAGGGTTAAAGGACTTATGTCTCAGCAGGATTTGGAAAAACTAGTCCATGCTTTTATCTTCAGTAGACTTGACTACTGTAACGGTGTCTTTACAGGTCTCCCTAAAAAATCAATCAGACAGCTGCAGCTGATTCAGAACGCTGCTGCTCGAGTCCTCACTAAGACCAAGAAAGTGGATCACATCACTCCAGTACTGAAGTCTCTACACTGGCTTCCAGTGCCTCAAAGAATTGATTTCAAAATACTTTTGCTGGTTTATAAATCACTAAACGGTTTAGGGCCAAAATACATTTCTGATCTGCTACTACACTATGAACCACCCAGACCTATCAGGTCGTCTGGGACAGGTCTGCTTGTTGTCCCCAGAGTCAGAACTAAACAGGGGGAAGCAGCGTTTAGTTTTTATGCTCCACATATCTGGAACAAACTCCCAGAAAAATGCAGGTCTGCTGCAACTCTCAGTTATTTTAAATCAAGGCTGAAGACCTATCTTTTTGATGATGCCTTTCTTTAAATAACTGATTATTTCTTATACTGAAGTTGCATTGTTGACACTGTATGACAATCTATATAAGCATATAAAGAGAAACTCCTATTTTATCTGCTTTTATATATTTAACTGTTTCAACTGCTCTTCAATGTTTAATTTCTTATACTGCACTGTAACTTTTAAATCTGCTTTTTATTTATTTTTTTAATCTGTTTTCTTGTAAAGCACTTTGAATTGCCCTGTTGCTGAAATGTGTCTGCCTATGATCTTGACTGAGACACAGATTTAAGTCCAAGCTTTTGATGGACCAGTCAAGGATATTCAGGGATTTTTTCAGAAGCCATTCCAGCATTTTCTGGGCTTGTATACTCTGGAACAGAGTCTTCAAATGAATTTTTTGAATTCCGCCCCATTCATTGTTTCCTCCATCCCTACCAGTCTCGTAGTCCCTGCTGCTGAGATGTATACCCATCCTCCATGCTGCCCTAACCATCCCTCTCTCTAGTGAGGGGACAATATCTGCTTTTCACCAGATGAAGAGGAGTTACATTACATTGTGTTGCATCTGAATGAATAATTATTTTCTTTGTATTTTGTGAGAGTGGCATCTGGAAAACTCCAGGTGGGCTCTACTGCATATGTCTGACTTTCTTTAACACAGTTCATTATAAATACCTGAATGGCAAAGTGCTGCAGAGATGGTTGTCCTTTTTTGCAGATTCTCTCAACTCTCTTCAGTCTCTGTTTGAGCAAGCGGGTTCTTTGGCACTTCCCCGAAGCATTTTTTTACGTGAATTTAGCCAGATGGTTGGCTCTGCTATGCAACTGTGGAGCTCACTGTGCTTCTTGAATACATGCACTACATCAACATAATCTTGGAGCTCAGGAGAGATTTCTTTGGATTGACATAACTTTGTTTTCCAGCAGTGGGAGCTATTATGGAAAGCCATGCACCTTTCTAATCCTGTTCAATAAATAAAAAATCAATTCACCACAGATGAACTCCAATTAAGTTGCAAGAAAGAGGACGTATTGATTTTAATTAATTGAACATGATTGGTCAACTTTGTCTTATCGACTGTCCTAACAAGGTGCTGAAAGTAGCGTGTAAAAGTTATATAACTGAACATCTTCAACTTATTTGTTGTCGTCAGCTGTGCTTTTTTCATTTACGAAGGGGCGCAACTGTGTCCAGTTTAGTAAGTTTGTCTCTCTGCTCTATTACGATGTAGTTCTGCTGGCATCATAAAACTGTAACCTCCAGCATGCCTTCTAGGGGTTGCCAAGCGTGAAGTAGAAGAAGCATCTTTAAGGCCACGATGCTGTGCTAGAATACTGTGGCTTGACTCCTTTTTGGTAGAAGCTGTCCCAAGCGAAGCGTATCGAGCCTCTTGTTGATGAGGGTAAGGTCATCGGTGTGAGACTTATGTGGGCATTGGACTAGTAATTCATAGGGAAGAAGGTAAATATCTGTCTGTGCACTGATCTATGGGATGGTTCTAGGGACTAGAAGCAAACTAGATGGTTTCAGGGTTTTTTTTCGGATTCTCATTTAATAATCTTTGAAGTATGCTCTGAATGACACAGCATGATGAGAGAGAGAGAGAGAGAGAGAGAGAGAGAGAGAGAGAGAGAGAGAGAGAGAGAGAGAGACTGTCTGGTGTCTGTGGAGGGAAATCCTCCAAGGCAAACTGTCCCGGCTTATCTTTGATGCATGTTTGAGGTCATTGCCTTGCTAGAAGAGGAATCCTCTACCGCATCACTTTAAAGCCGCCTACTCATGATCCGAAACCACAAGGTAGGGTGCAGAGCAGAGAGGTAAAGTGCAGCGCTGGTATGCGTTCTGGAATTGGTTGCGCCTTAAAAGGTCAGCGGCAACGAGGTCAAAGTTCAAATAATTTAAACTTTGAGCGCAGCGCTCAGCTGCAATTCAAAGCCGTGTGCGACGGTTAAGCGTGATTTATGGTATACTTGTGCGATGGTGTGTGCGAGCCACTCCAATATTAACTTTGGTCTTGTTGCTTTGCCTGTTGCGTTGTCGTTTAAAAAAAAAATTTCGCTTCCCTGGCGAGCAATCTCCCCCTGGCATTCGTCACGGTGCCACTGAGTGTAAGAGGGCAAAAGGCGGAGGTATGTCCCTCTTTGGCTAATGTATTTTAAAGATGGATGCGCTACATGCCGGCCGTCATTCGAGCGACTCGCCCGTATGTATTCTGAATTATTCTGAATGGCAGATTCTACGCGTACGAGAATACTGTGATTAGTTGGTTGAAGTAATTACATATGAATGAGCACATATTTGTGAAAGAACAAAGGGTTTTTTGCTAAGAATCAACTAAAAAAATTACACAATGTAGGTTTAAGAGAACAGCAGGGCCGGCATGTGTGTGGTAGAGCGAGTGAGACAGCTTAGCTTCGGAGCGAGTAGCACTCTAGAGTCATAGTGAGAGAAACAAAGTATCTCCCCTGTGCTTTCTGACCACAGTGGGCTGTGCAGAACGGCAGCGGTTTTACTGCTGATCATGTGTAGGCGGCTTAAGGCACAAGGGTTAGTATTCCTCTGTAGAGGACAGAAACTTGTCTTTGTCAAATATGTAGTCGGAAACACAAAACATTGTCACACACAAATAGTTCCATCGTATTTTGCTGAAGGTTTTATGCACTGCTTATTAATCATTCAGCTTTCTCCTTTAAAATAACAATATAACTCTTTAGTTATATTGTTATACCCATATATACCCATAATTAGTATGCAACGGAACAATGCACCACCAGACCAGGAATTCTTCTCCCCAGAAAAGAAGAACAACACACAAACAACTTAACAACAAAAAACAACTACAAATAAATTAAAACTTCGGTGCACCATGCAACAAGCAACATTAAGATATATAAATCACGAAAAAAGCTTATTGTAAAGCCATCAGCAGAATAAAGACACTTTAGCCCACATATGAACAGGTTGCTTTTGATATGTGGTTGACATGACGTTTAACTGTGAAATTGTATTATTTGACTAATGCTTATTGATTACATTGGTATTCGTTTTGCAAAAATAGCCATCCTTTATTTTCTAATGTGTGTATATAATGTGTTTTTTGTTTAGTTAGCTTAGATTTTGGATGCTGATGCTATTGTGTCTGAACCGTATCAAACATATGGAAGTTTGCCCACTGCCAGCTGGGAAAGGCTCCAACTACCCATAACCCTGCAAAGGACGAGCTAGAATAGATAATTGATGGATGGATGGATGGATGGGTGGATAAATTGTCTGCAAATGTGATTTATATATGACCTCTGATATATGGCCTATGATGTCATAGTAAACACACAACTTTCTCAGCCCTTCTCTATCCAGGTATCATAATTGCCACTGTTGTTCTATTCAAGGAAGAGTTTGTTTGCAATTTCCACAAGAAAGAGACGTGTGATCAAAGCAGAGGCAGAGAACAAATGTGCCAAAAATAACCCTGGGTTTTCTCGCTTGTTTTCTATCTGATAAGGCACTACCAAGCAGTGAAAAGGTGTTTTTTTTTTTTTGGATGAGGTGATATGTCTGAGGATAGCATCACACCTTTAAGGTGAGCCTATCAGCTTTTTGGAACAGCCTTCCTAACAGACTGGCTCCCCTGGGGCGCTCTGCTCCACAGTCTCAGGGTTGGGAGTGTGAGTCATACTCTTCCTGAGATATCGCTGGTGTAGCACCCAAAATGGGACCAGGTACATATTTAGAAACAGGAATAACGCCTTTCACACAAACATATGTGGAAAAGGCACCAGAAAGAGAGGAAATGTAAAGTTATAGACTGAACAGAGCAGACATGTGGCTGCATTGTGTCTCTGACCATCTGCATGTTGACCAATGACGCTTGTAAATTGACTCCATGATGTTCTTGTGTTTCAAATACAAATGATATAATATAAACAATTATAATACAGTGAATACAATTGTCACTCTTCACTGTATATTTTAGGAAAAGTGAGCAAAGCAAGAGCAGCATTTCATAGGGACTATTTTCAGCTGCGGATTATTACGCATTTGTTGTAGTGTGTGTTATCTATCTATCTATCTATCTATCTATCTATCTATCTAGCTATCTAGCTATCTATCTATAAAAAAAATCCATATTTTCTGTTGCAATATCACTGCAGTGGAAACTGCTTAAAACTCCTGGGAGTTGCTCCTCTGGGATGCTGTTCGTTAAAGTGTGGATAGTGTTCATGTTGGGTTATGACAGTTCATGTAAAATGGGCTTAAATGCTGAGGCCTACTGCCGTGGGGGCAGCAATGTGGTCCAATTGAGAAAGAGGAAGCGATTCAACGAGCAGCGCCTGGCACATAGACAGTAGGACAGATGGCCATGAGGGTCCATATGGTGTGGAGAGTGCCCAAGCATTCTATTGGCGGTGTGTATCTACATGGACGAATGAGTGTGTTTTCCTGTGTGTGCATGTGTGAAACTACAGGATTTAATGTACCACATGTGCACCTATGGATTGTGTATTTTGTGCATACGAAGACATCTGACAATTTGTGTGTCCATATATGAAGGGAATAAACTACTTTGTGGACAATTCACTGGCCCTAACAATACCACTGCCATGGGTCAAACTGACCCTCAGCATGAGAGGCTAGTCTGCAGGAGGAGCGCCAAGAACTAACATTACTAACGTCAGTCGGTCAGCAGCAGTACGCCACCACACATGGCCCACCAGCATGGCACAGCAGCATACACAAAACGCATAAGAACGAATACAAAAAGCAGATAAAGCATGACCCAGTATGACCATTAAAACCAATACGTAAAAGGAACTGAAGAAAAATTTCAGCAATAGTTCTAGCTGAAGGTTTGTCTTACATAAATGAAAAATACAATATCAAATAATATTTGTGACACAACTTAATCCTGATGCTTTTAAAAAAACATGAAAACTGCCTGCTTCAGGTATGAACATCAACTTAACGAGTATCTTTCATAATATAATTTGTGTGAGCATTCCTTTGGTGTAGGCTTTCACATATTTATTCTGCCTATTTGCTGTATCTAATCTGAGGATCAATGGCAGACTGCGGTATTAGAAGGAGGAATGTGGACTTTATGGGAATTAGGTCTGGTACATGACAAACGAGCATGGACAGTCAGGGCTCCCAGACGCTCATGATAATGTCTGATGCAGTCATTTGGGATAAACTGAAGCTCAGGGACAAATTAGCTTAGTCCCTTTCCTGAAAGGAGCTTTCAAATGAATGCAAAATGAAATGTATAATTTATTTATTCTGAGATGCTGGAGGCTTCTATGAAATAAACATGAGAGAGAGAGACAGAGAGAGAGAGAGAGCGAGAGAGAGAGAGAGAGAGAGAGAGAGAGAGAGAGAGAGAGAGACAGAGACAGAGACAGAGACAGAGAGATAATAGGGAGGGGAATGTGTGATACTGTAAAAGAGAAATTCAAACTAAGTGAAAGAGGAAATGAACGAAAGAGAGAAAAATACTCTGTCCTTGTGTGCCAACAAACACATGTAGGATTTCATTTCATTTCTGCTTCTGTGTTGTCATAATGATCTGTGTGTAAATGTTGCACAGTAACTTTACTTTATTAATGATTTATGTAAAACTTAGGTACACGTAAGTTATCAGCTTGCAAAATACAAATAAAAGCCGTAAGCCTGTGTACATTTATGTACCATGTTTATGTAATCTCCCTTTTTCTTGAAACTGTATTTCAGCGAGGTCAGTGACTCGAGTCTGTTCGGTATGTTCCGTGCCATCATCCGTTGGAGGAGCTGTCTGCCTTCATTTTCGACGATCTGACATGCTCAGTCGGAGAAAGGGCAGTCGGGACTCACCCGGAAATGGCAAGCGGGATGAGTGTGAGCCTCTCAAAATCTGACGAAAATCTTTTAAACTGACCTTTGTCGATCTGAAATGAAGACAGATTCAGCAACTGCCTGGCCTATTTCTCGCTTAAAATGTTTTCAGAAACACGTTTCGGTGAACTATTAGTACAATATGAGATCGTAATCTGAATGAGTTGCCTGTAATGGCCGTTCGAAAAATCCAAAATCCAGAAGCAGCAGCCAGATCCATGTGACACGTTTGTCCAATCAGCTGCCGTTTTTTATTTTTTGGGCGACAATACAGATTAGCGCCGCCTGCTGTTATGAAGATGTATTACGTCTCGTCGCTGTGGTGTGTTCCGAGGCACTTTTTTTGACCAAATCGGGGAGACTGATCAGTCCAACTGCCTTTTCTGCCAACGGTCGGCCGTCTGGTTGGTGTGTAACAGCCTTCACTGCTTCAACTAAACCAAAATGAACCAAGATGTGGAACAAATTGCTAAAAGAGCTAAGAGTTGGGACAATACTTACTACTTTCAAATCCAAGCTAAAAACCTACCTGCTTACCATTGCTTTTAATTAATTTTCCTTTTTTAGACAAAGCTGTGGGTGCAATAGATTTCACATTAGGGCAGATAATTAATTGTTTGCTACAGGTAACAACCTAAGTATTGATTTACGGATTTTCTAACTTTTTGTAGATGCTAATGCCGCTTTCACATCATATGGGAGTAATTATGAGTTTTCAAGATATTTCTGAAAGCTCTTATATATCCGACTTGGCACTTAATAATACGTGAGTTCCTAAAAACCGAACAAATATGGACGCTAGACAAAGAATAGTTCATGGTGATTAAGGGATAATGTAGAGGACCGTGCGTCTGTGGTAGTAGCCGTATATTTTATGGGGTGCCGACCGTGGTGGACAAATTAGCCAGCTGCTGTTTTAATCAGTGCAGGAATTGACACAACATTAGCTGACGCGTTGTAGTGAGCTAGCGGGCTATCGGCTCCTCTAATTCACATTAAACTGAACATTTCCGTTGATTGTGAAGTGAGACACGGTAAATGGCTTCTTTGGGAATATTTATGTTGACGTTTATGTCCTCATTCATCTCGTTTCCTATTTGGACAGCCGCTTCATGTTGACACACCTGAGACGTAAACTTCTTTCGGCGGATTGAACGCTCTGCTATGCATGGCAACGGTGTGTTATACTTAGCAACGGTCTGTTATCAAGAAAATAACAGACCGCATTCTACATTAGTATTCAACCAAGCCATGTAATAAACTAATTTAATGGATATGGTGTTATATCGTCAATACACAGTATTTAAACCTCACAAGACCAATTCTGTAATAATAAGACAATCGTCTTGATGATGATGATGATGATGATGATGATGATGATGATGATGATGATGAACGCTCGCAAATCGTTAACATGGGAAGTCTTTCTATCCCAACCATACATCCCATATGCAGCATTACAAAATAAGTCCCCAAGGAACTAGTGAAAATGAGAAAGTGGAGGCAGGCATGGAGAGAGAAGTTACATTATTTTTGCATCAGCACTACTAAGGCATTGCAGGCTGTTTTCCTTCATAGAAGACATTGTTAGGGTAGGTAGAGTTGGGGTTGCCAAGTTAGCAATATAGGTGATTTCTCTGCAGAGGTTGGGGCACG
This sequence comes from Zingel zingel, assembly GCA_023566125.1. Classification (NCBI taxonomy): domain Eukaryota; kingdom Metazoa; phylum Chordata; class Actinopteri; order Perciformes; family Percidae; genus Zingel; species Zingel zingel. Next base: position 26,366,545 of record CM042329.1, on the reverse strand, counting down.
TGGGAGGGAAAAAGCACAAATCTGTCACATAACAGTCAGCCATACAGCAAGGAAGAGGAAGAGGAAGAGGAAGAGGGAGAGAGATTCAGTTGTGACCTTGTTTTTCTAATCAAGTTAAAGCTACTTTGTTATAAGTACAAAAAACAACCATGATGTGCCACCGCTTTCAACATCAGGTTTGAATTAGCAGCAGTGCATTCCAGTTAAAATTTAATAATAATAATAATTATAACTAAGTGATGAATAGGACAACAAATTAACAGAACAAACCCATAGTTAGTGGTTGTTCTATCTCTGCAGTTAGCAGGTACATAAACCTTTTAGCACCCAAATGCATGTAGCCAAATATAAGACATTCATTTATTGGACCTCAAGCAGTTTACAGAAAAAGTTGTATGCATAGCAAGGGGATAAAGGTTCAAAGTGAAGATGTTGCTGTTTGCCTTCATTAAATATAGCAGCACATAACTCATGTGGTCAATGCTGAGGTAAATGGCTTTAGTCAGTGTTTATTCAGGGGTTGTATGCATACTATTTCTTACACGACTGCTCTACTTAGTTTTGAACATAAGGTGAAAGCTGCATGATGTACGGTTTGACATCAATGCAAATCACTGGTGCAGTTTGTAATTTTGATCAATCTTAACCCTTGTGTTGACCTCGGGTCACATTGGCCCGTTTAAAGTTTTATATCAGAAAATATTGGACGTAGAAATAAGCGCTGAAAATGTGTAGAAGAAAAATTTTAAAATTTAAAATGTTGGAAAAAGCAAAAACAAATTGTGAAAAAAGGCGTCACAAATGTCAGAAAAAAAGTGTTTTTTTCAAGGTTGAAATGAAGACAACACAAGGGTGTTAAACAAAGATAATGGCAGATCTTATACTGATCAGGAAATTCATAGATAACATGAAGGACCTGACTGCACCACTACATGGATAAAAGCACACCATTACTGCACATTTTTACTCTGTGAAGTTCAATGTGTTGCACTTTAAGGGAAATTGCTATCTCACACAATTAAATATGTATCTATCTATCTACACAATGCAATGCACTGTAATTCAAAGACGATTAGATTCAGCTGTGACATCTAAAAAAAAAAAAAAAATGAATCAAGTGTTTCAAATTCTGAATCAGAAATTCCCCAGCAAAATAATTTCTTCGGGTATAGTGGGTAACTTTATTGCAAGTCCTGAAGGAGAATGGATTTTTTCGCTAAAAAGCTGCTGGCTGTTTATTGTTTACCTCAGTTCCTGGGCAAGTATCATCCTTCTGAATTTGGTATTTCCAATAACACTGTGTCGGCACAGGATATAAAGCTGCACATAGTTACAGTAACCATGTGCATAATAAAGCTGCACATGGTTACAGTAACCAGAAAGAGTAACTGGAAGTTGCTTTAGCTCCTAATTCTAGCCTCACTTGCCTTTTGTTGACTGCTCTTGCTCATTGGCCCTAATGGTGTGAACTGCCTTCTCGCTGGACCATATGTTCTAGCACTGTGGAACAGCCTCATGCCTTCCAAACTTTTTACCCTAACTAAAGTTACATGTTCTCAGCCACCACAACTACTGTATAACTACAGTATATACTGTCAGTGGAGTAAACAAACATTAGACAAACATTTCTTAATAACGTAGGAGCAAAAGTGTTGTCCTGACGGTGTCCGTTTTTTTTTTCCAGGCCATCACTGTCGATAGGAATCTATTTTGAATTCACCTGCCACTGGTTTGTGTTGTGACCAACATATCACGTATAGTTATAGAGTCGTTGTGTGCCAAATGAATACAGCACTCCACATTGCAGTGCCACCAAGTGCATGCCAGTGCAGAATTCTGGGAGGTGGTATTTTCAGATCTGCTCTGAATTGCCCTAAGAGATGTTCTCAGCTCACAAAAATATTCTGTTAGCGGGGCCGCTTTAAAATCACTGGACCACATCTCTTTATAGCCATATGATTTATGACTGAACCTCAGTGAAAACAAAGCTGTGAAAAAAGTCTTTGCGGGTAAATACATCGCACAAAATATAAAATGTATTGTATCTTCTTTGCCAGTTAAAGGAATGGGAATGTCATGTGTTTTACTTTAGGCTCATCGCCACCATCAGCATTTAATGCATGTATTTTCCAAAGAGTATACAAGCCATACATTACTTTGTAATTCTGCATCAGCCCCAGAACACAGCTGCTGAGATCTCAATGCACGGAAAAACATTTTTATAACAAAGTGCTATTCAAAATACTAATTCAATTCATGCACATTGGGTCCAAGGAGTCTTTTCTTGGACTATATATAGTGGAGTGGTAGAGCAGAGTTTAACTTGTGCCCTTATTACTTTGTTCTGCTCGTGAAGAACATAAGATTTTTAACAGTACAGGGTTAATTTCTGTTACAGCTTTTCCTTACTAAATATTTGATTTGAAGTTTGCTAAGCTCAAAGCTGTAAAGGAGGAGTAAGTATTTGGAAAAACTGCATTCATATTTTATTTCAGACTGATTGGTGTGCCTGCTGCACATTAATTTGATGTGTGCTCACACTGATTGTTGTGAAAGCGCCTGACTATGTGGAAGCTCCTTGGTGTTGTGTGAGCAAAAGAATAGAACAGGTGAAGCGATCAAGGGAGAGAGTGAGAAGAGAGATTACACAACCTTTTTCCAAAAATGGCACCAGAGTGCACTGCCAGTTTTGCTGTTCTGAACACACATATCAAAGATATTGGAAACCCGCTTTCAGCTGTCTGTTAGAATCCTGCTCTCTCTCCATGTTCTTTCTCATTCACCCCATGACCATAAAGTGGTTCCCAACCAAAGATTCACAGGGGATCGGAAGGCCTTCTTGATAGAAAAAAATGAATCTGTGCACAGAAATATTAGTATTTTATGCATTTCTGCAAACTCTGAAATCTGAATTAATACTCTGAATAGTAGTGAATGTATTGCTAGATAGGGTGGGGCTAGATTACACCAAGAGTTGTAAACCCTCCCCCAAATTACCGAATTTTAGTCTGATTTCCATGACTTAGCTGCTGTTTCTCCCATTTTTGTTTGATCTGGTCCACTAGCTCCCCAAATTGCCCTAGACACCTATGCACTGGAATCACCTGAGTGAGTTCATGTTGTTCATGCCACACGAGATGCATTTAATTGAGTCTTGATGTATTTGCTTAACTTGACATAATCAAACAAGCTCGTCACGAGTACCCAAGGAACTATGTAAATGAGAAAGTGGAGGCAGGCAGAGGGAGGGAGAAAGTTAAAATAGCGTGTAGAGATCATCTGAAACATGCTACAGTAGCTTTGTTGCTGCTCACGAAACATAGATTTTATTGTCTCCAAAGAGGATTCACCAGGACAGCGGTGTTGGCGTTGGTCTCGTAAAAGCAATGCGCATATTTGTTTTAGAAATAATGTCATTTGTGGTGAAAATTTAGCAAATGAGAAAGTCAGATTACAAAAGACCCCGAGACGGGAAATGTTTCCTCAAAAAAACAAAAATGAAGCCAGGCAGCAAGTGACCAAAATTCAGGCATCTGCTGAATAATTTGAGCATTTTCTCAATAAAAGACAGAGATAATATGCACCACAGGGGGTGGGCAAATTATGAACTAACCAACAGCAGAGGGGAAAAAAAAAGTCAACAAATGGCAGGAAAAGATAACAATGCACTGATACTTTTTTTTGTCTATTTACTGTAGTTAAATAAACTGGTCACAGCTGAAGGGGAGGCAACACCCATTGTATTTATCCAGAACAGTGAAAAAAACTATTTGAAACCCAGACATTATTATGCAAATATCATACAACTAGAAGATATGTTCTGTGCAGTTACATTCTCACTTCCCTATGATAATTGAGTTGCACTCTGTACAGATAGCGGTGCCTCCACGATGAGGAAACAAAAGGGCTTCAATAGCTGATTTGAATGAGGCAGCCGCTGTCTCACTGCATGACACATCAATAACTCCTGGTGAGCAAACATTTCTCTAAGGATACTGAATAAAAAATCAAAACTCAAATAAAGTAGTTTCTGAGCAGGAGACCCCAAACTTCCCTTTTCCGGGCCACATTAACCAGCTCCGATTCGGGGATCCCGAGGCGTTCCCAGGCCAGGGTGGAGATATAATCCCTCCATCTAGTCCTAGGTCTTTCCCAAGGCCTTCTCCCACCTGGACGTGCCTTGAACACCTCCCTAGGGAGGCGCCCAGATGCCCAAACCACTTCAACTGGCTCCTTTTGACGCACAGGAGCAGCGGCTTTACTCCGAGCTCCTCACAGATGAATGAGCTTCTCACCCTATCTCTAAGGGAGACGCCAGCCACCCTCCTGATGAAACCCATTTTGGCCACTTGGACCCTGGATCGTAAAATCTGGTCGTAACATTTGGAAACTTTTGGAACTACAGTAGTTTATTTGACAAATAAAAGTGGCCAAGGAATCACATGGAAGTGCTTCAGAAGAAGAAGAAATCATAGATTTCAGATGAACATCTCACCAAAGAAACATGATTTCCTCACAAAAGATGGACAAATGGTTTTGGTTTGTATTTCACAGAACAACCACCTGTCAGAGACTGCTTTCAGCATTATGGTCACCCTCAAAACAAAGGCACACAGCACACTGAATGTGGACAATGACCTACGTTTGACTATAATGAAAATCTCTCCTGACATGCCATTACTGGCCCCAGAAATACAAACCCAAAGCTCCCGTTAAATATCCGGCTGCTGCTAGGCTTATAAGGTATGATAGTGGAACATAATTCCAAAGCATACTGGGCTGAGAAATGCATGGTAAAAGTAAAAGGCTAATTCCTCTCTGATGCATTGCAATATTTACAGAAAATTATATATTTGATTAATATACCACTATATGATATATATGATATGTATATATATATATATATATATATATATATATATATATATATATATATATATATGATTCCCAGTTTGACCTACTTTCTTCTAAAAATCACATTCATACTGTATATAACCAGTCCCTCCAGAAAAACGCGATTATGCGATCGCATAATTCAATGCATAATCAGCCAAAGTCAGCGTATTTATGCGGGGGCCGCGTTTTTCAAATACGCCGCACTTTCGCCGCATAAATTGCCGCATAAATTGCCGATATCTGCGCAAAATATGCAGGGCTTGCATGATTTCATAATCCCCGCATTTTCATTGCAAAAAAGTCACATATATCTTAGCAGAAAGTTGAAAAATGTTGCCTTTACTTCACACAAGAGCAGCCATTTCCCCCTGTTGCCATGGTAACGTTATGAAGTGACGTTATGAAGTGACGTTATGAAGTGACGTTATGAAGTGACGTAATTACGCGACGTGAACATCATCGAAAAGCTGCAAACCCCGCGATGAATGCTGCGTTCATGCCACCTGGGAATAACAGGGACCGCCCCTGTGATTACGTTGTTTTTCCGACTGCCAGCATTCACATGGTCGGGATGCGTGTTCTTCTTCTTCTGTTATATTGGCGTTTGGCATAACAACTTGTTGCATGACTGCCACCAACGGTTGGCCGTAGCCTAGAGCATCAGGTGTGTGAAAACGCGGAGGCCACAATAACAAAAGATTTGCTGCTGTTTTCTTATACGAGCATCCAAACAGCACATGGACAGGTGTTTGTTTGTGTTATCTGCACGACAAGGAACGGGAAAGGACACAGAAAAGGTGTTGTTTTATACATAGGCCTATTTATGAATAATTTGAAACATGTTATGTCTGTGTAGGTTTCTTGGCAGAGGCATTTGTCCACAATAAACACTTTATCGTCATTGAAATATTTTCAGTGAACCAAAGTCGCGTACATCAAACGTCAGTTGTCAACAACGCGTCACCAACTGGGAAACTCTGTTAGCAAAATCCAGCCCAAGTTTCCCACCTCTGATTCCCACAGGAAGGGACGTCAGTGATGTTTTCACTGGGAAAAATGTTTTTCCGATGTCTATGAACGCAGCAGAAGCCATGATGAAACCGCAGTTTTTGCAAGTTCCCGCAATTTCATCGCATAAAATTGCATAAATATCCCGCAGATTGCATCGCATTTTTTAAGAAAACGTGCCGCATTATCAAGGATTTTTGCCCGCAACAATCACAAAAAAAATCTGCATTTTTCTGGAAGGACTGTATAACTAATATGCAACAGCAAATGTGTTTTGTAGGAAATGTAATGCTGCTCAGATTACATTCATTATCAACATGACAAGTACATGTTTAGACATATCTCTTAGCCAATGTCCAATATTCATACTGATTATTTCTAACGTTCACTGTCAACACATTTCATTTGCTCTCCATCCAATATCCACTCCTGCTACATACAGTATCTGTAGCACTCACAAGTCATACAGAGGGGGTTGGGTGGATGGAGGGTTAACAAGGTGCAGGATTTAGAAAGTGGAGATGGGGTTTGCAACCTGAGTGCCACGGGGGATTGATATTTCCCTACTTTAAGGGGAAATATCATAGTTTTAACCATGAGATGTGATTTCCTAAACATATTACCATGAAAATGTTTAATCATGCTTTAGTTGCAATATAAGTTATTAGTTGCAATATATTGTTTGGAAAAAATGAAATAAGTTGTCTGGACATTTGGCTTTTATTTCTCATTATGTTGATTAAAAAATAAATAAAAAAATTAACATGGCATTACATTTCTCTCATTATTAAATTAAATCAGTGGTATATAAACAATTTTGGGTTTAATTCTGATCCAAGCCGACGTCCTTGTTATGACTTGTGTGCAGTATAAAGATGGCACACTTCCTGAAAAAAAAACCAATGCCAACATAATCAGACAGCAATTAAGTTTCCTCTACGAAAAATTAATTTGGCGAAGCAAATTGGCAAAGCAAATTAGTTGTGTATCAACACAATTGGTGGGAGACATGATTGTGATAACAGCCTCATGCTAATAAGGCTTAAAAATAAATTTGCCCATTTGAGTTCACTCTGCTAGTCATGAAAGTAAAATGAAATACCTGTAAAAAATTCTCATAAAGCGAATAGGGTTAGGGTTAGGATTAGGGTACATTTATAAGGCTGCCAGTAGGAAACAGATTGGTAACTGCCATAATCTAATGGCTCTTTCTCCAATATCTCTAACATGCTTCCAGTATAACCTTTCAGCCTTGTCCACATCTCTCTGTCATTCACCCCCATTCCTTTTATCATTCTCCTCCTCCTCCTTACCTTCCACCCCCTACACATATGCTAATTCAATATACGCTTTCCATATTAACAAATGTCACGTCAGCTCACAGACATACATAGCTTTTTTCCCTCTATAATTAACCTTTCGTTTGCCTCACTGAATTCCTCCATCTTTCCCACTCTTTCTCATCGCCTTTGCATCGTTTATCTGTTGATGGAGAGTGAGGGCCAGAGAGATATGGCTTTTTTTTGGAGCGAACAATGGAAATTGGAATCATTTCAGCAGTACATAATTTATCGCGCCCTGGCTAATGCTCCTGTAGGACACCTCCCCTCTGCTATCTCCTGCTCTTGAATTTCATTTCAAAGCCAATTTCCTCTATATTGATGTAGTTATATATGAATAGAAAATCCACATAGTAGCTGAAATACTCTGAAGCAAACGCAGTTTGGGTTGCATCTGTTCTGTGTGGCTTTTATGTCAGCGTGTGAAGAGAGAAAAGAAGGGTGTGGACGGACAAGGCAAACTGGAGAGAGCATGTGTAATGAGGAGATGTGAGGGAAATGTTGCAGGAATCAATTCTTAGACTGTCCTACATTAAATATTCCATCAGAAGCTGCTCTAGTTGCTATACTGCTGGGACCGGCCAACTAACACTTCATCTGTAACACAGTGTATGGTTTACAGGCCCATTGTGGACAGCTCTTAGTAGAAACAAGGAGCCATATGGTGAATTAAAACTATGATTACACACACACATTATTAAGGTGTACAGTAAGATCTCTCTGTTAAGAATCCAGTATTTGCTTTGCTTGATAGAAGAACTTGCTTGTATCGACAAAAAGTGTTTTATAAGATGCATGGCATTGTGTTGCTTGTTTTTCTGTTTTTTTATGCTTTTGTCACCACCAACCTACTCACCGTTGCTCTCGCTCTTCTCTCCCTCTTTTTCTTTGGTGGAAAAAAAGCTTTAGAAGACGGGCAATTACATTGCAACCACTTGCTGTGCTACTAAAGTGACTTTGGATTTGGTTGCTTGGGGACAACAGTGTGATGTTTTGTTAGAAGCGTTTGAGAAAAGTGGCATCTCAGCATATTCCCTCTCCACCTCAGCTATTCATTCATACTCCTTTCTCAAAGTTTATCGCTCTGTGCCGACCCCGGCCGCCTTCTAAATTTATCCCAGCCCTCACTTGTTGAGTCACTCCTGTCTCTGTCTTCACTCTGCCACCACTTCCTTCCTCCTTGTTACCTTCATTACTGTTGCTCAGCTTGATAGCGCTTGATCCTTACCACTTCCAGAAGAAAAAGTCATTTAATTACCACAGTTTGCAATGATCCTTAAAAGGCTTATGTAACTGCAATGCTTCCGCTCCAGCTGATAAAATATGCGGGAAGATAGATGTCAGCGCATATTTAAAAAGGGGAAGTGTTTTTGTATACCTACAGCACACCTGCAGCTCCAAATCTGAGCCTTACCTTTTAAACAATGAGGAAATAAATCTGGGTCAGGATCGGCCTCTGTCGCGCTGTGCTTCTCCACAAGACATTTCACAAACCTCTTCTCTGCCGCTGAAGGAATGAAAATGGGGACAACTCCAAGAAGATAATGAGCATCACTGTGTGTGTGTGTGTGTGTGTGTGTGTGTGTGTGTGTGTGTGTGTGTGTGTGTGTGTGCGTGCGTGCGTGTGTGCGTGTGTGTGCGTGCATGCGTGACTGGCATTATTTATGAAAATATACCGTAGTTCTAATTACCCAACACAAAATTTCACTCCACTGACAACAACAATTCATCATAAACTTTTCTAAATAGTTCATTATTCAAAGCAGTGGCACCAGACATACAGTAGAAATGAATGCAACCACAACAACAATGACAATCATTGGAAATGTCAGAGCTATCAGCCTTGTTATCTTCTTTGTGTCTCATGTGTTCCAATTCCAGCCTTAGACAGTATAAGCTGACTGTATAAGGTGTGAGCAGAGAATCAAGTTAGCATTTGGGAACAGGAGCCTCTCTCATTTGGGTTCTGTCAGACTATTACCGAGGTATATGGAGAGGCTCTGTTCCATTAGAGCTACACAGCCAAGAGCCAGCGACTATAATTACGCACTTATTAAGCTTCCAATCCAGAATATAAAATGCTTTTAGAGAGGTTATAAGGAGTCATGGGCAGAGAGAGAAGGAACACAGGGAGAAAGAAGATGAGAGAGGATGAATTACAGAAAAATACAGAAAGAGATTTACAGAAAGCTCATTAAAGGCATAGTTCGACGTATGCTTTTTCGCCTGCCGCGAGTTAGATGACAAGAATGATACCACTCTTATATATGTGCGCCATGGAAACAAGTGGAAACAGCCTGTCACTGTCCAAACATACTAAAGTCTGCCTTCTGGCAGAGTAACATAGCCAGGCTAGCTTTTCCCCTGTTTTTTTCAGTCTTTTATGCGAAGCTAAGCTAAGAAGTCACAGTCTGTAACTTCATATTTGCCATATTGACAGCTCCCCGAAAGTGAAGCGAAAACATGTCTATCACCCCCTGATGGCTGGCTGCAGTATATGTTATAAACCCCGCCCCCTCCATGTTAGCAAAAGGGACAAGGGACAAAAAAAAAATCAAAGTACACGTCAAATAATTTTTCCCAAAGATGGTTTCTGTTATTTAAAGCAGTTCTAATCAAGATCTGATCTGAATGCATGCGTATGTTCAAGTGTTCATTGTTCTGATAAGTTTGGTTTTAATTAGTTTGGTCGGGCATGTGTATGGGCAAGACTTCGATACTACTCAATCACTACTGCACAGACTGTGGCTCTAAAATTACAAGATGGCAGTGTCCCTATCCAAGATATTTTGGCTTCACTTTAGTGTAAGTAATTTGAGACACAGCATCCATCATCATCATAGACATGAGAGTGGTATTGATTTTTTTGTCTAACTCTCAGTAAGAAAATGAAAATACGCATTTCCCAAGTTGTCAAACTAATGACAAACTACTCCCGAATGTTTTCATGAAATCAAAGCACATTTTTTGTTTTTATCTCTCTATGTAGTCGTTTTATTGGTAGTGGTGGAGTCCGCCATTCTTAAGTTTTCTCCAATCTTGAGGTCCAGAGACAAATACAGGAAACTGTGTTGTAGACATTTGAAACACAGTCCATTTTTACCACATAATGTCCCAACAAGCTCTCTTATTTTTCCATCAGGAGATGAGTCACGGTCAAACTGCCAGCTGAGCTTTGGGGCATTTGATACCTTTGTAATATCACAGAAGTTTAATAGACCATGAGACCTTCAGGTTTTATCTGTGTGTGCAGGTTGTCATGAAAAATGTATGTGTGATTAGGCAATGACACAGGCTGGGACTTATGGACAAAGTTGTCTCCCGTAAGCTATGTATGGAAAGGCTGATCAGCGAGCAGTGAGTCACAGAGCCAGAAGGTGTCAGGGCGACTGTTGGAACACAGCACAGCAGCAGCGCCATGGCTATCTCGACCCCAGTGGCCTCTCTGACAGGAAGTCTGTGCTGGGGTTAACTAGATTCAAATCCATGGCTGCTTTAGGGCTTTAGGGACAGTCACTATGTTTCCATCCACTTGTCAATCAAATTATCTGAAGTTCGCTGAAAACATTATTTTTTATATTTCTTTAATTAAAAGGGTCGGGACAACGCACATTAATCAACTTAACCACAGAGTCCAACATGTAAATGTGCCAGATTTAGCCATGCAGGCAAATTGTTATCTGCAGTCCCTAGCAGGTTGATGGCTTAAAACAATAGATAAGCTACAACGATACAACACGTAAATATAAAACGAGAACACATTGGCATAATGTAATACAAGTAGCATATACAGTAGACAGGTAAAAGTGCATAGACACACATTAAAACACATCAACAACACAGAAGCACGAAGCACACACAGAGACACTACTATAGCAACAAAGACAAACACATTTTTCCGGAAAATAATTCATGCGAATAAAGCCGGTGAAAGTGTGTTACCATCCAACGGCTTTAAAGCAAATACAGACCTGTGCATAATGACGTCACATGCTGTTTTGCGATCAAATTGGTATATCAAATTGATTTCAGGCATCGCACAACATTCAAGCAAACATTTGATGATGCAGATGCAGGTAAATGCCAGATGACAAATAGCCGTTATATTTCGCTCATAAATTAGATTCAAAAAGTCTCTTGTCTCCTCGTTCGTCCACTTATATCTGTCTTTTTTGACACCCGCCATGTCTGCAAACAAAGTGGAAATACATGGCAGAAATAAAAAGTATTTTTTGTTTAATGGCCGGTTGCAACCATAAAATGACCTAAAACGTAATCGCAATTCATTATTTATTCAGCAAATAACGTTTCCATCAGCGTTTATCGCATGAGCCGTTTACCGATTAAGAGAAAATCCAATGAGATCGAACGTACAAACTTTGTGTCGATATTAATGAAATTCAATCAAATTTTACTGTTTGCAAAAGTATTTTTGACCCGAAATTACTTAATTTGCATAAAAACGTGTAGCTGGAAACATGGCAAGGGAACTTTGAGAGATTTTCTTCTCCATCGCATGGGTATCTGCACCTTCCTCTATTCCCGATATGCTGTAATGATCTTTTCGTCATTCCATTGTTGCAAAACCTTTCAATGCTTTCTTTCTGTTTATCGAGGCTGCTCAGTCGATCGCTACATTTAGATTTTGGTTCAAAGTAGTCATTTCAGAGAAGCGTGTTCTTTTAGTTGTGTTACAGCTTTTCATTCCTCATTTCTGCACTGAATGGAATTTCCATCTCTGTCTTTCTCTTTGGCTCAGGCTGGGGATGGACTCTTCGGACCCTGCTGATTGCTGTTATTATTCTTGGGCTACTAATGGCCCACAGTGGATAGGAAGCTGCTTATTAAATACTAATAGGCAGCTATGATATCCAGAGGCATTATTGTATGAGGTCTCAAAAGAGCAATGTGCACTTTTCTGTCCGAACCCGGCCCTTGTCCGACAGAGCAGTAACTGAAGCCAGCCCAAGCCCGACAGGCATTAAGATATTTCTGTCCGAGCCCGACCCGAGCCCGTGTGGAAAGCCCGCTTTCATTAAGCAACTGTAGGAAGGCATTCGGAAATGTCAACAGAAGAGCACATCAGCGCACACGGGGCAACAAGTGCATGTTAACACAGGCGCGCACCTACATAATAAGCTTTTTTAAATTTAAAATGTTCAATGCCTTATCGCGCTGATGGGACCGAGCCTGACCCGAACCCAAACATCATTTCTAAATATCTGTCCGAACCCGGCCCGGCGGTCGGGTACCGTCGGGTCCCAACGGGCTCGGTTCGGGTATCCATCCTCTAATGTGCACATATAATGCTTATCCATGTCATCTGTTTTATTGTGTTTCTCTTTATACTGTCATTTGTGTTCCCAAAGTGTCTTATTCATTCTTTCTGAATTAATGTTTTTTTTTATTTTATTTTTTACGATAGGTTCAATAAAGGGCATTTCCACGTAACATATAAGAGGCTCTAGAGTTAGACTTCAACTTTGAGTGATTTGTGTATACAAAGCCCTGTGGTAACTTAAAGTAACTTGACACCTATTCTCAGTAGCACCACCCATGTGTCCATGCATTTAAAAAAAGCACTGTGTGCACCTACAGTATAGAGCTACAGTATACACTTATAGAGCCACATTTAGGAACTAGGGTTCTTTCTTTAAATTGTGGGAAAGTCTCATAGCCAAAGTGGAAATGCCACTCTCTCTCCAACAGGTTCTCCAGTCTTATGGAATGCTGTCAGACACTTTTTCCCTCGCTACATGTAACTTATTGATTGTATTTATATATGGTAAACGCTTCATGACCTCAAGCATTGATTTGAATCATTAAGAAAAGTTTTGTTTATTTATATTACTCAGTCTTCAGAAGGTGTCAGGTATTCCTGAGACATGAGTTTTGTGCGACTTATTCAGTTAATCTTCCATGGATCTTGAAATAAAACAGCTAGTACTAATGCACAATAGATTAGAGAAAAATGCATCATGTAAAAAGCAGGTTACCAACACACTGGGGGTTTTGTACAATGGCAGCATAAAGTCTGCACCCGAAAACAAAAGCAAACAAACCTCACCCTCTCCTCTAAATGGGGCAGAAACTCCAATTTATAGGGTCAATACGCCACAAATCCACACTCTGTGCTAAGAAAACAATGGCCGGGGGCCTTAATAACACAGTCTGACAGTACATTTTATATTCTTTTAGCTTCAATGCTTTTTATTGTCCAGAGCAATTCAGTCCAAGTTTGCAATTATCTTTTGGGCAGCAGGTGTGGCTTATTAAACGTGTTTTAATAAAGATTACTCATCCGTCTTGTGTTATTAGATAATTCCCAAACTATGCAGCAATTCTTTATTTATCTTCTGAGTCACTCATAAATGAGAACAGTGTATTTTCTTGTTGCGCTGTGTCTTTTCCTCACAACCTAACTTGTGACTGATAGGCAATAGCCCAGACCATTAAATATACTTTTTACTGTTGACTCCCCAACATTACTTCACTGCCTTTTGCAGTGTATTTCCCAAGCAGTGCATGCATACTTTTCTTCTTCCCAGTGTCACCTAATTCATTTTCTGTTTTCTGCACTTAAACACTAAACCCCAACATAAAGATATTCAGAAAATAACATGAAACATTGGATGTGACAGTCATTTTACTTCACATTCATCCGGAGGTAACACCACAGGAATTTAAACATATTTCCTCTTTGGAAATAAATGGAACATTTTGGATAGGATTCTAAGGCACGTGTTTTTTTTGTGTGTGGTACAGAAATAACTCTGTACCACACACAGGTAGGGGGACACACATTTTAAAATATGCTTTTGTGGAAAATTGTCATTACAACATTATAAGAAAATCATGAAACAGTAAGTAAGTTGCTCGGGCTTTAACTTCTGGATATTCTACAGCGTTGCCACAATGGACCGAATGGCTTTGCCCGCATCTTTCTCCGCCGCCATTACGGAACTACAACTCAAACTAGCGCACAACCTCAACGTCATCATTTTCAGCCTCTGTTCGCTGATTGGACCACCAACTATTTGGTACTGAAGGAAAATGAAAATTGGGCGGAAGTACGTAGGAGGGCGGAGCCAGGCTACCTATTTAACGCATATGAGTCAGTTTATTAGTCATGGTGAGCACTACTCAGCCCAGAGGGTTGTATAATGTCTTCTGTGGCTCTGGAGGGAGCTTTGTGAAGTCTGAGGAGAAAAGCTAAAATAACTCCTAATAATGTTATCGGAGTTATCTGGACTACACATTTTCAACAATAAGCCTGTAACTGTGTTTGCATTATTTCATTTACTTGTGATTTGTGATACAAAGTGACAATGGGAAGGTTTGCCTTGTCCCATTACTGAATAGAAGACTACTGGGTGTTTACCTTCTTTCATTCACTGTGATAAAGAGCGACAATCCCTGTGAGTAGAAGCTTTGTAGCTAAAATGGCTTTGCAAGATGTGTGTTACTGAAAACTAGCAGAATATTGAGTCTTTCTTCAACTTCATCAGAAACAAGAAAGAAAATGGAGAACTTTAACTAAAAGTTGCAGTGGCTAAGAAAAATTTGGGACTGGAATTTGTTCTAAATGACTGGTTAACAAAATACATGGCTCATACAAACTGATTCATTTCATCATTGGATACAATTAAACAATTTATATACATAACATGTGTAACAGTGCATCCTGGCTAACCCATGTCCTTACATACAATGTCACAAGACATCCTTCATTCTTCTCCTGAGTATCATGGAAGCAATTCCCTCTGTCACTCTCCTCGCGTGTTGTTTACCTGTAATGTTTCCTGACAGCTGAAATGATCCACCTGCAGAACTGGGGTGTCCTTGAATTATCCCTGCAGGGAATTTTAATGAGCAAAAAAAAAATGCCAAGTGCAAGGTCTTTCAGACAGGCCGCGAAGGAAACATGCAAAAAGAAGAAGCCAAAAATATATCCACAGCATAAATTACCAGCTATGATAGCATGGAGTGCATTTGTGTGTGTGTGTGTGTGTGTGTGTAAAGGAGGGCACACACAAGACGGAATAAATGTATCCTTATTTCAACCTTTATTATCAATGGGCTATCAATGAAATTGAATTTTTTCCATTACTTTTTCCCCTATTGTGCTAAAAAGAAAACGCATAAACCATCAATGAAAGACAAAGTGTTTATTGTGAAGATGTGTTTATGTGTTTGTGTGTGAATGAACAGCCCATAAGTCCTTATAGTATCCGATGCTTGTGATGAAATGTAAGCCGTAAATAGACACAGACAGTGAACATCACTAACACAGTGACCTACTGATACCCTAGCACACATCCTGGGTTTCTCACACACTCACACAGAGTGCGTACACAACCATGCAACAATGGTCACCCCCAGATAAATGGGCAGCGAGATGTGGTGTGACAGGCTATTGAGCCCTCCACAGATTTAATGAGGCCTGCAGCCAGTGGGGACTGACTAGAGTAGCTATACCAGTATGTTTCCATTACTACTGTACAACAGCAGAGGCTGCATATACTATCGCAATGACAGGACACATGTGGCCCACAAAAGAGGAAGCACTTAGCTCTGGGATCTTCAAACCAAATATAGCTGCCTGAAGACAGAGAGACGAGATGTTGTAATCAGACTCCTTCCTGTAAGCGATAAGAGTTAAGGTGCATAATACTTCCCTATAAAATGACATTACCAGCTGTAGTAGTATTAGAGCTATATTTCACTGGTAAGAAAACATGCTGTTTTCCCAGAAGTGCAGTAAATGAATCTGGGAACATTTTGAAAAATTGTAATTTTGATTTTTTTTTTATGCTCCCTAATTTCTCTACATTCTTCTGAATTGTGTGTACCTTTACAATGGCAATGTAATGTAGGTATATTTGTGTGCTAGCTTCGTAAGTTGTAACATCTACTATGAAGGTTATTAAAAGACCCAACAATAAAATATTACTTCATCGCAGAGAAAAACTTGTATTTTGAGGCAACTTTTTTTGCTTTCATTATACATTAGTGACACACACTAAACAAAGGTTTATCAACTGAGAATTCTGGATTTTGATTTGCTGGAAGGTGTGGATTACCTTTTAGACATATTACATATGATTGTTTGCAGTTCTACATTAAATTGTAAAGATGTTATATTTATTTTGAGAACTCAGGATTTCGAACGTCCTACCCCCCCCCGTCCTACCCCCCCGTCCTACCACCCCCTGTCCAACCCCCCCCCCCCCCCCACACCCGCCCCCCCTTTGTGCACTTTCTAAAGTGAACTGATACAAGGCTATAGAACAGTACAAAAAAACATATTTTTATTTAATTACATATGGCATTTTGTTGGCAGGTTTCCATGGTATAAGCAGGATACTTATAATTATATATATAATATTATAATCATGGAAAATGCAGCTTTTAGGGTATTATTTCTTACTTAATATCCTGTCCTCCATTTTTTTTTTTACAAGGTGGAAATCGAAGCACATTGACAGATTACATCTGTGGAGATAAACTCTGGACTTTTTTGCCTTGAAACATTATGTTTTTTTCATTGTCAGCATTATTGTTGCACCAGAACATGTATTGCATTCAAAGCATGGCCCATCCCATCTGTCCTCTCACACTGCTCTACTGTACATGTGCACATGAACTGACTGTGGGTTAGAATTGTGGAAATCCACTCAGGCAGTTTACACTCTATTTCCACTGTACTCTAAGGATTTGGACGTCACAATCAGGCCGCAGAGCACAACCCGTCCACCGTGTCATTATTCTTTTACCCCTAGAGAGAGAGAGCCCTCTTTTTATTTCCCCAGGGCTGAGCAGAGTCCATCTGTAGAACCCAAGCGCTGAGGACCCCCAGGGAAAGAGACACGCAGAATAAAAAAGAGAAGAGAAGTAACAAAGCAAAACAGAGGGATGGATAGAGAGCACAGCAGAACATGTGGGTGGACTGAGAGCAGATGCAGATCTGAGAGTGGCAGAGGTGAAGAGGATTTGAATGTTTGAGAAAGACTGTGAAAATTAGGGATGGCCAAATTGGCAGACCATGATTAGACCCAGACCCCGATCTTAGCTTTTGCACCATTGTTGATGATAATCCCTTCGCTAAAACAGTAGAACAATGAAACTCACAGGAGAAAAGCTGCAAATATCTCAGAATATGAATGTAAAATGATTTACAGTGATGTATACAAAGAAATACATGAAATTAGAAAATCCTCTGTCATGCTGAATGTGTGCTTCTGCCTGAATTTGCACATCCGTATATTATTTTCAATATAGCTGCTGTTTATACTTGTTTGTCTTATTCTATATCACATTCACAGTTGCTGCAATAAACCCAGTTTCAATACAGAGATCATTAATGTTTCATATGAATCCAGGGTACCGGGAATAAATACATAACAAGATTTCGATTTTAATAGCACATCAGTGGACCTTGAATAAAAGATCACAAGATGAGTTTTATAAAATCAAAGAAAAAGAACTAGTGAATCACATAGGCTAGAGTCTGTGGGGCGTGACGGACTGCTAAATCAGAATGTATAAACTAGGATGTATAAACGAAAATAATATGAAAAATTTGTATGAAAGTTACTATAATTATGTAAGACAAAATACGCAAACATTCAAGGTCAAGGTCAAGGTCACTTTATTATCCCCGAGGGGCAATTTGGATTACAGCCAGCAGTAACAAATATATATATATATATATATATATATATATATATATATATATATATATATATATATATATATACCAAACAACAACAACAATAACCACAACCACAATACAACATAATTTAAATTTGAATTCACAGGATAGTATTAACAATGGGGATAACAGCCGGGATGAAAGACCTTTTGAATCTATTTGTTCTGCATCGCGGCAGACTATATCTACGCCCAGAGGGTAGCAGCATAAATTCACCCCACAAGGGATGACTTGAATCAGCCAGGATGGCTCTCGCCTTCTTCAAGGATCTGACCTTATACAGGTCATGTAGGCCATCTAATGGTGTGCCTACAATTTTTGCTGCACACCTTCACGATACCTTGCATTCGATTTTTCTGTTTAATAGAAAGTGACCCATGCCAGCAGATAAAAGTGAAAGTAAGAACTGATTCGATAAAACAAGAGTAAAACATTTTCATAAAAACAGTGTCGACATTGACACTGCGAAGCTTATAAGAAAATACATGCGCTGATGTGCTTTTTTACACACAGCATCAACCTGGGATTCAAAGCACAGTTTACTGTCGATTTGTACTGCTGCACTCGTTCAACTGGTTGATTGTCCATTACAACTGGGGAAATGACAGCGGGATTTCTTCTATAGTCAATACACATTTCTTTCGTTTTTGCCACATTAATGTTTAAAAAGGAGGATTTACACCAATTAATCAAATCATTGACTACAGGACCGTATTCAGAGTCGTCACTGCTGAGGAGGGACACAATGACAGAATCATCCGCAAATTTAATAATGTGGTGCCGTTCCTGATGGCTTTGGCATTCATTTGTGTATAAAACAAATAAAAGAGGAGAGAGGACACAGCCCTGGGGGGACCCAGTAGAAGATAAAAGGGCATCTGATAAAACACTGTTCACTCTGACCCGTTGTGACCTCACTGTTAAAAAATCCATCAGCCAGCAGATCAGTCCATTATCAATGTTATGAGTGTTCTTCAATGTGTCTGCTAAGACATGGGGTTGAATACAGTTAAAAGCGGAGGAGAAGTCAATAAATAGTAGACGAACAAGGGACTTGGCCCCCTCAAGATGTTTAAAAATCATGTTTAGAAGTGTCCCTGTTGCGTCATCCACGCCTCTGCCCGACCTGTAGGCGAACTGGAGAGGGTCTAACTTATCCTGTACAGTGTCCAAAAGTGCATCCTTCACTAGCCTTTCATTGTATGTTCATAACATGAAATCACATTTTATTTTTATTCAAACATGTCAAAGGAGAAGGCTGGCAACATTCTATAGTTTTGTTATTGTCAACAAATCCAATGAAAAGACAGAATTCAACAACATGTCAGTCCGGCTCTTAATACTTTCCGACTTCTCTACCTTGTCTGTGGCTCTCATCCCTAAGCTTATTGGTTCCTACTGAAGACATAAATCTTTGAAAACGACTCATAAATATATATTTTCATTTTAATAAATGGCTAAATATTTTCCTAAAATGCCAGGGCATTGTAGATGTTAGGACATTTTACTCAAACAGGAGTATATCATGTTTTTGTTAGGGACTATTTTCAGCTGCGGATTAACACATATTTGGTGCTCTATGGAACTGTCTGGAACTGTGCCCTTGTCCGTGGTTGTGAAGAAACATGCCATCCACTGCAACGGTGGGGCTCAAAGTGTTTTTAATACTTTTTGGACAATAATGGATATTTATGGCACCGAGGACTAACAGGCTTTGGCTACACAGACAACATGCTACCTGTGAGAACAATTCATTGCTGGTTTTGGTCTTTTCATGTGATTTGTTGGCAATTAAAAAAACATAAAGAATATCCCCAAGACGTATCCTTTCAATCAAAGTAAAAAGCTACCAACAATTTTCTTTCAAATCCTCTAATGCACCAGCTGGGTTTAACATCATCTCAATGCTCATAGTTCTATGATAAGTATACAGTAACAGCTGACACGTGTGATATGTTGACTTGTCTAACATCTGGGCTAAGTGGCCTTTTGATTTATTGTTCTCCCTCTGAGCTCAGTGGCTGCTGGCATTGTTGGTAGTGGAGGTTATTAAAAAAATGCTCAGAGCTGTAGTCTTTGGACCTCAATATCTTTGTCAAAATACAGAGTGGCATTCCAGTTGAACAGCCTCTGAGTGGTGTATAAACAGCAGGGGAATTGTGCTGTAAAATGGCTTCTCGCCATTTATTTCTCTCTTGCACTCTATGCTCTGATACAGCCATGACAGATGCAGCGTGCTAAAGTGTTTCTGTGTTTAACAGCTTGGCCTCCACTTGACCACCTTCACCAGCCATGAAAACCAGCCACGTGTGTAGACACTGTGTCTACAAAAGTGACAATATAAATATACCATGATTACACACACAAGGTCAATCAATTCAATGAAGGATAGCTTGTGAACCTGTGCTACGGAAAGTGCATGTTATAGACATCAGAACTGACTTACATAAGATCACAGCAAGGCATGCTGTCTATCCAAGCTTACAAATTTAAATAAATAATTCAGCTGCAGTTTTGTTCAGTTGCTTGCTGTACGGTACATCTGGCTGGATGCAGGGTGCGGACTAGGAGTCATGGGGAAGTTGGCTCCTCTTAAACAGACATGAGTTCTTCTGAAAAGAACTTCTTTTTTTTGGGGGGGGGGGGGTTTCTAAAATATAGGAAATATGCTATTATGGCCATGCATTTCTATTTTTCTTGATCTACATGGATCATGTGTAAAATTAGGGTATTATTGATGTATGATTCATGCATGAGGGTGATTCATCACTAATTCACGTTAATGAAGATACAGGCATGTATGCCATTGTTGCTATCACCATCGCAGCATGGCGGGCTCAATATCAAAAACTGTGTCTTGCTTTAGTTGACCGGATATTATCATACTGTAATGTTTGGTTTGATACCCGTGTGGAGGTTTGATGACGTGATAACTAACAAGTTATTATAGATCAGATATACTGACATAAAGCTGCTCATCTGCTTTATGTCAGTGATCTTCCCTGAAATCCATGGTATACAGTAGTTTGTACACTGGCTGGATGGCTTGTGTCCTGCTCCCAACCATCTGAGGCATTTTTTTTCAATGCAAGACCTAACTTTGGAGATTCTACTTAATAACGTCATATAGATCATTGTAACTTGAACATTTCCCCCAAACTGCTGACAGAAATCACCCTTATGCATGATACATATTTTAATTCCACCCGTTTTAATGTCTTACCTCAAATGAATACTCAATTCCTACTTCAACAATCCCATGTACACGAATCTTAAATATGTTTTCAATAGTAGAAATAATGTCTTCATGTCAATCTTGGGTTGTCTGCTTTGTTTGTTAAGCTGTGTTTTGTCTCCACAAACTCAACAGTTGCAGTTAAATTAATTGATGGAATCTGCATAAAAGACAATTGAAGATGAGGTTGTTTTGGCATTTACTGTGCGCTTCCATGATTTTCTTCCATGCACAAATGCAAAATTAGCATTAAAAACAGGTGGACAGAATGGCAGTTTCTCTCCTGCACGGCAGCGTTGTCATAAAGTTCCAATGCCAAAAGTGTGATGTTTAGTCCACTTTCTTTGTCCTTCTTTGCTGATGTTAATTAAGCTGCTCTATTATAGGTCTACTTAAAATGCTCAGAATGGTAATGTCTTGATTGCATCTGACTCAATAATTTTCAATTATGTGGCTTGAATTGGCAACAATCTTTTGGGAGTGAGTTGTTATGAAAAATGATGCTTTTTGTAGTTCAGCTGCTCTCCTTTATATTCAGAGAGCAAACTTCCATTACACATTTTTCAATCGTTGAGTTTTCTAAGGAGAGCCAGCACACCACTAAACAAATTGCTCTTTCTCAAAAAATGCTTTTTCAGCCTTTGATCCACTAAGGATTAAACTATGCTTCCTGGAAGTGTGGCTGTAGACGACCACACAAAATCTCAGCACATGGCCTAAGTCCAGAGTCAACAGCACACTGTCAACAAAAATGAATGGGCCATTAGCCTCGTGTGCTGCCACTGCAGCAAAGTCTTTTGCAACAAATCCCAAATCACCTCAGGTACGTGGGCCTCCTGGCGTGCCAAGAAACTCTAAGCCTTTCACAGCTGGGGTTAGTGCTCTACTTATAGTCCCTGAAGATGGAGATCACATCAGAGGGAGCACAGTGGGTTGCACAACTGAGAGAAATAATACCCAGAATTTACAGAGAATACAAAAGAAATACCAATAACAAAACAGATTGTTTCTTATATGATATTTGTTGACCATCACATCACAAATCAGATCAAATAGACCTATCGGCTATCCTGTCCAAAATTACAACACTGATGATGTGTTCAGGAGCATCAAAGAGATGTTTTCTATTATAAAAATAAATAAAAACCTGATGTCATTAGCAGTCTGTAAACTCCACGAATAACACATTCAAGACAGATACTAGACCTTGGAATAAAAAAAGAATACAAAAACAATTTGAATACTAACAGACGGGGCTATACATTTCCACCATGCCACCAAAAGGTATTGATTTATGGGCCTGTTTTGTTTAGTTCTATTTGTCTTATTACCTCCACCAAGGAGGTCATGTTTATGGCTTGTCAGTTTGTTGGTTAGTTAGTTTGTCTGTCAGCAGGAAAAAACTACTCATCCCAATATTCATGAAACTTGGTGTAAGGGTTTAGCATAGGCCAAGGAAGAACCCATTACATTTTGAAGCTGATCTAAACACGGGGCGGATACTTTATTTAAATTATTTTAATATAGTTCCTGTCTATATTTTATGGCTCACCTGATCTGTTTCCTTTACTCTTCGTTGTCACGCAAATACTGGGAACAGCTATCGACGTGTTGCTGAGCGATAAAATACAACACGTTATTTGTAGCATCTATGTTGTTTCCACATTATAACTAAAAGCCAATGAACACACCAAAGTCGGAAGACCGACGTCCCAACTCAGAAAATGGGACCATCAGAGGAATGTGTGAATGCCCCATTGGCCTTGCTGGAGGTCTCCGAGTGCCAGTCTAATTTCGAAATGTGTTTTGTTTGTGGTAGAGGGCAGGCACTACTTATTGTATGGAAATGAGCTTGTATAGCAGGGAATTGTAAGATTGGAAGTGAAGTTTTCCCTTTGAATATATTTATTGCTGACTTTAAAGCTGTGTCAAACTGTCTTTGATTGCCCAAGTGGAGAAAGTACATTCCAACGCAATCTTTCATTAAGTCTTGATATGCCAAACACATCCCCAAAGTTACCCACTTACTCGAAGCACTGCTGTGCTTAAATACAGCCTCACAGAGCCTTTAGCATGGCTGTATACTCTGTTTTGTTACAGTTTGCATCCAGATAGGCCAATTTATAGTATGCATTTGTAAATGAATTGCACAGGTAACTTGGATTACTTACAAATTAGTCTATATCCACGACGTTCCACTTCCGGCATTGCTCTGTTGCCGTCGGAAATTCCGCCGGATATCATTCTTTTCAGCCGGATGTCCGTTACCTTCCGTTTTGTTTGTGTTGGAATTTTAAACTCCGGTGGATTCATGAGGACTATGGTTAACTGCTCCTCAGATCTTTGCAGGGTAAATCCAGACAGCTAGCTATACTATCTGTCCAATCTGAGTTTTCTGTTGAACGATTAAAACAACTTTTGAACGTACACATGTCCCACCAAAACAAGTTCCTTTTCCCGGTGCTTAGCGCCCATGACGATTGTGATTGGTTTAAAGAAATGCCAATAAACCACAGCATGTTTTTCTCCCATCCCAGAATGCTGTGTGGACTAGCCAGACCCTCCTCCGCAGCACTGTGGAGGAAGGTCTGACAAAGCGAGACTACTTACACATGAACTGTAGGAGTTATTAAAGACTCATGTTAGTTATAAATGTGCAGTTTTCGCAGTAAAATGAACCAAACTCCATCTTCTCATTCATTGTAGCTGCAGACATGTCTGTTTCTTTTCTCTTCAACTGAGATAGACGGTAGATTGAAGAGAGAGGTACTCTTCTAAGAAAATGACAGCCGAAAGCCAAGAAAAGAACACATTTCAAATGTAGTGGGTTTTAGCAACATTTTCAGAGGTGAATGGCAGCCTGACTTTTTTTTCCTTTTCTTTTTTCTTATGACACCAATTCTTGTTACACAGGAAACATCAAACCAATATTGACACTTATTGACTCCTGGAAATGCCAAGTATGATAGGTACAAACATAAGAGATCAATGAGGGGTGGTGATGGTATAAGATGATCGATATCTTAAAGAACAAGGCTGCGGGTAGTTTGTCTGATATATAGCTAATGCATCAAAACATCAATTTCAATAACTATTGCTGGTTTCATGTTTTATTTCATCAAGCCAAAGGACTAAAGATACAGCTTGACAACTGTAGATCATACACTTACTATGGGAATATACCCAATACCAGGATCCTTGGTCTTTGTAACCCTGTGATTGCGTGCACTCTGTTCCTCTCAGTCCAGTTTATCAGTCTCAAAAGCTGATACGAAACCATATTTTTACAGTGCTGGATCACTCGGTGTCTTCCTTCCAGGCATGTTTGTCAGTTTACAGCGCTGATTAAATTGTGTTTGTGATGGTTCACACTGCATCTTTCTTCCAGGCATCCTTGATTTCATGAGGCTGTACAAACACTGGGGAAAAAGGCTACAATGCGCAAGAACAGCATTGCAATGCCTTTGATGTATGTGTTGTGGGGGGAAAACATGCATATAAAGAAGGTTTACATGAAATCATTCCCATTACTATGCAACCATGATTTCTGGCTATAGCTAGTCTGAAGTCAACGAATGTTTCCTAGCAGTAGCTTAGCGTTTCAAAAGTGAGTGGATCAAGCTCAGTGGGTCAGGTCAAAGACTACTACATCATAATCAAGAAAAAATGTAATTTCTGTTCCTCATTTCTCAAGAGATCATGACCAAACGACATGTTCTTATGGATTCCATGTATATGCAGAGATTGTGCTGTCCACATTCTCTACTACATTAAACTTTTATCGGACCATCTGTTGTTTAAACATAACTATTGTTAATCCTTTGCTTAAACCCTTAATTTCAACCATGTGCCCCTG
This sequence comes from Zingel zingel, assembly GCA_023566125.1. Classification (NCBI taxonomy): domain Eukaryota; kingdom Metazoa; phylum Chordata; class Actinopteri; order Perciformes; family Percidae; genus Zingel; species Zingel zingel. The sequence goes on along the minus strand of CM042329.1, from coordinate 26,341,496 downwards.
CCCACAACTCTTGTCGCATCCATCATATTCTATTCACCTAAAAGGCACCTGTTTTTATTTTAATCTTGTAGTTTCACTGAACAGATATTTGGACAAAGGACGTTAGCTTCTGAGATGATAAAGCCAAAAATAAGCTTTGAATGCTTGTTTGCGGATAAGTGTTTTTTTCTTCTTTAAGTAGCCTGAAGGACATGTCTAGTGGATAAACAGTCCTAATCTTCAGAGCTGTTTGAATCAACAGCATATTTTGCACATAGGATTTTTTTTTTGGGGGGGGGGGAGGGATTTTATGAACACAAAAAGACCTCTTGGGAAATTCCCCTTTCGTCCAAATTGATATTTGGAATGGGTCCTCTCCAATACACTGCCGGGTGTATTTCCACACTCTGGTTGTGAGAACGTAGTTTGATTGGATAGACAGAAAATTGAAACATAACGAGGAGAAAGGCAAGGGGGAAAATAACAATAAAGTTGCCATGAATGAGTGTCAAGCTGATATAGACCTTTACTGACCCCCACTGGTGGAGATGTGCATTTGTTTTTACAATCAACCACTGACAGAGAGAGAGATAAACATGAAAGCATTTTTTGTAAAATCCTGGATATGATTGAGCAGTTTATGTAATCATTGTGTTCTCCAGTGTAGTTTATAATATTTCTGTTGCCATATCACAGAAAGTTGCTGTTTAGACTACTGTAACACTTTAATCCTGTAGTTGAGCAATATGTTTGCCAATAACCTGCAATTAACACTCCCCCTTCGAATGATTATCGAAAATTCGGCTATCTTTCCAAACGTTTTTCACACTTCAGCTGAAAAAGTAGGGCACTATATTACACTATCTCTGAAAACCTTTAGGCACTACAGTGTTGTCTCCTAGCAACCAACAAAAAGGGTTGGCAGTGCAGCGGGAGGTGACATTATCCCAAACCACCATCTACTGATTCCATCTGTATTGAGGAGTACTTGCATGTCCATGTTTTTTTTAAAGGAATATGTGGCTGAAGCCCACGGGGGAACCATTTTTCCATTTTTGGTTTGGTTAGATTGGTGTTGGTGTTAGACAGGATCTCTCCTATAACAACAAAAATGGGTTAATTAATGGGACATCTTACAAGCTGCTGCAGGGGTTTATTTTCTCAACTGTAAAAAAGAAAAGATAAAGTTGATAAGGAAATAGAGTCAATGCTTGTTTCACCTGAACCAGACATTGCACTGCATTATAGCTGATGTGATAAGCTTTTGCCATCTGAAGATAATGGTTATAAATGGATTGTCTCCTTTCAGTAAGGGTGTAATGTCTCCTTGAATACCAATAACACACAAAAGAAGATAAGCTATTGAAAGCTTTTATCCTGGAGCCCCACCGGATATATACATGGCCTGACATAGAAGCAGGATGGAGCACTCAGGAACAAATATTTTTACCTGCTAGCAGCTGAATTTATATTTAATGCCAGCTGCAATCCTGTTGAGCTACAGATAATCTTTTCAGTGGATTCTTCGTATTTTAACTGTACAGTACAGCATTGTCCTTAAATTTCTTGTTTGCCTTGTGTAAGGCTTGAGTTGGCTCGGTGCTGCAGTCAGATAAATGTGGAAGCAATGAAGGGCAGCGTAACTCAGCTGGGGGCCTCTGACTATCACTGTGCCTGCCAATGTCTCTCATCCTAGAACTCCAGTGAAGAGCCTTATCTGAGAGGTTTGTTCCACAGCTCGACTTCTCTGTAGAGGCGGACTCAGATTTGTATCCCTCAGCATCTTGCACTAGCACCGGGAAGATATTCTATGTCCCATTAATCAGTTTTAATCCAGGGATCAATCAGCCAAAGTCCACTTTCACACCCCACTTTCTCCTGTCATCCAACACACTGGACTCTTTATTGCGTGTCATGAGGCCATGTGGAAGTAGCCCCATGTTGTTTCAATGGGCTGAACCAGACCTGGCCCCATGGTGACACGCTGTAAAAGCAGATTCATAGGAGTTCAGGAGCCCCTCATCCATCTCAGACCTTGAGACAAACTCCCAGGAGGTGTTGTGCTTCACAACATAGCTCTCAGGGGAAAACAGATACCTTCACAATATCGTAGCAATTAGCACAGTTGTTATGCACATTATGCCTATATCAAAATGCAACTTCAAAGTGTATTTGACATTAAAGCTGCACTGATGAAATGACTATGGGAAATGTGAGAGGAGCAGCTAGCAGTGACCAACCCACAGAGAATTATCATTCAACCCGCAAGATTCTCTCAGCTTTTTGGAGCATTTTAGCGTCCTTCAGCTAATTTTGTTTTTAATTTGCAGCTTTACTGTGTATGTTCTGCTGGGTGTTGTTGTGTGGTTAAAAGAGACTTGAGGGCTTTTACATCTTGTTTTTTTGTGTACAAAATAATTTGAATTAGGGCTGTAATCTAATTCCATACAGTCACGGCATAAATCTACTCACAGAATGTGTGTATTTTTAACTACACTTCCACACCTCTCAAATAATCCCTTAGCACTCCACCCATCACACAAACGCACACACACACACACACACACTCCACCACTAGCCCCTAGTGTGACATGCATATTTTATAGACAACCTTTCACTCCAATCCCAGGCCTGGACCCAAGGGAGCATTCAGGTTAAAAGTCACATCGACTAGGCAAACATTTTTCTTCGCGGCTGCCAAGAACTCAGCAGGATGTGTGTTAACTTCCACCAGTGTTATCTCACTGTTTTATTGGATCATACAAGATTTATGAAAATGTTCTAGGCAATCCAACTCCAACACAGCACTGATATTTTCAATCATATTTGCTTTTTACTATTGACACTTCAATATAACACAAATATACAATGTGTGCCTCTTCACCAGGCCTTTTTGGCACACATAGTCCCGCTGCTCCAAAACTCAGTTCAATAGTCAACAAAATCCAGCAGCCAGCGTCTGTCTCTGGTGTGTGTCAGATCTCTGAGGTTCAAGCACAGTACTACATTTGAAGGGAGAGTATAATTAGACTATGAGCACTGTTGTGTCAATCAAGTAACCTGGCACTGCTCTGATGAGCCATCCCCACACTTCTCTCCCCCGCTTTTAAATGCAAACCATGCACATTTCCACACACATGTCCAGATGTGCGTAGGCTGGCCTATAATAATAATAATAATAATAATAATAATAACTCTCCTGTGTTTTTCAGTGATCCTAGCAACACTGTTCCACATTGGGCCTTCAGGGACAGAGAAAGGACTGCACATGATGTCATCCTTACTTGTAATGAGGTTGGATGTGGTTGTAAAAGCCCCAGAGGAGGGGTAACCAGGAACAAAATAAAAGGCACATAGAGATACATCCCTTTAGGAGAGATATGGTTATAGTTTGAAATCCTCCAACACTCCCAAAGGAATTAGTTGTCAACTGCTAAAAGCTCAGAAAATAAAAGACTCAATTTTCACTTCAGGAACAAATACCCTTTCTGAGTATAAAGGTGAATGCCACTTTTTTTCAACAACTAATTGTTCCTCACACAACACCAGTTACATTACGGAAAATTAATTTCCCTTGCTTCCGGAGCAAAAACAAAAACAAGCACATAATTCATTGTAATGCACAACTTGGAAGACAAATTGTACAATTTGGCAGAAGTGTTGGATCCTGGATTGGTTTTCACTAAAAGTACATTTTTTAAATAAGAAAGTACACTGATTTAGCATTGCGCTTCTGTAACATTGGCGGACTCATAATTAGACAATTTAAAAAAGAAAAAAAGAAGCAAACCCGATGCATTATAGAATCTGAGCTATTATCTTTTTCATTCACATGCTTCCTTGTTAAAACCTGGTCCCTACATTACCCACAATACAACTCAACCACCAACAGTTGGGTTGGCGATGCAGGTGTGTTATGCTAGCAGCAATTGTAGCCTCAAGCACTGCAGGGGCTATCAGAACTTCACACAGCTCCTTCTGGAGCTACAAAAGGCTTAAGCAGCAATTTGAGGAAAGGTAATTTTTTTTTTCCAGGAGGGACAGGATGCTATTACATCCATAATAATAACCATACAGTAAATGTTGTAGAAAGGAATACCTTTCACTTTTCTCTGATGCAATGCAATGTTGAGCTTTTTAAATCATTGCCATTGTGCAAGGGAGAAAACACTTCTTGTTTAATGCAGATGATCTACGATAAGCATCAACCTACATTACAGAGTCATCATATTGAAATGACAGAATGAGTGAGTTGTGGAAAACCTCCAAAGTGTATATCTGCCATGTGATTTCCATGACAGGAACTCATCAAATCCGCATTCCCTATGGAGTGGAGGTGTTGAAGGCACACATCTACTCACTCTCTTTGCTCTGGAATATTCCATTAAGCAAAGAAAAAGGGATCAGAAGGACAGCTGGGCTCAGCAAACCTGCTGAGAGAGAAATTAAATGTACTTTCAACACTAATCAATACCCCGCTGTGTGGAGATGATAGAGGGCTGTTGGGGTTAGAAATAGCGTGTTTATGTGACATGACATTGTCCGCAGAGCTCTGAGGGTCCTCACCCACTCTGCATCTGCGAACATAAGATAAAAAGCATTATATGTTTGCTAGATCAGCCTTTATCTCATCTGTCTTTCCATGCTACTCTTTTCATTCCAGTCTCTGTGTGTATTTGAAATGCCAGGTTATTCTGGTTCGCTTAGTTGCCTCCACAGTGAAAATACTAGTAACAGTATCATCTCCTCCCACATAAGTTCAATCATGGTACACCTGACCATCACATTCTCCTACTTCACATGCCATTAAATGATTATAAGCAGCACAAAATGCACTGAAAATAAAGTCTGATACAAAAACAGACTCCTTTGCCTTTGTGAAAATGTAAAAGTCCTACGAGAATTGTGAGGAAAAAACACTGGTTTTGTTGCATCAAGACAAAGGCTGTCTCTGAGGTTAAAGTGAAAAGTGGTTATGCAACATGGCCTCTGTGCGACTTTGCAGAGCATCAAAATGCCCCAGCTGGGGAAAAAGCAAGGACAAAAACTTGTAAGAACAAATAAGCATGTGGTAAAGCCTGAACACACTGTAATAGCAGGAGAGCCAAATACATCAGGACAACTGCTTATGTGCACATGTTGGTCAATAGCAAACATGCTGACAAACACACCTTTCCCTTAGTGGGATACAATGACAAATTAAACACAGCACCAATTTACAGCTGAATTAAGCAGATTCCTCTCCCTGACTGTGTTTACATTTTTACAAACGCATTTGCTGTTGCTCTGGAGAAGGTCGCAAAACTGACTGTGAATTTAAAGGAACAAGTTTAAATTCCTAAGGTGACACTTTTCATCCCAAGCATGATGCCACAGCTCTGCCATGAGGCTTAAGTCTGTGCTGTGCATGTTCGGAAGCATTCACATGAATAGGATGTCAGAAATCAGTGTATCACAGAATCATCCGACATGTCAAACCTGTCAGCAGGCAGAAATATTGTTTTCTTTCTTAGGGACTTACATTTAATCTAAGAATAGAAAACCTCAGGGGAAACTAAGCTGCCACGATGTAAATAAATCAGAAAACAACAGATGGTCTTTAGGTATCTTTAATATGTATTTCTGTACATATATAATACATACTCAGCATTTTCAGCCACCGGGGTATGTAGGTCTGTGTATAAAACATTCAGTATTTTACTAAAATATGTATAATGTGGGCTATAGAAATGCACGTAGAGCAATAGTGGTAGTGTGCACATCCCCACCGGTGAGGTGCAGGGCAAAAAAGGGGCTGGATACAACTAAAAAGAATGAGGTGCCCGCACTCTGATAATTCTCCCATACGTTACATATATAAATGGATATATGGGATATAAACGTATGGGAGAATTAGCAGAGTGCGGGCACCTCATTCTTTTTGGCTATAGAAATGCAACTTAGACATAGGGGGTGTCACAGTTAGCTGGAGAAACATAACTAACTTTAATTATTTTTGCTTGACTTGCAGACTACATTGAACAGTTACAATGTTAGCTTTCTCAGTTGAGGTATTGTATATGATGGCTTATTCTGGATTTAATGCAAATTTGTGAAACAACGACCGTGATTGAAGTTTGTTAGTTCGGCTGTTCATGCATTAAATATGAGGTTAGAAGTAATACTGGTATATCTGTTTAATGCTGATATTTGTTTCTACAAATCATCACTGGCCCACTGTGTTTGTGTGTGGGTGGAGCTGCATATGTGCATACATGTGTGCTGAGTGGGAGCAGGGGCACAGCTGGAGTCTTGGCTTTCTTTCTGCACACCATCTTCAAGCCTTTTTACAGCTCATTGTAAACTCTTAAAGTCCTCCTCCAGACACGTTTTAAAGTATGTAAAAAAGAAAATACTCTGCTATTATTAATATTTTTTGTAACATGGTTTCCCAAAAAAAAAAACTTGTTATACCTATATGCAAATGATAAAGAAAGCCCAATCCAAAACGCTGACAGGATCGGTTCCTTAGGTATGTGACATATACATACGCTGGCTGTCTGAATTTCAAGGTGGAAATGCTCAGCCATGGCATTGACTGCTTACTTTGTTCAAAGTATGACTTGTAGCATATAAAAGACCATATGGACATGTTAACAAGGTTGAAAATGTTATTGTCATTGGAGGGGGTCTTTAGGCTCTCCTTCTCTCTACAGCCTATACGTCGGGCTCAAGCACTTACTGCTTTAGTCATTTTCTCCTGTCTCCTCTTACTTTTTTCTACAGTATACTGTTGTGCCTTCGCTTCCATCCACCAAGTCCTATAAACCATACGGCCATATAGGCCATTTATTCCTACCCACTAATACAACCCACAGGAGCGTTTTCAGTCCTCATATCTAAACGTAACGGTCGTGGTTTTAAACATGTCGTTCACAGTTTGGTTAGGGTAGGCAAGAAAAATACTTAGTTAAGTTTAGAAAAAGATTGTGGTTTGGGTTAAAATCAGTACCTTTGTTACGTTACGTTACTTTACTTCCTTGTACTTCTTCACCTTACTTATTGCTTTGCTTCCGTCATAAACTACAGCCCACTATAAACTTAATATGGGTCGTAATTGCTGCTTCAAAAAGCTTGTTTTTCAGGGGAGGACAGTCTCTTGCTTTCTTTATGGTTATTGCCTATGGTATTTACTTAGCTTAACCCCAGAAAGGAAATAGCAGAAACTGATAGGTCTACTAACAACTATCAGCAGACACCTGAAACCCTCATCTGTACAGTTACCTGGCAAAAATGGCTTGTCTGCCTGCATTTGTATTTGCAGAATCTTCCTTTCCCAGACCACCAGCTCTAAGTGCACACATATGCCAGCAAGACATGTGCACTTTTGTTATTTGACAGGCGCATTAAGAAAAATAATGACCCTGCCGAGTGGCATTTCGAGCTTTGGATCAGTTTCATTTTGGTTAATAAACATCAGCCATCATATCAGGTTGTCAAGCTCCTCTAAAAAGATGATGCAGGATGAGAGCAGACAAATTATGATTCAACGTTATGTTGTAATTAAGGCTGTTACTGAACTACCTTTCTCTCATTTGAACACAAATACTGCCAAGTAAAGCACCACAGTGGGTCTCTGCTGCCCCCTGTAGGAGCAATGTACATGAAGTATGACTGTTACACCACTGAATGTCTCCTTTGAGAAATTCAACTTCATATGGGAGGTTTTACAAAAAATATGCTGAAGATGGGAAAGTTTTCATGTAATAATAAAAGGTTATAATGACTGCATCTTGGTGCTGCAATTACCTCTGTAAAGTTCAGGGTACCCATGTGTTGTTATGCTCCTCGGTGTAACACAGACTGTATACAATTTATTATATGTATAGATAATTAAAAAGGAATCAATCTGCTGTGTTTCAACCCACTGCATTATGGCTGGCTTAAACCTAATTGCAAATGCGAGAAGATTGTCCTGTTATTTCTCCAGAAACAATATAAAAATGAAATATAAAGAAAAGAAAAAGAAGACACATTCTTATGTCTATGTTCACCAGCCCCCAGATTTATAGAGGGGCTCTAATGAAATATTCGTTTTTTTGGTATTGTAAGTAAGATTAAGTTATATTGCTTTATTATGTGAATGCAACTCAAATTTGACAAGGCTACAAAGTGGTTTAGTAACAACCCTCCAGATGAAACTTGTGTGTTTAAGTAGAGTATCATATGTTGTGTTTCTCAAGGTTAATCCCTGTATTATTTTCTGTTTTTCTAAATAACATTGGGAATCAATACAGCTTTGTAAGTGATGTCATTTCACTTACATTTCTTCCTTTCAACTACAGCATTCGTAAGGGCAGTTGTCATGCGCTCCCCCGGATCTGGTAAGGAGACAGCAGTTTGAACTATTCTAGAATAATGCTACCATTGGTTTTAATATATGGCCTGTCCAGAAAAACTGTTCTAGATGTATTTATTTTTTTAGGAACCACTACATCTTGCTTGCTTTTTGTTGGCACTATAAAATACATTGATGACTGACTATTCTTTCATGGTACAGTCCACATTAGGAATCTGTTAAAGCAGTAGCTGACCACCTTTAGGTATGGCTATGTTGCATTATTGTTCAGTCTGTTCATCTGTGGTGGGTCATTAGCTAACTATCAAGACCTGGAAAGAGAAATTCAAGTCAGCACATGACATCTGCAATGTCAAGTTGCATCTGTGTTTGATTGTCTTCTTCTAAAATAACTAGATGGCCAGCCTTTAATGTATTCAGCAGCAATCTAATACTGATTGCCAGCAGCAACAGTTACCTCACCATGTTACGGCCTTAAGGATATATATAATGTGTTTTGGTGGTAAAAGTTGAATTTAGCTACTGTGGTTATCTCAAATGTTCCCATATTCTTCACATCCGAGTCTGGAGTGAGCATGGTTGCTGTCCATGGTGCTGAACCTCTTTTTTAACTTACCTTTTGTGCCTGCATAGCTAAGCATCCACAGCAGACAGGAAAAGGAGCAGCAGGAAAGACAAGACAGACAGACTGCTTTGTATAATGTTGGTCTGAGGACTGACATGGTCCACTGATATCTATTCTCAGTTCAACGTCAGACTCAATTATCACCAAGTACCAAGAACTAACCTCACCACTTCCTCATTTGCATGCAAATGAAAATGTCAAATGATCAGGCAAAGTGCATTTCAAGGTCAGGAACATACAAATAGGTTGTAGTGATGCTTTTTTATTTTTTTTTTATTTTTATTTTAACTTTATTTTACCAGGGAAAAGAATCACATTGAGATTACAATCTCTTTTACAAGTGAGCCCTGGACAAGAAGGCAGCACATAAAGGATACACTTTAACAGACAACAAATAACAGACAAACAGGGATGGACTGCAAAAATAAATAAGAAATAAAAACAGAACACATTTTAAAAACAAGCGCAGACATGTTGATATATTTGATTTAAGTAAGACTTGAATTCAGTATGGGAAATAAAAACCTGCAGTTTTAGCTGATTTTGCAAGTCATTCCATGAAGTTGAGCACTGTAGCTAAAAGCAGTTTTGCCAAACTCTGTTTTAGTTTGTGGACCATCATACAGTATGTAGCTACTTGATCTTAGATTATATTCAGATCTACTAGGTGTTAAACGTGTAGTTAAATATGAAGGAGTGTGTCCAGTTATTGATTTGTACACAAAGGTCAACCAATGTTTGAACCTTCTTGTGTTGAGTGAGGGCCAACCTACCATTTCATATAATACACAGTGATGCTTGTGCCAGTCTTTGCGCCGCCATGAAAATGGGGCCAATTGCTTCAGTCACATTACCATTAGTGGTACTCAAATCGCTTCATTTTTTGCAGTGAAACAGAATAGAGTATACCGTTTGCATTTAGAATAGTGTAGTTACTGTAGTGGCTCCTTGTACTCAATACTTTCTTATGGTTGCACAAAAGTGTCTGAAGGGACAGTCTGATGTTGACTGCCAGATCAAAGCACCCTTAAAGGCCTCATGTTTCTTTTTTCAAATCACTTGTATATAGATTATAGGAGAGTCAAAGTCGGATTGCTTCTCTTATTGAAATATAACAAAAAAAAACTAAGATAAAAAAGCATTTTCCAATGGGAAGTCTCATCCACTGATATCCCTAATGGCAGCAAATGTTAATATGTAAGATGAGGAACATTAACCACCAACTGCACCTTTCACAGGCCTCTTTTTTCAGTGATCGCTCCAACTGTGTCCATTCTCATTCGTGTTTCAATTTGGCTGATTATACAAAAAGTTGAAAGGAAGGCCAGTGAAAAACGAATCAAATAATAAATAAATCCCAACTGTAACCTAACTCTCCAACACATTATCTGCGTTTCATACTATTGTGAATATACTCTCAAATTCAGTAGACAGTATTTAAGTGACTTTGCAAACTCACTCTGTATGCACTGTTAAACTGTTGAATATCTCTATCTAAAAAAAGTGTGATTAACATAACAGAGCCACACATTGGCAGCGTAGCATAGCAACCATCTGTTTAGCACATATGGGAATCATAAACAATGTTTATACGGGCAATGCAACTTTATACAATGCTTACAAAATTGCCTGATCTGTTTTCTGTGCTCGCTGCATTACAGTATCAGAAAAAGAAACTGTAAATGGCTGTTTTTGAATCATATCACACACACCATACCCACTTATGTTAAACAGCTATTTTGTATGTGTTTCTGTATTTATTGTTTATTTTCATATTAATATTCAATATGTTGGTTGTGTGTGACTATCTCATTTCGAACCACCTTATCTTTAGGAAAAGTGGATCCGTATATTTGTTACAGTGTCAGAGAAAAAAAAACACGGGCCTAGTCCCAAGTCAAGACACGAGATGAGGATGAATAGATGTGTGTAGAGAATGTAAAGATGATGGATAGCAATTCCATCCTGGAGAAGTGCAGTGAAATGTCAAAGGTGAACTGAAACAGTTTTAGGCCTGGGAATCGGTTTTCTCATTATGTGGATCATTGCACTGCATGACAAAAGTCACAGAGTCTATTACTTTTACTAGCTTGTTGAATCCAAAATCTACACTTTCAGTAACTGATGTACTCAACAGTACATTAGTCATAAGCTACTACGCTAAGTGTATATTTTTGCATCCTTACATATGTTTGACCTGCAATTACTGAACCACCAATGGTAACTCGGACTGAGCTACATGTACAAGCCCTGAGCTACCAGCACAATATTAGATATAGCATGCTATCGAAAAGTCATGGGGGGGTGTAGCTAACTCTGCTTTTGTGTTAAAATGAGGAGAAGCTCATATTCGACCATATAGTACACCAAGCAGGGGCAGATACTCAGAATATAGACAGACCACCACATGAAATGTTTAAGAAAAACAGATGAAAGATATCCTTGAGAGCTGAAACATTTAGTCGATTCATCTGCAACCATTTCAGTCATTTTTCAAGCAAAATTAGTAAAACATCAAAAAAATCCCAAACATTCTCTGGTTTTCAGTCTGAAATGAAAGGATTTGTTTATTTCCCTGAAAATAACGTCTTGAGATTTTGTTTGAACAAGACACTTGAAGACGTTACCTTAGGCTCTGGGAAGTTGTATTGTATTGTTTTTATTTTCTTTGGACGTTTCATAGACTATACAGTTAATCGGTAATGAAACGAACAGTTGGTTGCATCCCTAAAATTAGAAGCAGTCATAACTACCACAAATAATATGGAAAATGCTGGTTTAAACTAGTACCGTGAATTAAAATACTACACACTCCACTGCCTGACTAATAGCAATGTCAGGGCCAAACAGAACAGGATGTTTACTTACAGAAGGCAAATGGCCAGATACTTTGATGGATTAATTGCCTCTAGAGAAGCAGTGTTGCTTTTTGGAATTGGAAGAACAACCCTGGAAAGAGACCCATTACACTGTAGCATACCCCATCTGAAACAACAGAACATGACTCAGAGCTCCTGTAAGGCAAAGAAATCTCCTGTTGGCACTGGTAATGTGCAGAATCATGACAACAATCCTAAATCACACACATCATAATAGTAAAGTGCAGTGCATCAGAGCTTAGATACAGTATTTGTTTTGTATCCCTCCAATTCTTATAAAAAATATTAACAACACTGGCAACGTATAGGACTTATTAGGACATGTGTGTTCACTTGTTTCTTTATTCAAGGTTACACACTATGTACAATACAATGAATATGTGCAATACAAACAAAAAATTCAGAAATGCATCCCACAATTGTATTCCCATATCCCAATGTAACATGTTCAGTAACTTCCAATCTAAAGACATGTATTTTGGGCTGATAATGATTAAAAAGTTATAATATCAAGATGACCTTCCAGATATATTTTGCAGAAAGTTTATTTCCAAAACCTCTAAACGTTTAAAATAGTTTCCCAATAAACATGGGCAAGACTATTGTTATACTACTATCTATGGGTTAGATGTGCTGGTCCTGTTTGGTTTCACAAACATGTTCTATATTAAAATATGTTTTTACAAGCTTGGATATTGCACACAATGCAACAGTTAACTGTAAATTGTTGTAGACTCAACTATGCACAAGATAAGCGTCTATTAACTACATTCAGGGTTAATGAGAGAGAAAATTTGTAATATATATAATACGAGTTCATTCAGGTCCGCTAATGTCTAAATTTGTGACAGTTTGGGGACGCAAATTCAAATGACTTAATTTCTGTAAACAGCTAATGTCAAATGACTGAAGGTAATCTTTTAGCTCAGAAGCTATTTTATACAGTATTTTAAGAGGTTTGCATCACTAGTGACTTAATGTCAAACAGGTAAGCATCACTGTGAATACCTTATCCTGTGAATGAGCCTGTTATCCCTCACCAATAGTTTATTAACACAATTTCACATCCCTGTATTGGTATATTCAATTGGTTTTGGATGCGCTTTTGTTTTTGTGTTGGTTTTATTGAGGCTAAGGGCTGGCAGGGTCTCTTATGCATTGCCATTTAGTTTTTATTACTGATATGTTGACATTTCCAACAGTACACAATCTGCCAAAATACCTCTTTGCAATGAGGTGCTTAACCCCTATATAATATGTAGAGCAATATTTAAAACAAAATAGTTATATTGAGTTAAAGTGAGAGACTCATGCATCCTATCATAGACCACTCTTGAAGATTAATATCTTACAAAGTAAAAATTGTGAATCAACAAACCTGAAAGACTACAAAAACGTTGTTTTTTGAAGAAATGTAAAGAGTAGCATGTTAGTAAAAGGTTCTCAAATGTTAGACTTATTGTATAGCTGCTTTTGTAAACCTTGTATATAGTACAAATATTCATTTAAGTCACAGTGGGTGAACCTTAACTGAGAATGACAACAGAATGCAAAAGATAATCTATTTTCCTGGGTCTTGATTGAAATATCAATGTATGCATTGTCTGGAATTAAACATAAAGTGGATACTCTCTATAAAGGTGGTGCTGTTTGGATGTAACCCATAGTCACATATTGCCTGTTTTAGAAGTATAATACAGAAAATCTCTTAAATAAGCAGTTGTGAAGTCTAATCTGAACAAATCACCACTGAAACATATAGTCTACAATAGGACTGTAGGCTATTCCAACATAGTTTTATTTTTATACTAGGAGTTGTCTAATAATTAGAAATAGACTCTAATTCATCAAACTACTCTGCCGTCGATAAAACGTTCTAATAATAAGGCGTATGATAGTTCAACTGTGGCATATGGGATAGGCCTAGGCTAGCTTACTATTAAAAGTGAAAGGGTTCAACGGAAAAGCCTGTTTTTGTTTATTAATGCAGCATTGATAGATGTAATAGACATCACTGTGTTTTGTAATGTAATAATGTAGAATATAAATGTAAGTCTATATATTTTCCTGGAAAATGCGATGCCATATTTGAAAGGGTCCATGCTTGGCTGGACTCAGGAAGCTTGTCCGCCCGGCAGTTGATGCGGAGGGGGACTCGACGGCGAGAGCTTCAGGCGGTTAGTGAGCTGGCAACGGACACCGAAATATCTCAACGACGGTTTTCCTAACATCTTAAATCAACGCAGCAATGAACACACTTTTACTGTAGCGGTCGTTTTGTGACATGTCCAGGTGAGTTAAACTTGTGGATTGTGTTTTGTGGCTGTAGCTGTGTGGAAAATAGCCGAGGCTAGGAGGGTAAGCTGTGGCTCAATACAAAGGCTTTCTTTGCCGGAGAAAATGCCGGGCTGCAGCAGCCGGGAGGCCCGCCTGTGTCTTTCAAGTCACCGACTAGTCACGGTTATCCCTGCAATGTTTCACACCATCTCGTCTATTTCTCTCAAACATGTAACCATACTATTTTATGTATAAGTGTTAACGCTCAATACTTAAGTTTAGCGGTGTTCTCGACCGAATACCGAGGGTTTTGACAACCATGGCCGCGGTACCAAGAAACATGGTTGCTCTGCGGAGTCTCCTAACGCTGCACGCCGGGCATAGATGCAGTCCGTGCCGCTAGAGGGTTACGGGGACAGCCGGGGTTTCTCTGTTGCAACAAGGAAAGCGTCCGGGAGGGAAAGTACACGCAAACACTCTGTTGCTTATGTTTTACAGCAAATTCTACCCACTAATGTTGGCGTGTCTGTTGAAACTTTCTTTGTACACATGATATGTCAAACAAAGTTGTAAGACTACGCTACGTTTTTAGCTCGTTTTTTTGTGATTCTCGGCGTTTTTTAGCGGGTCGTCTTTGATGACCCATCCTCGTTTCCTGTAGTTATTTGCACTTTTCTACCAGGTTTAGCAGGTTATAATCACTGAGAAGAATGATTACGTGATGGACATGTTGTCTCTCGGTGTCAGGCTGTAGCCGAGTCGTCCATTCCCCCTGTAGGGTGCATACTGAGTTGGAAGGGAGGATACATTTGGCTTAATGTACGTAGGCTAGCAAAGGCTGTTGCATAGCGACTTTTCGATTGGGTAACGTTAAATGTCTTTAAGCATGCTCGTTAATGAAGGTACAATACTAGATGTTACACGGTTTGTCTCTGGAGATGCCTGATAGTCGAGGTGCCACATTATCATCCATTATCTATGGAGCCTGGCAGGTACCTGAAGTAACATTTTCGATTTGCGTGAGGTTCATGACTGCAGCTTGTTTGTCAGTCTCCAACCCTGCTCCTCAGTGAGCTACATGGCCTGCATGTTTTAGGTATCTCCCTGAGGCAGTAATGTTATCTTTCCAGGAACAATGTTGGGGACAATCAAACAAGCTGAACTCACTGTGAAATATGTTTAACTAATAGAAATAAATAGCATCATTCTGGTTATACCTTCCAAAAGTAACAAAGTGCATTTGGTCAAGTAGGCCTAACATAAAGAGGTTCAGTTAGAGTTACTTGTACTGTGAGGATTTCCCGTTTAATGTTACTAGTTACTTTGCAGTATATCTAAAATATATATTATATTAAAAAAAAAGTGAAATATGGTGCATTGTTTTCCATACATATGAAGTTGTTCAAATAAACTCTACCCTCATCAGCTAAATTATTAACATTCTATTTGATATTGATATTTGATATTGATGTATCAGTAATAATGCTCTAATTATATAATGGTATGACAGAGGGGTGCCATTCATACTGCATAAAAAGTACTTACTTTTTATAATTTAAGTACCTTTTATCCGATAATGTACTTCAACTTTAGTAAGAACTTGAATGCAGGACTTTTAATAATAATTTTAAATTCTGATATTGCAGCTCTGATTGCATTAAAGATCTGAATACTAATTCCACCAGTGATTTAACTCCAGCAGCTCAGCCTGCTCATGAAGTGACAACTTTCCATATTTACTCTGTATTGCATTACACAGTTGGGTATGTGCACACAGTCAAACCTGTCCATCAGTGAGAGCTTAAACAACATTCAATGTAGCGTTAAAACTGAATGAGAGAGAGGGTGTTGAGGGGACATGGTGCAATTGGATAAACACGATCATTTAACACTTTTTATTTGAGGGAATTGGTACAGTAATTAAAGGGGAACTTTGGATCAAAGTTAACAGTAACAATTTGGAGGGTGTATGTAAGCAACAAATAGGCCCAATAATATATTAAGATAATGTGTCTGCAAAGTCATCACATTTCAGGATGGAGTGGAATACTTTTTTATTTTGTATTATTTGTGCTACAATACAATGTGTTTAACACTCCAATCACAGCTTCAGGGCAGCCCTGAGGCTGGATTACCAACTGGGCAAATTGGACAACTGCCCTCAGGGCCCAGATCCTCAGGAGCCCTGACAGCCCTATGTCCACTGTGTGGCAATTACTTTGCAGCAATATGATTTATTGCAAATTTGTGTATGCATCATATTTTAATTGAGCTAAAGCTCTGTCTTCTAGGGGTGTCAAAATCAACTTTTAATACTTTATTGTTCAGTTGCGATTTTGCTTACCAAGGCTTGATTAAAAGACCATACGTTTACATTTTTAATCTCTCGATTATATTTTTCCCCAGGGTCCACTTGCAGGTTGATCTGGCTATGGGCAGCCCTGGCTTTTCAGGCATGCTCCAAACAATATGGATCTACCTCAAAGACCTGGGGCTATTTGTTCAGTCTTAATGAAGTCCATTCTTCCCCTCAGTGTGAAAAAAATGTACCTGAACACCTTCAGTGGTTTTAAATTCTTCATCATCAGCATCACTGCCTCCTCTCACTCTTACCAGATATACAGCAGTGATCCTGTTCCGTATTGCAATATAACTGAGAAATCACTTCAATGCACTTGACTTGTCTTAGCAATTATGTGTGATATTTGGTAACTTGGACTAAACCAGGGCAGGCGTTGCACATACTGCACACACAGTCATCTCAAATCCTCCAGAAATTCATCAAATAAGCACTAAATCCTGTTCCCCTGAACCATAGACAAAATATCCTAGAACCATGCAGCGCCATTGCATGATAACAACATACAGCCTGCAATGAAGTACTGCAGAGTGGTCACATCGAGGTCCTCCACAAGATGGCAGCCTAGCACTGGCATTGCCTATTCTGCTGAATATTCAGGATGTGTTTACAAGGATATGTATTCTGATTGGGTGTCATCTGTCAGTATTGACCACTCTGATAGACTGTAGGGTAAGTAAAGGGGAGAGAGGAAGAGGAAATGAGCAGATAGTCATAGATTTTGGTGAAAGTTGATGCATAGAGGGGAAATATTATCTTCTTGATCCTGATGGTCAAATAGTAGGCAACTGACAAAATGAAATGTTCAGTAACAACTGTACAAATGTACGTTCTGTCAGGGTTAGAGAGAGATCAACAACAGGGACATATATATAAAAAAAGGTATATTAATAATAATAATACAGTATCACAGACTATATTGGTAATGTAGCATTTTCTGTAGTACTGAACAAGTAATGTATGCCATTAGTGCTAGATGTAGACCGATATAATCTACATATAGTGCGCCGATTTTAGCTCACTGGAAATATATCGGTATCTGTGTATATGTTAGCTGAAAAGTAGCAAGAAATTACTGTACATAAATGCTGAAAATGTGTTGAGGTAATTTACAACTTTCTTCTTCCGTTACATAGTTTTGTCCACCAGAGAGCCCTTGCAAGTTTATTTTTCAACTGTAAAATGTCCCACTTGGAACATATCTTGGTTACAATTTGTAAAAAAAAATAAAATAAAATAAAAAAAATTTAAGGCAAGAGAATCTTATCAAAAATGTTTATTTAAAAAAAATATATATATAAACCTAAACCTTTGGGATTGACCCATTTAGGCAGAGTCCTTGACTGCAGCCATTTGCTGCATGCCATCCCCTCTCTCTTCCACCTTTTCTGTCTACCTGTAGTATTACATAAACATGCATACAAAAACCCAAAATAAAAAATACTAAACTCAATGTCGATATTACTATTCTTAAAAAATCCATTATTGGTAGGGCTTTTATTGGAGGACGTCACCTTGTATTCTGTGAAATTGCGATGGACATTTTCTGCAGTTTTCTGACATTTTATAGAATAACAAGTTATTTTAAAATGTAAATGTTTTTCCATTGCAGCTCTTACATTCTTTAAATGTGTGTTGGTGGTTGTCAGTAGAAGTAGCCTAGTTAGCTACCTGAAACCATCCTAAAATCTCCCTGAAATAAATTGCCAGTTCAAAGTGTCTCTACATGGTTGGACAAAATGTAAATTTGGACGTAATTTAGACAACTGTTTATACTGCAATACTCCAGTGGCATAATGGACTTCATCACAGCTTTTACAAAATGATCTAGTATGTGGACACAGAATATATTCCATTAAAATAATGTGATTGATTATTCACACAGAAATTATACACATAGTGGTTTTAATTATCAGTGTAGTTTGACCTGTTGTTCACTGTTGCTCTGTTCTTGTTTTCTTCTCAGATTGAACGATGGGATCGTGATCGGAGGCAGCTGCTCTCCAATGGTCGAGGACCTCACCTCACGTCACTAGAATGTACTTGATGAATGTACCTCCTGTCGCAGTGACGCAAACAGAATGGAGAACATGTGGCCCGCCTGGAGGCTATAGCCTTCCAGTTTGCTTCAATGACTCGGACACTGAGTTGTCCACCAGAGGCACACCTATCTCAGATAAGGTCCAGATGATCATAGAGAGCCTTAGGAGCACCCAATCCTCACTCGAGATGGGCGACGAGATTGAGGGAAATGTGCCAGCAGGACAGGAAGGTCATCCCCAAGTCTGCAAAGTTACAGTGGGTTCTTATGTTGGAGCCAAGTGCAAAACTAAAGGTGCCACTGAAAACCAACAGGCAGATGTTTCTTCCCCAGACAACCATAAGAGCAGTGACACAGACAGCGATGATTCTGTGGACAGAGGAATTGAGGAGGCAATACTGGAATACCTGAAGGAAAAGGATGATCACAAACGCCAGGCAGAACCATGCTTCACCACCTTTTTACAATCATCCAAAATTGCCAGGAAAAGCCCACCTGCCCCTGAGGAGGTTTCCAAACAGAACACTGACAGTAATGCATTTTTGACTGCCAGTAGTGAGTTTTCAAAAAGTGTGAAAGCTGAGACTCCCACAGCACCTGCTGTTTTACCTATACAAAAGTATATCAAAAGCATCCCTAAATCCCTAAATGACAACACAGTTAAGACAGTTGATAAAAGTACAACAACCAAAAGTTTAGTTTTGCCCAGAGAGCCGACAAAGAGCCCCTCTAAAACAATCAGCCTCTTCAACAAAGTAAAGTGCCCGGTCACAGTTAAGGTGGAGGAAGACTCAAATGATTCCAGTAGTGATGACGGCATTGAGGAGGCCATTCAAAGATTCCAGTTGGAGAAAAAGGAGCAGCAGTACAAAAGGGAAACTTTCAATCCACCTGCGCTCAAAGAGGAGTCCGACTCCACCAGCGATGATGGGATTGAAGAAGCTATCCGCAGCTACCAGCTTGAGCAACTCAAGGAGAAGAGCATCCTGAAGCCATTATTACACAAGCAAAAACCCATTACGAAGTCATTGATACATGCGGTTGGAAGTACAAGCACGGAAAACATGAAGAAACACAGACTGAGAAAGAAAAAGGCCAGAGCAGAGAAAGAACTGAAATTTGTTCAACCTCCTGCTTCGTCTGTTTTCATACCCAAGAATACGCTTTCAGAGAGCTTGAAGGGTAAAGGAAACGGGTTGCTTATGTTTAAAGTAGAGGGTTTTAAAGAGCAACCTACCCCTGCTCTTCCAAAGGCTAATACAACTGCAGAGCTCATGTGTGCTGAGGCAATACTGGACATTTCAAAAACTGTTATGCCGGGGGCCTTCCATCATAGTGTTGGCCTTAGCAGTTGTACCCCCACCGAATCATCCTTGCAATCTTCACCTCCTGACAACTGCCCAGATGAAGAAAGCGATGGCAGCTCCATTGATAGTGAAGAAGGGATAGAGCAAGAAATCCGGAAATTTCTTGAGCAGAAGGCCCAAATGCACAAACAGCCACCCACTGCTGCCACTCAAGAGCCTCAGAGTATAAGTGAACCAGGGAAAGCAAAAGAAGTTGCAACCCAAAAGAAACCTCAAAAATTGTCTTTGACACAGAGAAGAAAACAAAAGGAGGACAATTGTAGCATTTCCAACATGTCAAGGCCGGATAACACTGTTAAAGAAACGGCCCCTAAACCTTTACCTGAGCATCGAAAAGAATCCTGCCCATCGGTACTTTCCCAGAAAAGTCAAACGCACCCAACAGCTGGATTATGCAAGACCGAGCAAAGTGAAGACAAAAGCAGCTCACTTGACAGTGATGAGGACCTAGACACCGCTATAAAAGACCTGCTCAAGACAAAAAAGAAGTCAAAGAAAAAAACGAGAGACTTAAAGCGAAAATCGAGGATGAGCCTCAGAGATGAAGAAACACTGCTGGGAAATGCTGTAAAGACCAAAAAGTTGAAACCGGATCCTATTTCCAAGCGCAATCCTTTGAAAAAAGTAGAAAAGAGTAAGGATGACATAAAAGACAAGTCTGGGTCAAGTAAAAAGGGCCTTTCACAACATAAACAAACTAATAAGAGTAAAGAGCATGACGTGTGCGAAGGTGAAACGGCAGCGGGGGGTAAAGACCCCCCGTTGCCGCACAGTACCCAGACTGCTCTTGAGATAAAGGAAGACAGCAGTTCAGTAGACAGCGATGATAGCATTGAGCAAGAGATCAGAAGGTTTCTGGCTGAAAAGGCCAAAGTTTCCACTGCAGAGAAAAGTAAAGACGGAGATGTATTGAGGAGCCTTACTGTGGTGGCTTGTACCCCACTTCAAGTTGAAGACATTAAACAGGAAAATCAGCTGGCTGAAGTTCCAAAAACAAGTATCAGTCCTCTCTCTGGACAGTCTCATTTGAGTAGTCAGCCTCTTCCAGCACCACAGAGTTTGCTGCCAGACATCTCTACCGTTGGTGCACAATCGCATCTGTCCTCAGTCCAGTCCAGGAGCCCCAGTCTTTTGGAGCCAGCAGACGGGGCCGGGGCTGCTAGAACGGAGCAAAGGAGGCCTAGCATTGGTAGGGGTGACGTCCAGGATGTGATCCCTCAGACGGAGAGAGTTCGGCCCGTTTTGAGTCCTAACATTGCCCTTTCTCGCTCTGAGTCAATGAAGTGGCGCCAGAGCTTTGGACTCCCCACGACTGACCCTAGGACTTTCAGTCGAACTCCATTCCAAATCACCTCATCTAAAGTCAGCGAGACTGCATCAGCAACACCACCATATCAAAGCGGGGGGCCCAAATCACAGACTCCAGTCACTGTTTGGTCCTCTGCAAGGACCAGCAGAGCATCTTTTCCCTGCTCTACAGAGACAAATGTAAATACCACGTTCAGATCCCCTGTTTTGAATATTATGTCTACTGCCAGGACTCATCCAAGGATGTCCTTTGCACGGAGCCTCGTGCCCGCCCACAGGTCTCAGTGCCCTATGAAAGGAGAGACAGAGAGTATGGTGCATATGTCTAAAGACAAGAGTGTGTTTGTCGAACTGGAATCTAATAGGACCAACCACGTCCAGGTTCGAAGCAGGGAGAGGAGCAAGGGAAGAGAGAGCGCAGACTTGCTAAGTGAGAAAAAAAGAGAAGGCGAGAGCATGAAGATAGATGATAAAGAAGTGCATCTAGAAAGAACAGAGGAAGAATTTATAGATGAGGCAGATTGTCAGTCAGGCAACAGGAGAAATCCAGAGAAGACGCAGGGCTTTTCCACATTGTAAGTATTTTCTTTGGCCTCTATGTCCCATAGCACCATAATCCAATTTCATATGAGTTGATGTCTTCTCTTAATTTCTTGCCCTGCTGGTAAATAGAATGTAGGTTATGATCAAGCTCATTCATTTATAGGCTTGAAGGGAATGTTTGTTGATACGATAGATTTTTTTTGTAATGTGTTTGTACATTTATACTGCTATGTAACACAATAGCACCATCATAAGATCTTTTTTTTGGCCTCTGAGGTTCATTCATATCATCAAACCTTTGAAAAGCAATACAGGGACATTTTGGTGCAAGAGGCAGACTGCATGAGTTGTACCACCATCAAAATGCAGAATACTTTCTTGCAGAAAATGACATCATCCTAAATATCTTTCATATTTTATGTAAAAAGAAGTGACCAAGAAAAATAACCTCAATGTGACAAAATAAAGATTTAAGGTTAAGACAAAATGCTTAAGATTTGGATGTATCTTTTCAAAGTACGGGAGGGACAACACAATTTAGCAATGTTAATCAGAAAAATACATGCTGATATTATATAATCTTACCGGATCTACCTGTGATATGTGGGTTTACTTTAAGAAGTCCTTTTTATGTGCAAAAGTTAAAAAGTAATTATTGTTGTGTAATACGTTTCCATTACTGCCTTCATTAGTTATCTTAATAAAAGCCAGAAGACACAACATTTACTGTACAGTAAATCAAAATGACACATTTTACACAGGTTGTACCATTACTCAAGTGGTTAGAGACTTGTGCACGCAAAACACTATTAGACCTGAAATTATTGATAAGTCGCCAGAACATTAATCGGCAAACTAACTTGATAATCGATAAATTGGTTTACTCATTTTTGAAGTAAAAATGCCAAACTGGTTCCAGCTTCCCAAATGGGAGTATTGTCATATATATATATGATAGTAATTTGAATTTATTTGGGTGTTGGGTTGGACTGTTGGTGAAACAAGACAATTGAAGACATCCCTTTGGGCTCTGATGAAGATGAATCAGTTGATCAAGAAAATTAAGTACTCAATAATGGAAAATAAGCCTTCATAGCAGCCCTGAATACTATTATTTTATGTTATTGGGGAAATGTCATGTAGAGCTGAGCAATATGGCTAAAATAAAAAATAAAAAATTATAAGGTGCAATTTCATTTATCAAAATGTATGCAAATTCTCCTGAATGCTACATTTTTGATTTATAATAAAGACCAGACAGATGCCAACTAATTTAGCATGATACAGTTCATCATGACTTCATCTGCCAAAATGCTACAATGCCAACCATGTATTGTATTTAGCACTGTGTCGACAGGCCACTCTCCACTCTCTCCTCCCCACGTAGTACCTTCCTACTCAGGTCCAGCAAACAAGAGCCACTCTGTGTCGTTAGCTCCAATTCGAAAACACGTCTCTTTACTTCACCCCTCACCTCATCCCTCCCTATCTTACCTATTTATGTATTTACCTCACACTGCTAAAGCTCTAAATATGGGTTCTTCTAATTTCAGAAAATGACCTTCTCACCTCATCTACAGATTGAGGATAGCCTTTCTAACTTCTAACTTTTGCACATAAAGAGTAAAATCAGGGTGCACTTTTTTAGGCACCGTTTTTGAGCAAATTTAGAACACCATTTGATATTGGAACAATGCTTTCTCAACTACTATGGCGATATACTACTTCTTGATAACGTTTGTTTTTCAGACACAGTGCTCTTAGCTCATTGTATAGTTTAAACTCATTGATGGAAATCTAAAGCTCAGTTGTTGATGCAAGCCACTATAACAGTCTTGGACTTATTACCTCTGACTCAAGTGTTGTTCCAGATTCCACAGAAGCCACATATAGTTACTCCTCTCTGTCTTGCTAAACTTGATATTTAGTGTGTTCATTTCTTTGTCATGTTGACGTTTTCTTGAATTTCCTATGTGAAAAAAAGGCTATTTATTTTCGTTTATCAAAAAAAAAAGTTACTGAACATGCTGTGCATTGCCAGGTTTTGTAAACATTTTGTAAGAAGTGTTCCTTTTTTTTCTTTTACTCTTTCAGGAAAAAAAAACAACTTTTGCTGTGTCTTTTAAGTGCATCAGTGTAATAAAGAGTGGAATCCGAGCAACAATGGGTCTTTCTCATTAATAATGTATAATAGTAACACTCATTGCATCACAGTATCAGTAACACTCCTCATGGTTGAAGTAACACCTACCGTTTTAATTTGCAAGGTACATTCACCGGCTTGAAGATGGACTTTGGTATGAATTACTAGAGAATTAAGTAATTACTTGGAACTGGTCTGATCTGTGTCCTGCTCTGCCTTGCCCAGGTCTTTGTCCAGTGCCATTGATCCTGGCATCACCGTCATACCTTGCATAGCTCTTACCACAGAGGAGAGAAGCACGATGTTCAACAGGAGATACCCTGCTAAAAAATTCAATAAGGTACAATTATGTAGAAACATGATTTTTTTGGAAGCAGTTTGTTTGCTCCATTATACAAATAATGTATGTATCCCATTGTTAATTGATGTATCTCTTCATGATGAAAACAGATTATCAGTAACACATCAGCTAAACTCACCAGAGTGTGTGAAATATGTATTACACAATGCTTGCAGGGGGTACCTTCTGACAGTAGGGCTCCATTACAGAGAAAGACGGTGCAACGTGTCAAAAGAAAGCTTCAGTTCATTCCAGTCAACAGGTACGTGTGTGGTGGGACCAAAATGGTTTTGTCTCCTCAGTGAGTGATCAGTCAAATCAAAACCCATTCATCTTAAATTAAATTCTCATCTTTTTCAGGAGAAATGAAGCACCCAGTCACCACAGCATCACGGAGTAAAACTTAAGTAAACGTGCACGTTTGTTTATCTAAGGTTTGCTGTTTGTTTTTATGTTGCAAGCTAGTCGCAATTTTGGATTGTGGCCTCTTTTTTTTTCACAGAACATTTATTTTAGGTGGATTTTGGGGAAAACATGTTTTTGCCCTGTTTTATAATGTTGTTAGGTTTACGTGCAGTTTAGTGTCCCAAATTCCATTATGGCTACACTAAGACCCGTCCTACGGAGCAGCTCGATTGGTTGGGGTTAGGCATTTGACCTCAAGTCGTTATGGTTAGGATAGCCGATTGGTCAGGGGATAGGACCTGTACAAATGGGGTTACGTTACGGGGAATTTGGGACACTAAACTGCACGTATACTGTTAAGTTATATATTAAGGAGATTCACCAATATATAACCATACATGGAAGAAAGTTAAGTTCACTTGTTTGCTTATTTGTACCCTATTCTTTAAAACTCAGTTTGGATTGTCCTGGACAAGATAGATGCCATGAATGCTTCTTGATACTACAGATGTTGTTTTTGTAAGAAGTGTCATCATTATTACCAAACATTTGAGTTATTTTTAGTTACTCGTTTTTGTTTTTGTTTTATAGCTAAACAACATGAGATCGTTCATGTCAGTTATGTTGCATATGTTTTTCAATAAAGTTGTGAAGTTAAAAACAAAATGGCGTCATGGGTATTGTAGTTTATTTTGGAAAACTGTCACGATGGAACGGAACTTTACGGCAGTCAGTGAACTACAAACACGCAGTCGCAGTTTGCTGACCTTCTGTGGTACTCAAGCAAGCATGGCTGCCCGGTCACTGACAAAAGGTATCTGCACATACGTATTTTTAAATTGTCCGACAAAAAAAACGTTGTCGTCGGAATATATTGGGTGCATGGAACACAATTTTGTGCCAACAGTTGCGGCATGCGTGTAATCCTAACTGACAAATTAGCCATTCAGTTTACAGCCAACGCCTGTAGCTAGCTAGATAGCTAGCAGTATTAGCTTGTTACATGTTGATGTCAGATGTTTAAAAACCTATATTTGTGTTTGATATTTAGGTCTTTGGGGGCTACGACACTCACGGCTTGTTACAGTCGGACACCAGTATGCTACTGCAGCGTCTATCAGATCACCCCAACTCCAAATTGATGATGCTACAGGTAAGCTAACGAATGTTAAACTAGCAGGAGTGTGTGTGAGTTAAGTTATGTCATTGTTGGTTTTCTCCAGACCTGCAGCAATGTTATTTCTTCTACATACAGAAAAAGTAATAAACCAGCCACTCGAGAAGCCGGACTTTTTCCGTGTGTCAGAGCTCTTCTCGGTGAAAGACCTGTTCGACGCCAGAGTGCATCTTGGCCATAAAAAGGGTTGCAGGCACAGGTTGGTATTTAAATTCACACAGATCATTGATCAGTTTAACTAATATATGTCGTTGCTCTAATGCTTTGTCGGAGAGGGATTTACACTCAGTAGTGACATTGGCGTTGGAATATTTAAGTCAGTCACGTACTCTCAAAACACACTTCAACAACGAAATACATTAAGGGATAAATTGGACCATTTGCTTGTGAGAGATGACTGCAACAAATGGCTATTTTCATCATCAAGTAAACAATTTTCTGTATATCTATTGATTATTGTTTTGGTCTCTTAAACCAAAATATATTAAGAAATCAAAAATGTCATTACAGTTTCGTGTTGTGTGTCATACATTAATTAACTTGTTTTGCCCGAAAACGTCCAGTCTACTAGCACAACAGAGAAGGCGGAACCAGAGACTATGGACCAAAACAATTAAGCCATGATCAGAATATTCACTGATTAATTCTCTGTTGGTCAACTAATCATTTAGTCATCTATCTGTTTCAGCTTTAGTGAAGTAAATTGATTTCTACCAGATGATACACAGTGCAGTCTGGACTTATTTAGACATGACCTTGTTTTGATTCTGTGTTCCACAACATTGATTTGAAATGACCTAAGACCTGTACTACGATACAACTTATGATGAACACCAAACCTGCTCGTTGGCTTTTTTTGCCAGCGTTTTGCCTTTTAAAACCGTGTCCGTGTTTTTCATATTTATGTAGAATTATAGTTTGATCTTCTTACATAAAATATGCAGCTCTGGTAGATGTTTGCGATTGGTCGTACTGCGCGTACACCGGCTCTTTTATGTGAACGTGCACGGCGCTGGATTTGGAAACCCTGGGTTGATTGAACTAGTTGTTAACCAGCGCCGTGACACAGGTTATGCAGGACCGCGGTAGTTAGGTTAGGTGAACCCGGGTAACTGAAATAAATCCAGGGAATGTTGATCTTGATTCGTAGTACAGGCCTCAGATCCAGTGTATTGGAGTAAAGTTAGAACAACTAAAAGTCAATGTACAATTACAAACTGTCCTGTAAACTACATAACTCCTGTCACTCTGGTTGCTTAAAGTGACTTATTTAGGATTTAACATTTTTTTTCCTAAGCTTCTGTATTTATTGTGCTTTGCAAGGTGGAAATGTAAAATTACACCCAACAAAGATGTAAACCGTGCCACAATAAAGCCCTACCACTACCTTTTTTTTTTTTTTTTTTTTTTACATTAAAACGCATCAAGTGACTGTTGAGGGATTATCAATACTAGCCTTATGCACTAGTTAGCTTACCACAGTGAAGAAACTGAGCAGAGCAGAATATGGTGTGATAGAGTGACTGTTGACCAATCAGTAAGTCAATATTATACTGCTGTGTCTGAAGCACAGTAGGCTGCTGTGAGCATTTTGTTTAAACCTAAATTGAATTCTCTTTTTCTTAGGCTCATGGAGCCATACCTCTATGGCTGCCGTTTGGACCAAGATATCATTGATCTCGACCAGACTGTGGAGCACCTTCAGCAAGCCCTTAACTTCACCGCCCATGTAGCGTATCGTGGTGGCATCATACTGTTTGTCAGCCGCCAGCGTCAGTTTGGCCATCTGGTGGAGAGCACTGCTAAGAATTGTGGGGAGTACGCCCACACACGATACTGGCAGGGCGGCCTACTTACCAACGCCCCCATCCAGTACGGCCCAGGAGTCCGCTTACCAGACCTCATAATCTTCCTTTCCACTCTCAACAACGTGTTTCAGCCTCATGTTGGAATCAGAGATGCAGCAAAGATGAACATTCCCACAGTGGGTGTGGTGGACTCAAACTGCAACCCCAGCCTGGTGACTTACCCTGTGCCTGGGAATGATGACACTCCAGTTGCCGTGGAGATGTACTGTCGCTTATTCAAGATGACTATCAACCGTGCCAAGGACAAAAGGAGACACGTGGAGCTACTGCACGGCCTGTCGGCACCCTCCACACCAAGCTCGTGACACAATATATTCTTAAATAAGAGACAATAAAAAAAAAAAAAAATGCATTTAAAAAAATAATAATAATAATTAAAAACGGTCTACTTCTCCCCTTCATCATGCATCCTCCATTTGGAGAAAAAAAATCTGATGCTAGTGTTCGGAACTGACGTCACAATGCTGTCTTGTTTTAAGACTAAAGTTGTGTGTGTATATTACTCTTTAATGAATTCTGTTTCTGTGACATGGTCTTCTGGTTCTAATTTAACATTTTTCCTACAGTAGTTTGTCCAAATGTAACTGTTGTGCACCACTGGCTCCGAACAATGACAAGGACTGAAATTATCTTGACCGTTAACACAACATTCGTATAACATTAACTAAATCAGACAGCACTTTGTGTTGCTACTGGATTCATATTCACGGTCACAGGTTGTTGAACACAAGCTGAGTAATAACTAAATCCCTTCAAATGATTTCACAGTGTCTGAGTTTCCCTCTAATTTTTACCTCTTATGTCAAATATTTCGGCTTTTTTGACACTATGATGTAGGGCTGCTCGATTATGGGCAAAATCATAATCACGATTATTTTGGTCAATATTGAAATTACGATTATTTAACGCGAGATTTTGCAATTATTGAACTTAAACAGTGGAAGAAGTTAAACAAATCAACAGTGAAAACACCTAGAACTGTGATATTCCTCTTAATACTTTTCCAATTTGAACATTTTTGTTTTCATTCAGAACGTAGGACAGAATGAGAGTTTACATGCAAAACGTAATGTGCAAAATAGTCGTTTTTCTCAATTATTCTGTTTTTGTGATCGTTAGGAGCCAAAATCGTAATCGCGATTAAAATTCCGATTAATTGCACAGCCCTACTATGGTGCATCCTTGAGGCCATGTTGGTACAAATTTTGGAAAACGCTGCTGAACTCGGGAAGTGGAAGTAGACTGAAATGGTAGGCTTTAAGCACTTTAGTTATTAAATTAGCTGCAGCATGTCACAAAATGCTATAAACACTGGGGAAGACTTGTAAAAACGTGTTCAAAACATTTAAAATACTTCCCAATACTAAAATACTTCAATTGTTAAGGCCAGTTATAATTTCCTAGACCCCAAACTTAGATCTTCAAATTGCTTGTTTTATCTAACCAAGAGTTTAAAACCCAAAGATAAACCAACTAGCAGGATATCTCCCGTGAGAAGATGGAAACCGAGAACGTCAAGCATTTTTGCTTGAACAATTACTGAAATGATCGTCCCTCAAAATAATTTCAAATTGATTTTCTTCCATTGACTTTGAATCATGGGAGCTCTAGTTTGTATATTTCAGTCTATGTGAACGTAATGTTGATGTATAACATTTCTATCAATATGCAAGAATAATAGCATGTTTACTGAACGTTAGCTAAACAGTGTTTAAGACAAATAAGATGTGCACTGTTCTCCAGAACGTTATAAAATGTACTTTAAAAGCAATTTCTAAGAAAACATGCATCTTGACTGCAATGTAGTCATTTCTGTTAATCAGGTAAATGTTTAATTCAAGCTACCGTTTCTGGTTGTTTTTAGAAATCAAGACTCAAGAGATGTTAGTGTCCTAGTATCATATACTATAAAGCCATTTAGCTTTTTCACAGCAGACAAAAGTTGGTGGTTAGAAACAAACTTGGCTCAACTGGAGTATGAAATGTTCTCTAGTCAGTTAGTTCATGAGCTTGTCTTCCATAACGTCCCTTAGCTATTTAGTTAAAAAGCGAAATGTTTTAATGGCAACATCACTTATTAGAACATTTTCAAGGGAGTCACTGGTTTTCTAAAGGCAGAAGACCGTGGTATTAATTGGGGTACATAAAGCCTAGTACTCCACTTTGGGCGGTTCGCTTAAGAGATAAAGTTTGGTCGCTCTCGGAGTCCGTAGTTGTACATCACATTTTCCTGTATCGACCTTCTCTGACCACCAGAGGGAAAGTGCTGGAAGGACGAAATGGTGAGTGGGACTTCTATTTTGATCCATCAATGGTGGGAATATGTGACTAAAACATAAAACGTCATAACCGTTGTATTAGGTGATGTGAGATAATGTTGATAAAACACCAGTTTCACGTGTTTTAAAGTTTTAAATGTTTACATATAGCTAGACTTCAAAAACTGAATGTGTACTTACATTAGCTGTCTAATGTTAATATGTGTTTACCGGTAACTTTTATCGCAGTAGTACAGTCGAGGTTACTTTCGGATAAATGCTTGTTCCCAGTGTTGTTTCTACTGTTTAGTTATTAGTTGAATGCTTTGCCTTAGCGACATATGGTAAATAACGGCTATTTTTAAATAAAGGCTATTTTTAGTTTCTGCTTGTTCAGCAAGCTCATGTTCACGAGTGCATCACAAGAGTTTCGCCTTGATTCACTTTCTTTCAGGTCTTATCACAAGCTTAATTCTATCTAAGTTAGCCGTATTTAGCAGATCTATCTAACTGGTGTGTTAGAATGGGTGGGGCGGCTTGCCGAGCATTTGAAAGCTTGTCAAACCTGTAACTGTTATGTGTGCATGTTGGTGTCACTCTTACTATCTCTCTCGGGTGATTAGTAAGGTTAAAGAAGTAACTTAGCCTAGTCTAAATATGCCCCTAGTAGTATACATTCTTCTAGCCAGTGTGTTTAATTTCATGAAAATTGGGTTGCAACCATATACTGTATATAATAACTAACTAACATACAGTCTATGGTTGCAACTAACTATTTTGTTCATGATGTTTCTCTTGATTGATCAAAGCATGTTTCAATCCACTATCACAGAAGAGTAAGCAAATCATAAGTAGACACAATCAGATTGGAGAAGCTAGAAGCAGTAAATATTTGCAATTATTGGCAAAAGAATAAATAATAATCAAAATGGTTGTTTAAGTTTTCTCTGTCAGCTAACCGTTGCTGCTCTGTATAAAATATGATCTACATTTAGTATGTTAACATGAGTGGTTAATAATACAACAATTAACAGAAAGTTGATGTAGTGGGAAATAAAATGTCAGCAACAGAAACATGTCATTATTTTCATTATTTGTCATTTGTGAAGACGTAGGATTGAAATGATCAATTAATTCCTTATTAGTCAGTGCTACTGGCCTAAGCAGATTGTACATAATGGGTACATTTTTTCTCATTTATGGATGTGGCCTTCAGCTCTGTCTCATGGATAGCAAATATTTATGGACCAATGGACAATAATCTTTGGTATGTAAATATTTTACTGGTTATGATTTTGTATTGGAATACTTGTAAACATTAGCATCTGTCTCCTGATGTGTTGCTCATTCTTGCAGGTACGTGCACAGACACAGCGAGAGAAGACGCATGGATTTGCCCCTATGAGCAAAGCTGACCTCAGATATTGAGATGACTGCGTTTTCAGAGAATGGTAACTGCTATTGTTGAACATTTACACTCAGTACATTGCATGAGGGTTGATTTTGCCCCTTGAGACGCAACTCTGGCTGCAGTGTCTCTGTTGTGCAATAAATGGGCAGACAGTAAGTGACTGGCTCACGATTACTCAGTTCCCCATGTTTTGTGGGCTTTGGGTATGGAACCGGGCCAGATACTTAGATTGAGTTCACCAAAAGGTTGATATATTCCCATTGAGTAAAACCTGAGTTACTTTGGGTTAGGGGTGTATGATATATCGAAATATCGTTATCGCGATATCACGTTGCGCAATATTACATCTTAAGTGTCGCGATAAGTATGCAATATTTTGTTTATTTTGTGAAGCGCTGTGTCCCGTCCGTTGGCTGTGTGCCTTTCTTGTGTTCAATTTAGACCCCGCTTGAAACGCTAAAATGATCATGTTTCATTGGCCAGTTACCGTGTCACTTGCACATATTAGCGCACGGGTCCACTACGTGACAAGCCCTATGGAGCATACCATGTGACGTGTGTGCATATATTTCGACAGAGTGGCATTTTAAGTGAAGAAATGGATAAAGACAACTAAACGGAACGAATCGGAGAAGCGAAAGAATAGTTGTCCTGTCCTGTGGACACGGTCGTTATTTATTTCTTCATGTTGTACCTGTCCAATATGACCGTCAGTTGAAATAAACCTTGTGTTGTAAAAAGAAGAAAACTTGTTTTATTTGTTATTAATCTATTTTGATGCATTTTCCCATAACTTATACATTTACATATGTTTAAAAATATTGAAATTAAAAATCGATATCGCAATATTCATAATCGATATATAACATTTTGTCAATATCGTGCAACCCTACTTTGAGTACATTTTGGTCGTTGCACTGAATCAGTTTTTGCCTGTCTTGTTTATTTTTTATGAGGCAGCTATAAGCCCATAGTTCCTGTCAGTTACACCCAAAACTTCACAGATTTCAAGGATTGGTCGGTTTACGTTTCTGTAATGAGCAGCTCCAGAATTGTTATAAAATTCATTTTGTAACAATGTTTTGTAGGCCAACCCAAATTCTTCATGTATACAGTATCTCACAAAAGTGAGTACACCCCTCATATTTTAGTAAATATTTAATTATATCTTTTAATGGGACAACACTGAAGAAATTGCACTTTGCTGCAATGTAAAGTATTAAGTGTACAGCTTGTATAACAGTGTAAATGTGCTGTCCCCTCAAAATAACTCAACACACAGCCATTAATGTCTAAACCGCTGGCAACAAAAGTGAGTACACCCCTATGTTAAATTCCCATAGAGGCAGGCAGATTTTTATTTTTAAAGGCCAGTTATTTCATGGATCCAGGATACTATGCATCCTGATAAAGTTCCGTTGGCCTTTGGAATTAAAATAGCCCCACATCATCACATCCCCTTCACCATACCCCCCCATCATCACATCCCCTTCACCATACCTAGAGATTGGCATGGGGTACTTTCCATAAAATCATCTCTCAATGCAAATCAAACCAGCTATTTTGCTAACCGACATAAAACCATGCCAATCTCTAGGTATGGTTAAGGGGATGTGATGATGTGGGGCTATTTTAATTCCGAAGGCCAAGGGAACTTTATCAGGATGCATAGTATCCTGGATCCATGAAATAACTGGCCTTAAAAGATAAAAATCTGCCTGCCTCTATGGGAATTTAACATAGGGGTGTACTCACTTTTGTTGCCAGCGGTTTAGACATTAATGGCTGTGTGTTGAGTTATTTTGAGGGGACAGCACATTTACACTGTTATACAAGCTGTACACGTAATACTTTACATTGTAGCAAAGTGTAATTTCTTCAGTGTTGTCCCATTAAAAGATTTTTTTTTTTTAAATGTGAGAGGTATACTCACTTTTGTGAGATACTGTATGCAGTTTATTATAAATCTGGACTGCAGCTATTCACATGAAGTACATCTATATTTTCAAATAGTCCTCTTTATTTTGAAAAAGACAATAAATGTGCAGTACATCCATATTTAAAGCTATTAAGACAATTTAAGAGGAATAAACCAAGAAGTAGGACCAACACACGGTTAACATTTTGCCTTGATTGTTTCTACCTCATATAGAGGACCAGTGTTCATCTTTTGATGGACCAGATAAAGCCATGGAGCTGCAGCAGAGGTGCTCGGGAAGGTGAGAAGTCATGCAGACTTGACATTTGCAGACTATTTGCTCCTGCTTTTCCTTGGCTCTCGTCCAGCATGCCCCTTGAGGCGTTGCAGTCCAACGTTGTGTTGAATAAAAGGTCTACATCATCATCTGCATTCAATACCTACAACAGTGGGGATTTGGATTGAAAGATTGTTTACCAACAGATCACTTGTTTGAAAGTTAGTAAAAGATTAAATGATTGTTGAATCTTGGGACAAGATATTTGAAGCCATCTGCAGATATGCATCGAAGACATGGTTAAAAGTGAAAATTTTGCATCTGACCACCTTGAAACAAATGCTTCAAGACATTCCTGAACAATATTAAGACATGCCTCAAAAAAAGCAGAAGTATACCTTTGTGATATCTTGTTGACCATATATTCAATAAAAGGTTAAATGTAATTGAGTCTCTTTTATTTAACCACACTAACACTGAAAAACATCAGACTAAAACACCTTTGCTGACTTTGCAACAGCAGTTGAAGTTGTTTACCCCCTTGACTATTTCTTTGAATTTGTAGTTCCTTTTAACTTATTTGCCAACGATTTCAAAAAAATCGTTTTGCAGTATTAAACCTAAAAAAAATGATATTCCTAATATTTCGCAGCTTGTAATTTTATTCCTTACATATCACAAGTTGAGTTAATGAGTGTAGGGTTCGGGTTCATGCTATAAAATATCACCCTCTATTATGTTATTATATTATTATTAGGGGTGTACGATTCAGAAAATGTCACGATTCGATTCAATATCGATTTTCGATTCAAAAACGATTCTCCATTAAAGACGATTCACAGTATGTAAATGTAGTTACTTTTCCCATGTATGTATGTATGTGTATTTTATATATATATATATATATATATATATATATATATATATATATCTTATACATCCCTTAGTACATTCATGTGGATTTAGTTTATTCAGTATCTTTTATTGTCCATATTATTCATGTGGATTTGTTTGTTATTTGTTATTTTAACATCCTGTTATGATGTATGTTGTGTGTGATGTCTGTAAGGTACTGGGACCTTGAATTTTGCCTTGGTGATCAATAAAGTATATATCTATTTATCTATCATGTGATTGCAGTAGACATACAATAAAAAAAATAAAAAAATAATAATGAATCGGTAGAGCTTGAATCGCGATTTGAATATGAATCGATTTTTTTGCACACTCCTAATTATTATTTTATATGAGGTCATATCTGTGAAAGTTCAACACCAAACCAGAATGAGTTATATGACTGCTTATACAGTAGTTCATCACAGGTAACCTACAGTAAATGGATGTATCAGTCACTGCTGTTTATGTTTGCTAGTGCAGTGCTAGTGCAGTGCCTGCTTAAAACATGCCTGTTTGGAATGACTGATTGCTTGGCCTCCTGTATCGCTGCTTGCAGCTTTCTCCAGAACCATATGTACCCCGAAATAACTTACAGAAGGACCCCAAAGCACTTCATATGCAACTGTAGGCCTATACTACTGACTTACTGTGCACTTGTACTTCAGAGGAAAACATTGTACTACTACATTTACCTGACAGAGAACATTGCAGATTCAGATTCTACTCACAAAACATCACAATTAAAATACAAAGCATTACATATCCAGCATTCTATTAGAGTAGAACATCTCTACATTGAAGTAGCCCCCATTGTGCTGATAATGCCTCTCTTTTTACTTTTAACTAAACATTTGAAAGCAGAACTTGTACTGTGCAGTCACAGGCGGTTTTACCATACGGCAAAGGTAAAGCGCCTCGTGAATGTGTGTTTTTTTTTTGTATTTTTTTTTTTTTTTTTTTTTTTAAAACACTCAACCAGTAACATGTTGCAGCGCGGTTCAATCAGTCGCCGTACGGTTGTGGCTCATGTAGAGATTCAGCATGTCCACCTTTTTTCTGTGTAGCAGTCACACACTGTGGTAGTTATAGGCGATGTGGCCCGGTGAGATAAGTAGTAGTTAGATAATCAAAGAAGTAATCAAGGTGCCATTCTTTATGAAGATGTGAAAAAAAAAACTGACAAATTACCTGAAATATACACTTAACTTGCACATATAGGCCTATATGTACAATATGTTTACTCTTTATTTAAATTATTTACAAGTTCTCATGTATATAGTTAAATAAAGGGTAAAGGAGTACATAACCAATGTGTTAAAGACAGTTAAATGTTGCTTGTGTATTTCTGAATACCACCTTAGGCAGAGTCTTCAGTCTGAGTTAAACATTTTGAACTCTGACAGCAAACAATTAGGAAAGAAAAAAATATATATTTTCAAAGCAGACATGAAGTAACAATTTTAGTAAATAATGCATTACATTTTTATAATCATGAAACTAATTAGCGTTTGGGGGCAATTTGGAGTGCCCAATTGCTGCATGACGCATTTGAGGAATGTGGGAGAAACCGGAGCACCCAGAGTAAACCCACAACAGACTCAGAAAGGACTGGTAATCAAACCATCACCTTTTTAGCTGTGAGGTCACACTGTTGATCACTGTGGTGGCCCATAGAGCTCAAGACCTGCTCTGCATCTAGGTAACCTGCTGCTCCATTGGTCTCTGGCAGCATTGAGGAGAAGGTAATCTGGACATGAGGCAGGACTTGAGCTCTTTTAATAATAAAGCAATACATAATACTGGAGCAATTGGGAGCTCTAAAAGGTCAATTTGGTAATGTAAAAATGAATTGTGTGAGGCAAATGAGACGCCTATGTTAGTTTAACACTCTAACTCTAATGTCCAGTATCTTCTTACTTAGTATTTGTGTGAGTGGGTTTTATTTTTGGCGTCGTTGGGCAAAATGTTCATAATAATCTTTCAGAAAGTGGTCTGAGAGAAAACTCGACCTTTGCACATAGTGGCCCTCATTTATCAACCTACCGTAGAAACCAGCGCCGATATGAGCGCAGAAATCATCTTACATCTTACATCTTCACGTGTGACTCATGAAACGGTCCTGTCACACCGATCAGAGCGTAAGGATGGTCCTACATTGATAAATGCAGCGGCTGGTAACGATCGTAATTTAAATATCACGCCCCAATATATTCTCAGTTTTGAGGCCTCGCCCTTACAATTTACGACCTGGCGAGACGTAATCCGGCTAAGAAGCGGCACTTTTCAGAGGTGGAGATTGAAACCCTGATATCTCAGGTTCATTTGCACTAACGTGTAATATCTGGCAGCCTAAAAACTGGTATTAAAGGCTGTAGAAAGAATGCGGAATGGAAAGAGATCACTGATGTGGTCAACAGTGTTGCCGTGGTAAGTCGGACTCCAGCTGAAGTTTATTTAATATACAGGCTTATATTGCAATCTCTAAGGCCTACATGGTGTACCTATATTTAAATGAACACACAGTAGCGGAGTTTATGCAGTGTCTTTTATTTTACTCGTGTTTTTTTTCATCGTTCACTTGTGGCCATTAATGACACTTTAAAAGAGAAATATGGTGCTAAAACAGTCTCCTAAGTATTTGCAACTTGTAAAACAGATGGTTGGCATCCATAAGTGTTGCATTACCGCCATCTACTGGAGAGTGCTGGGATCGTCACTTAACCCTTGTGTTGACTTCGGGTCAAATTGACCCGTTGTCAATTTTTGTTTTATATCCAAAAATATGGGATGTAGAAATAAGCGCTGAAAACGTGTAGAAGAAAAATTTAACAATTTAAAACGGTGGAAAAAGCAAAAACAAACTGAAAAAAAGGCGTCAAAAACATCGCAAAAAAATTGTTTTTTTCAAGGTTGACAGGAAGACAACACAAGGGTTAACACCGCCATCTACTGGAGAGTACTGGGATGTCACTGGAGACACAAATTGTTTAGTGCAACAACAGCACGGAAAACAGTCTCAAAACTACCCACACAAATAGAAGGAGATTTACACATATATTTACATTGAAAAATACTAAGTTTATTTACAAATGATGAAATACGAGTTACAAATTAGACACACGGACACAGATATGCGTTTCGGATACAAATCACTCTGTATTCATTTGTGAATTGTGTTTTACAAGTTGCAAATACTTATGAGACTGTTTTAGCACCATAGAGAAACGAAAACCTGAAGAATAAATACAAATGTTGTGCATCATGTTTCCTGTATTGAGCATCATTGCCAAACATAACACTATACCTTTTAAAAGCGAGGAATAATCTCCTGTCTCCTTCGTATAGCCCCCACTTGGGGCTGTGCTGGACACTGCTCTCTGGGCATCGGGTCATCTGGCTCCATCACTACATTTATGGCATCCTGTTTTCCTGCGTGATGTTGTGCAGAACCCCACAAGCTAAATCAATGTCGCAGACTTTTTCTCCCGTGTATAGTAGGGTTCCCCCCCCGCTGATGCAAGACAGAGCCATCTGCCCTTAATCAATCCGATGGAGCGCTCTACCATGGTCCGTGCGCGTACGTGTGCGCTATTGTACCGGCGCATAGAGGTCTTCTAAAAGAGCCAGATCTGCCATTGCTGATAAGTGATCAGCTGATGACTTCTACTTCTCCTGTTAAACTGATTATATGCTGCACCGCAAGTCCACACTGACTCCAAAACATGCGTACACGAGTTCAGACCAGACGTCAGATTGTATCGCAGCCTACGCTCACGTTCAAATTGATAAATACCTTGCTTTGCGTAGGAATCGGCGTTCGTCCGTCCTACGCCTGTTTTAGGTCATACGTACGTTTCATGAATGAGGGCCTTTGACTCTGTATTCAGGGTTCAGAAATTCTAATATAGCCGTGAAGGGAGACTTTGGTCAATCACAGGTCATTAGATAAGATAAAGAGAGCATTCCTATTGGCTGTTCAGCGCCCGTGCGACTGAGGGGAGAGGGGGAGCTGCAGGAGGAGGTCTCACTCTACTTCAAATTCTAGCAGGGCTTTTTTTGTTGTTGTTGTTGTTGCATGTACCCACTGCAGTTTTAACTGAATCAGCATAATTTCAGTTTGAGTTGGATATTTACAACTTAGCAAATCTGAAGAGAGATCAGCAGAAATGTAGGCCTATAGGATAATTAAAAAATATATGTTTACTAGATGATCACATGTCCACTGATTAAAATGTTTTGTGGCAACAGGGACAAACGATTTTCTATTGGCCTTAATGTTTTTTCTTTGCACAAGGCACGGATGTGCTGTTGACTTGCACAGGCGAGATTTCTGTCGGCGGTGTTAAAACATTTCACGGCTGAGATCCCGCATCTTTCCCTTTAAAGGCAGCAGTGATGAGTCGCTGGGAAACAGGCTGTATGCTCATCGGGAGACCCGCTGTGTCATATTGTTGTTAAATCTGATGAGATAATAAAAGACGATACATTTAGATTCAATTGGATTTGCCGGTGATCGCGACTGGGCGATCATTCATTCTGGGGTAAAAATTGAGATTTTCTGGCCCATTTGGTGCTGAAATGTAAAATCGATCAATTTCAAGGACTCATTCCTGATTTTATTTTATTTTTTATTTTTATTTTTCTCCGGCTAATGATTTGTGTTAAAAAATAGGATTACGAAACCGTCAGGTCAGATCCTGTGTTGTAGTAGCCTACAAACAAGCTGAAGGAAACAGGATGGCATATACGCTGCGCTTTATAATCAGACGTGGGGTTTTGGTTACTTGCGACGCATGGCGTAGATTTGGCGTAATGATGTGATCAGACTGGGATCCGTGGTTTCTCGCTGCGCTACCTCCGAACAGAGTCGCTCATAATGCCGAGGGCTTTGCGGAGACTGCTCCATTTGGTGCTGTTCTGCCCTCTGTCCAAAGGTCTGCAGGTATGTATGGGGAGCGTAATATCAGTCTGCCTTTGTTGCTATTACACAGCAAATTACCTGCATGCATGCCGAACAGGTCAATAGCCTATGTGTCCAGTCCTACATGCATCACAAAATGTCTTACAAATATATATTTAAAAAAAGAGATGGTGCAGATCAATAAATGAGCTATCTTTGTTTTATTCGTATTAAGGTCAAGTGACCAGCTGTTCATTCATATAGCCTATATTGTTATTGTTGTGTAGGCCTCAATGATGGAAAGTAAATCAGTGGCTTGCCTACATTTATTACTGTAGCCCACTTAAGTACATTTTATAAGTAGGCTAGTTATATGCTTCCACTTCACTAAATTTCAGATGGAAATGTTATTTTCACAAAAACAAATGATGAACTATTAAATTCAACACATTGCATAGTTGTAATTTAAATCAATGCTTACCAACCTCTAAACAAGTCTACTTGGAGTTTGTAAGATATCTATGAGGTGTTAGCAATTCAGAGGTATTAGCCAATATTGTTCATAATAGGAAAGATTACAGAGAAGTCCAAAAGATGAATACAGAATTTTGGTTGTTTTTCTTTCCATTAATAATCTCACTACCCCCTCAGATCTATGTACTCTATGTTGTGACCCTTAGATTGGGGTCTGGACCTCCATGTTGGGAACCACCGGACTACACTACATCATAAAATGTGGCTCCGCCGCAACAAGCTGCAACAGTGAAATACTGCTTACACATTGATACATCAGTATTAACAATCCAATAATGTAATAATATATCAGACAATGGGGGTTTTTTTACAGCACAAATACTATTATTATATATACTAATTAACTTTTGATACTTTTAAGTACATGTTGGCCTTCTTATTTCACCAAACAGATACCGTAGTTTTATCCTGAGGTCAAGGGACCTGTTCTTTCAATCATTGTAGTATAGGCCTATTTTTATTCTCAGTTGTCATGTCTTCTAGGCTAACTATGTGTTTTCTCTTCTGCTTTCCATCTATCCCTTTCCTCCCAGCATCCAAAGAGTCGTCTCCCTGCCATTAAGGTGAAGTACCTTCTCCTGGTATGGCTGGGCATCCTCATCGCCAGCTGGGTCATCTACATGCAGTATGCATCTTACTCTGAACTCTGCCGTGGGCATGTGTGCCACATGGTCATTGTAAGTAGTCTCTCAATATGCCAATTTCATGACTTTATCACTGTGATGTGGGTCAGGATGCTACAGAAAGGCTTCGTATACTGCTGTACAACCATCTCCGTCAGTGGTCAGGCTTCCTTATCGTTTAAATATTATGTTGCTGAGTTACATGGTTAATTTGTGGGAACTAAATTTATATTATGGTTTCAGTTTACATGGAAACACACTGGTGTGTAAAATATATGCCACTATGGCAACAACAAAAACAAAAGACATGATTTAGGCAGTTCAGATATGTTTGTAAAATGTTGTTGAGATCCAGGGGGGAAAGTTTTTGCTGCAAATTCAAGATAGGAGAAAGCTGTGATAGCACACGTGCAAGTCAATACAAAATGGATTTGATTTGAGTCGAGAAAATCAATACGCCATGCTGTATGTTTCATGAGTTACTGGGTGAAAAACACACTGTTATTATATGTAATTCTGGCACATTTTGTGATATTTCTGACTATGCTCGGGTGGATTTGAAACTAGCTTATTTGTTGTTGCTCCAGCTGTGTCACAGATCTACAGATA
Source organism: Zingel zingel (assembly GCA_023566125.1). Classification (NCBI taxonomy): domain Eukaryota; kingdom Metazoa; phylum Chordata; class Actinopteri; order Perciformes; family Percidae; genus Zingel; species Zingel zingel. Next base: position 26,300,420 of record CM042329.1, on the reverse strand, counting down.
GTCCTGAGGCAGAAACAGAAGAATACAGGCTACAATATGGAATAAGACAATAAGCTTCCAGCTGATTCAATTCAATTCAATTCAATTTTATTTATAGTGTCAAATCATAACAAGAATTATCTCAGGACACTGTACAGTGAAATGTTAAATAACATGCAATAATTCACATCAGAGCATGACAACGGGACAGGAGGATTGTCTTTTGAGGAGAAGATGGAGGCTGCTTGGGTTGGCCTCTTCCTTCATACATGTCCTTTGACGCTGGGTAAAGATACAGCCTATAGCTGAACTACTCTCCTGCTGTGCCCAGCTGTTTCCAGAGCCTTTGGCTGTTGAAGAACAGAAACAGGCACTGACATTTAAAGAGACACTGAGGAACACATTGGTGATTAAGAAGATAACTACTTAGGGTAATTGATGAAAAGATCAATGATGTAACCTCATCATACCAAATAATCTGATTTGCACAACAGTGTGTGTGCCTGTGCTGGTATTGTGAAAGTGTGTGTGCCTCAGTTTTAGACATGTGTAATCAATAAAAACCAATACAATTACAGGGAAGCATTTCATGACACTAGAATTAGCTCTGAAGAGGTGGGGACTTTTGTTGGGTACACAAAGGATTTTGATTTGCCTGTTGCTGCTTTGTATTTTGGTGACATGTCATTACATGAGCTGGGAGGAGAGGTGCAGTGTGGAGGTGTGTCAGTAGATATCTGGCAGTAAACTCCTGTTATAGAGAGAAGGATTACCAGGATTTGTGCCAGCTCAAAAGTAAACTGAATAGTGCGAGACAGTCATGTTCTGTACTGTTTTCCGCTGGCTTGACATGGCAAAGAGGCATGTACACTGGATGTACAGTGAGTCATCAGGCTTTGCCATACTGCTTCAGGGTTTATTTAGTACACACCACAATGAATAACCTACACAAGTAAGAACAGTGGTATCATGGGAATCAGTCAATCAACATTTATTTATATAGCACTTGTATCCAAAGTGCTTTACATCAGGAACCAAGAATAAAACAACATGTCATCCAATAAACAAAATGAAATAGAAAACAGGAGAGGGAATTGTCACACCACTACTATGTATTAAAAGCCATTCTAAATGATGAGGTTTTGAGTTTGGACCTAAAAAGAGCTACATCTGTAATAGTGCAAATATCAGGGGGTAACTTGTTCCAGAGTCTTGGGGCAGCAACTGCAAAAGCCTGGTCACCCCACCGTTTATACATTGATCTAAAACCAGTTGATTTGAAGACCGCAATGAACGGTTGTGTTCACGCAGAGTTAAAATCTCGGGAGCCAATGTAGGGTGTAGAGAACGGGAGCGATGTGTGCACGTCTAGATGTATTTGTTAAAAAGCGAGCAGCAGCATTTTGCTCAAGGTTGAAGGCATGAGATGGAGTCTGATTCACACCAACATAAAGAGCATTACAGTAATCCAACTTTGAACTAATAAAAGCATGAATGCATTGGTATTGAACATCACACATCCATGAATGATCTTAAAGGAACAGTTAGACATTTTTTGGCAATGCCCTTATTTATTTTTCTTGTCGAAAGTTAGATACTACTCTCACTAAATATGAAGCTATGGTCAGCAGCAGGTTAGTCTATATATCGACAACGTTTCATTTCCGCGATTGTTCAGGGGCCGCAGGAAATTACACCGGATGTCCGTCACCTTCCGCTTTCTTTGTGTTGGCAATTTAAACTCTGGTCGATTTATGAGGACTATGGTTGACAGCTAGCTAGACTATCTGTCCAGTCTGAGTTGACTAAAACAACTTTTGAACGTACACACGTTCCACCAAAACAAGTTCCTTCCAGAGGCTCCCGGAATGCCGTGTGGACTAGCCAGACCTCTCTCCTCAGCACTGTGGAGGAAGGTCTGGCAATGCGAAACTAGCAGCAGGTTAGCATAGATGGGCTGAAATTCTGGAGTCTCCTGGCAATATAAAGGTGATGACGAGATTCCATGAAGCCACTGTTCTTTACCGCTGTAAACCAACGTTTGTTTTGACATGACATATTAGATTGTGTGCTTTAGAGGTGCTGGTAGGCGGATTGTGTTATCGTTGAACAGAGCCAGGCTGTTTCTCCCTGTTTCCAGTCTTTGTGCTGAGCTAAGATAAGCTAAGCTACCCGGTTGCTGCCATATTCACCATACAGTACAGAGACTGGTACTGATCTTCTATAACCAGGATGCCACTTTTAGAGATATTTTCCAACATTGTTGAAGCAAAGTCAATTTATACTTGTTTGACTGCTGTACATGTTTTATATTAATATATAAAACTCCAAATAGGATGTCATTACTATCCTTTACTCTTGAGTGCATCACTGTGTATATGGTTATTGCATCGCTTTACAGGAAATTGAATTGCAGTGTATTAACATTATCTGTTATATGTTAATACTTTAAAATGTGTTAAGATGCAATTAATCATTTATGTATATTGAGATACAAATAGTCTTACAGTCAAATTCTATTGCAGCTGTGGCACAGGTGGTAGAGTGGTCATTTACCAATCGAGAGGTCGCCGGTTTGATCCCTGGCCCCTGTAGTCCCCTGTTGAGTTGTCCTTGAGCAAGACACTGAATAGCTCCTGATGCTGCACCAACAGTGTGTGAATGGAAGTTGCTTTTGATAAAAGTGAGAGCTAAATGAAATGTAATGTAAACTCAAACACATCTACATGTAGTGTTGTGGGATTATTATGCTAGTTAATTTGTTGACTAGTAGTATGCACATGAAAGCACTAAAACACAGATTTGTTCTTTAATCAGTTCCTCTGGGTTTTGGCCATGTATAGTATGCCGTAAGCATATATGGATAAAGGAAGAAAACAAATCTTGAAATACTTGATGGATGAACGGGACACTTGGAGCATTGACCTTACTGTTTCCTGTGTTTAATGTACTGCATTTCCTGTTTCCTTCTGCAGTGCGATCACTACAGAAGGGGCATAATATCAGGCTCGTCCTGCAAGGCATTGTGTGAGCAGAGAACCCTAACCCTGCAGCACTGCATGTCCACCTCATCTACATATCAGGTACAGTAAACACACACACTGTACACACACCCACAGAATACATTTGGCAAAAAAAAAAAAACCACTTCCAAATCAGGCACACTTTGCATGTATGTTAATAAAAACAACCAGAGTTTTACATTTAAAATGATGAAGAAAGTGGAAGAGGTTGTATATTTTCTTTTAAAATATAAGCATATCACCCTAAGGCCTTTGAATATTCAATATTCAGCTTGTATTCAATTTGATGCCTGTATTTAAAAATGATTGTCCCATTTGTTTTACTTGCAGGTGTACAGTGGACTGTGGAAGGAGAGACCTGTTGTGATCAAGTGTGGGATTGAGGATCCAGTGAAGATTGATGGGTCTCCAGACTCTGTACTGCGACAGGAGATGAGCTTATTTGACAAGCCCACTCGTGGAACCTCTATGGATGAATTTAAAGAGATGCTGCACAGTTTCCTCAAGGTATTCTTTTTCAGCAATTATACCATATAATATATCGGAATATATACTTTAATATATATCAGCATACAATACTTCCTTCTTGCAGGCTAACCTTGGTGAGCAGCCATCTTTGAGCACCTTGGTGGACAGGGTCATTACCCTGGCTGATGTCAACCAGGATGGCAAAGTGTCTCTAGCCGAGGCCAAGTCCATCTGGGCTCTTCTCCAGATGAACGAGTACCTCCTGATGGTGGCGCTGCAGGAGAAGGAGCACACCCCTAAGCTGCTGGGTTTCTGTGGAGACTTGTATGTGACAGAACGTGTGGGCCACAGCTCCCTCTACAGGCTAGAGGTGCCTCATTACCTGCAGGCCCTGGTCCCAGAGGCCCTGAGCACCAGCCTGAACCACTGGCTCGCACCAGCCTGGCCCCGCAGGGCTCGTATCACCATCGGCCTGCTGGAGTTTGTGGAAGAGGTCTTCCACGGGTCCTACGGGAGTTTCCTAATATGTGATGCCAGTCCTCGCCATGTGGGCTACAATGCAAAGTACGACTGCAAGATGGCCAACCTGCGCAGTGTGGCATCAGAGGCAGTCGTGCGGGGATTTTTGAGGGGACGGCGATGTGAGACTAACGCCGACTGCACCTATGGCCGGGACTGCACGGCCACCTGCGATCGACTAGTGAAGCAGTGCAACACCGAGGTTTTACAGCCCAACCTTGCCAAGGTGTGCGTGCTGCTGCAGGATTTTCTGCTTTTTGGAGCACCTTCAGACCTCCAAGGGGATCTGGAAAAGCAGCTACGCACCTGTGTAACACTCAGCGGTCTGGCAAGCCAGATGGAGGTGCACCACTCACTAGTCCTCAACAACCTGAAGACATTACTGTGGAAGAAAATTTCTAACACTCAGTACTCTTGAAAACAGGTTGTGATTATCCGTCCTGTACCTCTATACAGTGAGCGAATTAATACATGAACATGAGGAGTTTTTGCTTATGAAGCTTTGCCAAATGTCTTAGAGGGTGGTCGTTATTAATGTATTTGTACTCTACATTAACTGTGAATAGCAGGAAACTGTGAAATAAGGAAAATACAATATGAAACAGCAGATGAAGAAGACTATTTCTTACTTTTGTTTTCCAATGCATTACTTTTAAAAAGCACATTCACCTGTTTAGACATAATATTCTCAGGGCACTGCCTATAACTTTATTCGTAAAATAATCTGTGAGTAAACTGAGTTTTGAAAATAGTTTATAGAATACTGTTTTGTCTATCCCTATAGTCAGAATGTCAAATTTAACACGTTGTGATAATTTTTGTACAACTGTAAATATTGGTGGAACTCCGCTGTTTCCTGTGTATCAATTAATCTCCATGTGAAGCAGAGATAAAATACAAATAATGGATGGAATAATGCATATACACAATATCACTGTCCCTCCTGGTATTGATCTGATATTGACAATGTATTTAAATCCACCTGAACAGACTGGACTTGTAAATGATCAGCAGACATGATTAAACTTCTAATCCATGAATAAACATAAGTTGTTTAAACTAATTTTCAACTATTGTGAATACAATTGTATGTATCTAAACTGGGTAGCTGGTGTCAGGACAGAAGAAGTCAAAAGTCCAAAATTGGAGAAGTCAGGCAGATATTCTCTTAGAAAGTAGAAGTAGATCACCTTTACTGACCTTTTAGAGCACTCAGTATTGTATATGATTGAAAACTGGTATACCTTTCATTTTCTCCTTTACAGGACCAACATTTTTGTCATAATTCATTTTGAAACTATGATTTTTTGATTCAAGACACAAAAACCATCTCATTTTTAGTCAGCTTTTGCAGCTAGAATTGGTCTTATGTGCTATTGTCATGATATAGTGGCAGTTTCAGCAAATAAGTTAAAAAGTTACTTACTGACTTACCTCAATTTTGCAACTAACTACTAAAGCTTTTTGTACGTAATTGTTGGCATGATTTAGAGGAAATACAGCAGTGTCGTTTGTTAGCACTCAACTCATTTCAGAATAAGAAACATTTGTTGTTGCTGATTAATCTAAAGTAGACATGCTGTTCTTTGGGTGTGTTATTTGTTTAAAGTTGAAGTAAAACTGTACTAGTTCCGAGTTAAATTTGTCTTGAGACACATCTACAGGAATAATGAAATATGACAAAAATGGCATTGTTCATTTATTAATGTACGTGTCGAAGTTAAAGTTCACTGCACTGTAGATGCCTACAGACGCCTGTATGCAATGATGTGGACGTATGTGTTGGATGAGGGCAAGTATGTTTCGAGGAATCAAGCAACAGATCTGTGCTGTTTGTGCCCTGTGGGACACTCTCTCGCCTTGTAGATGGTATAGACGGTTTTGTGTCCTTTTTAGAGGGAATCCTTACTGATGATGTCTTAAAGGACAATTCCGGTGCAAAACGAACCTAGGGGTTATTACCAGATGTGAAACTTTTTCGAACTTGGTAAGTGTACAGACAGTTAATTGAAAAGATAGATTATAAAGACATTCGCGTTCATGTTTACATGCCGCCGCCGTCTTGGAAACCAGTCATGACTTATAGCTGGCGATGCAAACTAAACTCAAAAGCAATTTGCTCAATATATCTGAAATAATCGCACTCTGCATAACTTGTCTAGTGTACTTACTCAGTGCATAACTGTCCATCTGGTCCCTCCGGTCTGGGTCGTCGAAAAAGTTTCACCACCAGTTTCCCGAAGTACGAGGCTGTGTTGCGGTGTTGACTACCGGTAGCTCTCTCTCTCTCGTAGCCCTTTCACGGAGCTCCCGCAGCTCTTCGTTCAATAAACGGTCTGTACACTTACAAAGTTCTCAGTGCTTCGGTTAACATTTAGGGACCCTCATTATGCTACCGTTGAAGTTTGGTGATATTTTGAGCCTTTTTAGTGGTATAAATAGCGATTTGTTTTTACGTTCCCTGTGCCCCGAATACTAGCGTTGTAAGCTAATCAGCGGTACGCGCTAGCGTCTTTCAAGCTCCAAACTCATTTGATTAGCATGAAAACATGTCCCAGAGAGCGACAGAGTTGGTACACATCTGTTAATAACCCCTAGGTTCATTTTGTGCTGGAATTGTCTTTTAACTCTCTCTTCATGTGGTGGTAGTGGTGGTGGTGGTACTGGTCTTGGTTTCTCTTAAGCAGTTAGACCCACACTCTCCTGACGCCCGGGAATCCTGACTGAAGACACTCTCTGTATCCTGGTGGTGATACCATGAAGGACGCAGAGGGTGTACTGGACATTCTGGATGTAGGTAAAGATTCATCTGCAGATGGTTTTGGGGTCTCTGTCCTTTTGTGAGCCTTTTGCAAGAAGACATTCTCTTCAATAGTCAATAAAGGCCAATAAAAAAGAAATGAAAAACCATGGATATGACCCCCCTGTTTTTTTTTTTTTTTTACAAACATGGATATGGATACAATACATTGATCGGTGTATTCTAATGAGCCTGCATGTGACAGAAAAAGCTGTCTTGTCTTATTATACAGTTTGTGGGTTGGTAGGGACTCCAGATACCCAAATGTGCACGATCTGTCCTCTTTAAGAGTTTAAATAAAGGCCAAGAAATGAATCAGGCTTAACATATCCATATGTTATATATATATATATATATATATATATATATATATATATATATATATATATATATATATATATATATATATATATATATATGTCTTCATCCCTGACGTGTCATTTGATGCATGTGTGTAGACATAAATTCTGGGATGTCCTCTGGCTGTGCTAGGAGTGCTGCTCTGGACATGCACTTCAACAAACCTTTCACTCCATATGGTGTGAAATCACTAGTAGTAATCTTTGATTTGTATGTATGACCATCCTCACCTGAAGACAACTGGTGGGCAAGTAATTTGGCGAAGTGTGCGGTTTGTGTGGTTTGTTCTTCAAGCAGGAGGGAGCAAAATTCCTTTCTTGTGCCATAGAGGGAAGATTCTGTTAGTTGATTCCATGTTACACACACACACACACGCACGCACACACACACACACACACACACACACACACACACACACACACACACACACACACACACACACACACCGTCATCATGTAATTGCATTATGTATTCACAGTAGTTATTAACAATGGGTGTTAATTGTGCACATGGACATCGCATAGGACAACAATAATGAAACTGTAATCTGGTGACAAGAATGTTACTGATCCTTGGCATGATTCTTTAGGCCTATGTGATTGGTGTTCTGCAGGTGCATGAATTGCATTTCCATACCGTGTATCTGTGGTCAGTTTTACAGACTGTTTGTTTGAATGCGTACTTTTTTTTAATCACGTAGGCCTACAGAAAAAGCATAACTCTCAGTAAGGTAAATAATGGTATTTGTTTGACGACATTCTTTGCTCAAACTGGGGAACACCATGGATGTATTAAGAGAACGGGGGACACAGCCACTGAAACATGGCATCCCCTTATTGCCTTCAAAGGCTGTCGGAAACAATCACTACTTCTAAGCAGATGCCAATTGAAAAGGTAAATATAACAGGTTCATGATATTTATATGCTAACAATCCACCTCTAAAATTAACAGGTAAATACATACACATTACTGGAATCGGCGTTATGTGCTATCGGTGTGGTTATTTCAGTTTCTGACATGACTGCACGTAACGTTAGTTTTTATTTTCTGCAATAAAAGCACGCCGCTTAAAAAACACACTGACGTATAAATATCATATCATCAATAGACTGATCAACATGTACATACATGTACAAACACCACCAGAGCCCCATTTCTATTTGTAGTTAGCTAATGTGCGAAAAATCATAGAGAATTAGAAAACTTTCGAAAGTCGGAGGTTACGAGGAGCTCAAAAGGCAGCATTAGCTGGGTTCAAACCAGATGGAGGCTGGGCAACGAGCTGGTCTGCCTTCTGCTGTTGAGCTACTGCTTAACAACACAGGGACGATAACACAGAGAAAGCAGAGGACCCCGGGCATCACTACAACGCTGGTCACCGCTAGAAAACGTCTGTCATGAGTTAAAGGGCAGTTTCGCCAACGGTACAGACCCATATGTTAGCTAAATGAGGTTTGCAGGCTAACGTCAGGTTTAGCTATCTTCAAGCTGTCTTCAAGTAGCGGAGCTAACGTTAGCTTCAGTGCTGGCTACAAGTGCTGCCACTAGCGGCTACAGTAGGGCAAGTCAACGACAGCTTGAGAGAGCTGCTAGCCTTTGGAAGTTGCTCATTGAATCATTGTGGCCATATGGCAAAAGGAGTCAGCTAGCGTTAACGGTACTTCTTTAGCCTGAGCTGTCAGCCGGTAACGTTAAATGCTGTGAGCATATCTCCACGGTCTGCTTTCTCCCTCTGTTTTGGAGATGACATGACAGAAGCAAATGGCTTTTACTTTTTAATTAGCCGTTTAAGCTAGCAATGCGTTCTACATTATTTCAGAATAACGTTAGTTTGCCTGCGTCAGATTATTGCACTCTGTGGTACAACTGTGCCCTGCCCAGCAGCGTCACTCGTAGCATTGCGCATAATGAGTGATCATTATGTAAAAGTCAATATTAAACTCGAGGAAATGAAATCATTTGGCGAGGATGCAGAGAAGGAGGGTGTGGATACCGAGGAGCAGGTGCCAGTGTGTTCTCCCTCTGCTTCTGTCTTACCAGCAGACCCTTCCAGCACCACCATAGCTGGCAGAGATGCGTCCAACACCTCCATCACTTGTAAACATAGGGGTAAAAGTCGAAATAAGCTGGGAAAAGATGACAAGAACTCTTGTGGCAAACACACCTCAGATGTGTCATTGTATGGGTCTGTAGTTTCTGCTCATGTTGGGAGAAATTTGAATAGACTAGGGCATGATCGGACACTTCACGTCAAAGGAACTGGGAAGATACTGCAAGGCGAATCGGAGACTAATGGGAACTATGTAACCGTCCACCCATCCAAAAACATTCAAGAAACACGCCGTGAGGATGGTTTCAGACATGCAAGGAAAGGAAGACCAGTGACGGTGGATATCTCGAAAGCCAAAACCTCGTTGGAGGCATTGAAGTTAAGCATCAAACAGCTGAAGTGGAAAGAGGTGTGCTACATGAGTTTTTCTTGTTATTTTGCAGTTTGCCTTAGAGAAATGCTATGGACTTTTTTCACAGCAGACATTTTTGACTTGATAACTGAAATTGCTAACCTTAACGATGGCTCAATTCCATCAAGTGTCCCAGTAAGCTATTTCAGTGAGTCAGCATGCACAATACCAGGGCCTCTCCTAAGTGGAATGCAGCCATCATTGATGGTTTTGAATACACCTGTGCTTTTCCTACTATGACATGTCAACATGTCTGCCGTGAAAAAGGTCTTTTCACCCATGTGCTGTGCAGGTTACTGTGCTTGTTTCACAAAGCAGTGCCTGCTTGACCCAGAGAAGATCCCTGAAATCAGCTGCTCCCTGCATCAGTGTTTCATTCGGATGACAACCAACTAAGGCGTTTGTCACGAATGTGCATGGATGAAAACTTCTGTCCTATCTTTTTCAAACTGTGCCATTCAGAACCATATGTTTGCAGAAAAAGGCCAACAGGAGGGGGGGAGGGGGGGCTGTATCTGGGTTGGAAAGGTCACACCCAAAGGCTGCCTGGAGTGTCTGTGTGCGTAGACGAAAATGCCAACAATGCACATTTCCTATAGCTTTCAAGGATATTAATCGGCACAGCCCTTCTAAAACCTGAGATAACTTTTAGTGGTCATTAAAAGACAATATAATCTTAAGTGCTGCAGCCCATAAACATTATTGTAATGGACAATTAAGACAGGGTTCAAATCAATCTAGGAATAAACCAATAAATAGCTCTAATCGGCAAATTAATCGTATCATTAGTTGCAGCTCTATTTAGAGTGTGACGACTTGTTATTCTCTTCTATTGATTATTTATATCCAGTATCAGTATCAAAGTTTGAAGAAGTCATTGATTGAAAGCATGGCACATTATTCATTAGATGACACAATCACATTTAACCCAGCCAGAAATGTCAGTTTGCTCTCCTGTATAAAATTACAGAGGGTGGATGAAAGTTGTTCTACATGTAAGGCAACAACTTTGAAACATTATTCAAAGTTGCGCTAATTGATCCAGCTCTTATTTCTCTGAGCCACAACCACCATCTGGTCAATTTGAATGATGCAATTAATACCTGCTATCTGCAATTATTAACATGGTTCTCCATTATGCATGAGAAATAAAGAAGGGAACGCGACGATACCGGCGCAGTAAAGACTCTACTTGTCACCGGTGACCACGCAGTGACCCTTCCAGGTCTGGTATCGGAAACGGTAGACAAAAGGCCTATACGTTACCACGCTTAGTCCTCACGTTGCACCCCCAACAAAGTCAAGGACGTTATAGATCCTGTGTACCTGTCAACATCTTTGAAGAGGTTGAAACTCCAGTAGCCTTGTTTGTCAATTATGAAATAAATTGATTGGTGAAAGTCCCTTAAACGAGACACAAACACTTAAGTAGGCTTACAAAATCGGTTAGTGGATACAATTATGAGAAGTTTATGAAGACATTTTAGTGACTGATGAGTTGTACATTTGGCTTTAAGGTCCATTTACATCCAAATGAATAAATACAGTATCTACATCAGCAGTGTTTTCTGGCCTGAGAGACAGCTGTCAATGAACTTTCAACATATGGCATTCTCTCAAACAGTGGGAAATGATTAGCATTAAGCGCCTGTAATCCAATAGACCTTTAGTCCTCTTTGAGGCAGAGAGAGAGTGGCAAGCCCGAGGGTTTGAGTGACAACTTCAGAAAATAAGACTAATAACCGCGCATTTAATCATGGGCTTGGTATTCTGATAAGGATTTTATAGACTAAGCTGACATTTTAAGAGGCTTGCCACCTTGGAGCATCTTTTGAAAATAATAACCTGTATAACAGAAATTCTAAATGCTATTTACTGGAGGCATGACAGATGTGTTGCACCTTGAAATGTATTCTGTGGCTGCACTTTTGTTACAGTAGCTAAATTGAATACATTGTCCTTTGGCTGGGCTTCAGTGAGCAAAGCATATTCATTCACAAAGTGGCTCGGAAAAGAATTTCACATGAACCCACGCATGATTTAAGTCCACAACAATGGGTTGAAAGTGTTCATATGTCTATTTATCAATACATAAAACGTGGCTATTTTTTGTCACTGATCCATAGAAACTACTCAATTAATTTGACCTCCTTCCCTGATGCGATTAGACAGTTATACGCTGGCATCTGTGTGGCAGTATTTATAGCAGGTCTTGGCTGTCGAGCAGGATTTCCCTGTTTCACACGCTCTCTTGCTAACTCACTAATGAGATGCAACTCTGTCACAGATCTATCTTGTAGCTGGCTAGTGGAGGCGGGGGGGTGTCGTATGACTTGAGAATTTAGAAGTGGTGATGATCTACTGCTGACCTTCCAGTATAACTTGATCAAGAGTCCTGATGTCATAAAGTTAGAGATAGACTCCCATGACAAATTCTTCCAAGTTCAATGTTGATCTTTTGAATAGGGCTGTCACGATTCTCCAAATCTTTGATTACATTTTCGATTCTAAGGACACGGTTCAATTTGATTCTCGATTATTATTATTATTATTATTTTAAAGCACAGGATGCTATGCCATTATTCAAATAATAGTCGAAGATTTAATGCTCAAACGCAGCCTGTTATTAATATGTACTACACTACTCAGGCATATGCATCGTCAATGCCACTATAAGCATGTGGTTGTTGTTACATATTCTGCCCACTAGAGGGACTTCAACATTAGCCAGGCCTTGAAGGGGACCTACGTCACAGCGCATTGCATTTCCGACACGCCGCTCTGTGTTTACATTCATGTTCCACACCGAGCACACGGCGACAAACGCAAATCAACAGAGAACTCTGTAATGAAACCTGATCTAACAAGTGTATTGAAGCGGCTCTGTTGTAAAGGCTAATGGTGCTCGGTTAGCACAATTACATCATCTTAGAAAGCACAGCCGGAAACTATTTGTCAAAAAATAAAGTAACAAAAGTGTTAGCCACGATGCTAACGGCATTGATAACTAAGCCAAACGGTGCTGTCACTGCTATTTTAGTGATTTATAAGCAAACCTGTTTCTTGCAGATTGTCACGTTACTAAACACTTCTTGAACTCTATCATGTTTGTTAGAAAACTTTTTTTAAGATGGAATTTGTCCATCTGCTTTGATATGAGATGGAAAACTGAAAGGATGAACGTGCAGACATGTAATTTGGATAGATCTGTACATCCAACGGACTGTCCTATCCTTTTGACTTCATTGTAGCAACACTTTTGGTGCATAATATGTGGTTTGGAGTGTGTAAGTGTTGGTAGGAGTAGAGGTGCCGAGGACAAAAGCTGTGCCTTGTGCCAGTAGGATCTCCTAGCTCTCTAAATCCTTTTATAGTATCACTTCCCCTCCTTTTTCCCAGCTCATCACAGAAGAACACGCGCAACCTACCATCTTTAGGCAAGATTATCTCTGCACTCTGGGATCACCAGAAGGACAAACACCTTGCCAATGTCCTGAGTCATATTAACAGATTAAGCTTTCTCTCTCATTTACAGATGCGAAAAGTGTGATTTTCATAAAAACATATTCTTATCCTTTTGTTTTTTTAAATCATGCTCTCTCTCTCTCTCTCTCTCTCTCTCTCTCTCTCTCTCTCTCTCTCTCTCTCTCTCTCTCTCTCTCTCTCTCTCTCTCTCTCCTCCCTTTTCTTCAGTTTCCTCTGGGGAGACGAGCAGCCTGTGATATCTACTGGCATGGCGTTTCCTTCCACGACAATGACAATATCGTCTCAGGGCAGGTGAACAAGTTCCCAGGTATTTTGCCGCTTCTGCCGCTCTCCTCTCCTATAACCTTCTGTTGATGTAAAGCACCTGACTCCAGTTCTTATTGAACTGTAGGTGGAGAGATGGTTTTATTTCAGCTCGCAGTACTTCATGTGTACTTAGTATTCTATAATCACAACAGGAGGGATTTAGTTAAACCCTTACTGATCCCCATTGCTCCGATGCTAACCTTTTCATGCCATGGAAGTAATCATTACTTATAAACTCCAGAGATTATTGTATCAATGTACATCACTGGAGTCTCCTGGTTTGCATTGATCTTCCTCTAGATGATACCTGTGTCATATTGAGTTCTATCTCTGTTCATGTCTGTTTTTGTTCTTCCTTTTTTTTTTTTAGACCTTACATAGATTGTATTTGCTTTCCCCGAGCATTATCATTTCCTCCTGACGCCTGCCTTCCAACAGTCCTTCTGAAACAGTGCTTTCTGCATTGCAGGAATGATTGAAATGCTGAGGAAGATCAACCTGAGTCGGGCAGTGCGGACTATGCAAGAGTTGTTCCCAGAAGAGTACGACTTCTATCCCCGTTCCTGGATCCTGCCTGAGGAGTGCCAGCAGTTTTCCACACAGGTATAGTTGCATAACGTTATACCAAAAGAATCGTGATACTGGCCATGATTAGTGGAGGTTTTTCTTTTGGAAAAACTGAACTAAATTGTTGGCACTTCTGTATTTCTGTGCCGTGAAGACATTGGATACTGTCAAGCAGATATGGAACTGTTTCTGAATGTAGTTCACAAGAATAAGATGACAAAAGATTAGAGGTGAGGGTATGTGTAAAAAGTGAGGACCGAAATCTTTTTTGCAAGGGACAAAAAATACAGTGGATAAAACGATACAAAAAATGTTTAAAAAAACAATACTATGAATGCTAAACTAAGCTAAAACAGACAATTACGCAAAAGAGTAATTTAACATAGAGGTTACGATTTCAAATAAATTCAGCCAGATATAAAATACATTGATTTAAATAATTATAATTATGATAATCATAATGATTTCACAGCAGACATTTTGACTTGACACAGCAGCATAAGCACAGGTGTTACTAATAGCATTAACGATCGCTAAATGCCATGCAAGTGCACCAGTAGGCCATGTTAATAAGTCAACATGCATAAACGGTATTGCCCTGGACTTGGAATCCCTAAATGGAATGCAACTATGTCATTAATAACATCTGTGCTGTTCCTGCTATCACAAGTCAAAACAGGTCTTTTTCATCTTTTTAAGTGGCTCAATCTAAAAACATAAATTCCTTATATTAAGTCCTTTGAGAAAGCAGCAGATTATGTCAATTATGGATAAAGATTGCAAGATGAATTCGCACTATGGCTTTATAAATAAAAGACAACTCTGAAAAGTAAAGTCAGACTTTCTTTTTGCCATCTTCCTTCCCCGGAATTTTCTAATTTGGTCATATTTTAGCAAAAACAACACAGATGCTGAAGTCGTGAAATCTTCTGTCGTCTATATACTACTAGTGATTTTTTTCTCTCTGTCCACTGTAACTCACCATGCTATACTGCAGCAGTAATGTTCTTAATGGTATGACTTGTTTAATTTGTGTGTCATGTGCTCGCTTTGTTGCTCATTCTCTTTGAGGGGAAAAGACAGACTGTACCACATTTATGAATATTACCCTTTATGGTCATCTGGCACTTCTTAACACATGGTTGAATCTAGTATGATTATTTTGTAAAGGAAACGCGTATGACAAGGAGGAAGAGCCCTTAGGAGAATAGTGGAAGAATGAGCGTCCCTCAGCTGCTTTTTCTTGGTTGACTACAGTGAGCAAGCATGTCACAATTTACCAACAACAACCAAAAACAAGCCTTAAATGAAAAGCATGTATCCAGATTTGTGTGTTAAGTTAATTAATTTAGGAGAAAAGTTGATCAGATAAAAAGAAGTGTTTTGTTGTCATCACTGTTCTCTCCATGCCGTTTTAGCAGGAGGATAAAGATTTCTATTTGTCAGTGTTATTTTCTTAGCGTGCAACATTCAGATTTGTCATCATATATCATTTCAGAAATTACGTTCACTTTTATTTAAAAACATTTTTTTTTTTAGATTTAATGATTTTCTTCACCACAGTTTAACTGAAGTTGGCAGTTCAATTTGTGATGCAATTGCATGAGTTTATATTATGTTTATAATAAAATGTTTATATTTATGCAAATTATATAATACATACATACATACATACATACATACATACATGCATACAAAAAAATAGCAGCAATGTAATATAGCAACAATGTAATATGGCAACAATGTATTATATCCAGCAGAGGGCACCAGAATATCACCGAAAGACACAAATCATAAAGACTTTTATTCAAAATGTTCTGTATGTCACAGTGCCAATGATTAGGCATTCAGTAGTCAACCAAATGAGTATTACTTAAACATTTATTTTTTAAACTAAAACAGAAATATAAGGCTCGGCTTTGACTTTCCATGTATAATAAATGGTGTTGATTTGGTCACATTTGTGAATACAAAAATCTAACGCCTGACTCAAAAGGTACAAAAGATGGATGTTGTTTAGCTTGTAGCTAGAGATGAAGCCTATGCCCTATGGATGGATGGATGGATGGATATAATACACCTAGAAGATGCTAGAAGTCAAATAAGGGAATTTATTTAACCATATTGCTTGTCGAGGGTTCAGCACTGGAATTAGGGTAGCCACAATTTTTTGATGTCCGTCATTTCTTGGACATTGTGTCGTGTTGTTCTTCTCTCCTGCAGATCTGTTTCTGCTGTGAACCTATACAAAAATACATTAACTTATTAAAGGGGCTGTACTCGATTATTTATCTATCTATCTATCGGCAGCAAACAAATATTTGCTATCTATAGATAGTACTATTATCATTACTATAGTAATACTACATGTAGATATAGTGGTATCCTGAGCAGAGAATTAAGTCCCACTCTCTGTGTGTTGTAATCCGAGCGTCTCTGTCCGTGCATGTGGCTTTGGAAAAAAACCTAGGAATTTCACATATTGAAAAATGGTCTGTGAGAGCTGTGTGGAGGCAATCCCAATCCGCTGTTCTTTTCAGTATATCGAGTACAGCCCCTTCTTTAAATTCAGAAGATGAACAGTGACTTTGTATTAGGTTTGTATTATAAGGTTGTTACAGTTTAAAAGAAGACTATGTTCTTTATGACAAATTGTGAAGGACCTATGATGAATTAACATCTTTTCAAAGCATTATCAAACTTTCATTACTCAAACTCAGGGATCACATAGTGTGACTAACCTGTGTGATTCAAGTGTTACCGATAACAGTCCTTGAGGTTTTTGTTAAATGATCCTTTCTGACTCCCACCTCTACTGTAGATTCGCATGGTGAAGGAGAACGATGCCACAATAAATCCCACCTTCATTGTCAAGCCAGATGGGGGCTCTCAGGGGGACGGCATCTACCTCATTCGTGACCCCAGTGACCTAAAACTCATGGTGGGTACACAGGCCAAACAGGCTGTGGTCCAGGAGTACATCCAGAGGCCCTTACTCATTGACAAGCTCAAGTTTGACATCCGCCTCTACGTGCTGTTAAAGTCCCTGGAGCCGTTGGAGATCTACATTGCCAAGGAAGGCCTGACACGTTTTTGCACCGAGCCCTACCAGGTAGCCATTACGGTGCTATTGAGGTTTACTTTGATGCTGTTTATTTGCTTTGATGCCATGAAACATGTGCTTAAACTTCTGGACAATGCAGATAATTAAGGCCACTCTTATTCTGGTTGTGTAGGAACCAAGCCAGAAGAATCTGAGCCATGTCTTCATGCACCTGACAAACTACTCCCTCAACGTCCACAGTGGCAACTTTGTCCACTCGGACAGCCAGAGCACAGGCAGCAAGCGCACTCTCTCCAGCGTGCTGTACAGGCTGGCAGCTAAAGGCGTAGACATCAAGAAGGTGTGGTCAGACATCATCGCCCTTGTCATCAAGACTGCCATCGCCGTGGTACCTGAACTTAGAGTCTACTATCAGTGTGATATACCGCCTGGCAAACCAGGACCCACTTGCTTCCAGGTGGGTAGTGGCTACATTCCTACTGAATGTGTTCAGCAGGAATGTAAATGAATATGCATGTATTGTTCACATATGCATACGCCGTAGCCTGATATGCACCTCTCGAAAAATGTAACTAAACGTTGCGGCAGCGCACTTCGCTCGGCCGTGGCTTGGTAGCATTGCAATTCCCCCTACTCGTTTCCTGGTTCTCCTTCTCCATAAACATGAAATCATGGAGAGTCTTAACTTTTCCTGCTACGGATTTCTCACCGTGGTCAGAAAGCACAGGGGAGACACTTTGGGCGTTTTTCCATTACATGGTACCTGCTCTACTCGACTCTGCCGCGGTGCACGGTCATACATTTTACATTGCAGGTTATGTACCACCTCATGCCTGAGGCGAGCGTGGCTGGTCGCAGGAAACTGCCGTGACCTAACGCGGCCCACACACAGAATGTCGAAGGTGTGTTGTTTTTGATTCTCGGCATGTGGCTGTTGCCACAGCCAGAAGTCACATTTTGTTTCAAAAGAAGCTGGAGGCAGAAAAAAAAACACAGCTGGCTATACTATTTAAAAATGGCAGTTTTGTGCAGGACACCCCCGTCTGTTGCTAGCAATGATGACGCAGTGATTAGTGACGATTCTCTCTGACCATTCAGTAGTCTGCAGGTTTTCACGTCACCTTTTGGTATCTCCTCAGCTCGCTTGGAACCTCGACAGAGGTGGTACTAACAAAAGTACCTGTTAGCAGGTACCAGGGACTTTTTTTCATAAATGGGAAAACCAATAAAGTGGAGTCGAGCAGGTACCATGTAATGGAAAAACGCCATTTGTTTCTCCCACAATGCCTCTAGTTGCTATTCGCTCCGTAGCGAATCACCGTCACTCTCTCACTCGCTCAACCACACACACACACACACACACACACACACACACACACACGCTGGCCCTGCTATTCTCTTAAAGAGATCAACGCACATACCAACGCACACATATAAACTTCAGGCCACTTACGTAGGCTACGGCGAAAGCTCTGCGTGGAGCCTCCGCAGAACCATAAATCAAGCTTTACAGGGAGTCAGGATCTGCGATGTCCATTAAAGATAAATGTCCATAAATCTGTTTACAAATCATAAAACTTAAAATCTTCTCTCATAATCATTAGATTCAGACATTTTCTTCTGTAAAAGTAATCCAGGTGATCTGCACAGTGCGAACAGTAGCTGTAGCCAAAGCAGCAGAACTGTCATGAAGCGGATGTGCCAGAATGTAAACAAATAAGACTATAAGGCCAAAAACGGGGAGGTGTGCTGAGGTTTAAGCTCAATATTCAGACAATCGCCAAGGTCCATCCGAAATAACTTCATTCTTTTTTACCATTTGTTGTTCAGTGCATGACTCAAGCTTGATTGATCTTGTACTGTGCATGACAGATTAGTTGAAGTTAGGGATTGTCAAAAGTACATGCTATTTGGTCAAGTGAGCCTTTAAAACTTTTGTTAATAGCTTTCTCTTTTTCCAAAGACATTTCACATTTATTTTTATCTTGAGCCCCTCCTACTACATATGTACTACTACGTACAACCTTCTTTTTTAAAGCCCAATGTACTATTGTGACCCATTTTTTTTGTCAATTTTCTAAATGTTTCATCATAGACACTTAAAACCAAATTTATTTTCATCTGTGCTTCCTCACATTATATACACGACCACCAGTTTTTAAAAAAGTCATGCAATATGGACCAATGCATTTTGGACTTGTATTTTCCACTGACCTCTCATTCTTTTTTCTCTATTAATTTTCACCCAAACCATTTACAGTATACAGTCTACTTTATTAAATGTAATTACAAGTTTTGTTTTCTGTCTCAGATATTAGGTTTTGACATCCTGCTGACAAAAAACTTGAAGCCTGTATTACTAGAGGTCAACTCTAACCCCAGTATGAGAATAGAACATGAACAGGAGGTAAGAGTGAACGGAAACATCAGTGTTCTCGTAGTATTATCATCACTGTCATTCACTTTGCTCAAATAAATATTTGTGTTTGTCTCAGGTGGCACCAGGAGTTTTTGAATATGTTCCAAGTCCGGTCGACGAAGAGGTCAAAGTTGGTGTAATCAGGGACACCTTGCGCCTTATGGACCCTGGCCACAAGAAACCTTCAATGTAAATATACACACACTTGCGCGCACACACACATACACGCACAGGAAACGCACGTTTCTTACATTGTCCTCTTTTTGTCTGCCCGTCTAACCCCACAGTCACATTAGCTACAAGAGACGGCGACAAAGCGACAGGCTGCCATTAATTTTCAATGGGAGTTGCCGTTTGCCAGCAATAAGCTTGCCGCTGCCACGAGCAAGGCAAGGCCGAAATAGACAAGAAGTCTATTTTATGCAAATGCTGAGCGATGCGACAAAGCGACTGCCAATCGGAGTGAGGCAGCGTGACGTATGTACGTTGGTTACTCGAGTCGAAGAAAATTATTCAAGATGGCGGAAACGCTTCAGCACATTGTATTTCTGTATATATCTGATATGTTTGGCATTTTATCTCGTATTTTGTTACTTCTAACATCGTTCTTGTGACTTAACAATACCTCTGAAGTGATTTCTAAGACGGGCTTGAAGGTAGCACATTAGCTACAAAATAGAGCGACACACACTCGCTTGTGGGCGCTCCTGACCTACTCCTGGTTGCTTGGCAACAGTAAACAGAAATTCTTCGGTGCTACCTTCAAGCATGTCTTAAGTCACTTCAGAGGTATTGTTAAGTCACAAGAACAATGTTTTTAGATTTAAAAACATTTATTTCTCGATAGAAGTAACAAAAAATACGAGATAAAATGCCAAACATATCAGATATATATCAGAAATACGATGTCCTGAAGCGTTTCCGCCATCTTGAATGATTTTCTTTGACTCGAGCAACCAACGTACATACGTCACGCTGCCTCACTCCGATTGGCCTCGCCTTGCTTGTGGCAGCAAGCTCGTCGCTTGTCGCTGGCAAACGGCAACTCCCATTGAAAATGAATGGCAGCCTGTCGCTGTCTCTTGTAGCTAATGTGACTGTAGTGTTAAGAGTCCACTTTTAAGGACATGATACCTTATTCTGCCTATCTCTCCTCAGAGCCCAGCTCTGTACCACTCAGCAGCTCTCCAAAAGCCTGTTAAATGGGAAAATTAAATTCAGCTGAGTTGAGGTGGAAATTCACACATTAATGTACAAGTCTGGTGGCTCAATCTCTCTATGGCTGACCGGTCCTGTGTGGTGCCTGGCAATAAATCTCCTCTACCATTAGGGTTTGTGGTCCCCCCCTCTTAATCTGTTTTTCTTCTGTGACAAGAGGATTTACTGTTTCTATTTCACCGCAATCTCCATTTCTTGCCTCTCTCTCTCCCCTCACTTCTTTCTGGCCTCCTCTACAGATTATCTTCTATATCAGATATTTGATCTGCTTTGTTCTGCAAGTAACAGAGATATCTTCTCGGGGATAATACACACTTAACTATTACATTCATGAACAGTAACATATTGATATAATCAGTCTATAATAAATGTAATCCTTGTCCCTCCCGCATTGCTATATTTTGATCGTGCTAGAATCAGCAGAACCACATATTGTACTTGTCTGTGAATAACACTGCAGTATAATGCAGTATTCACTTTAAACATTTTGCTCTTTTCAACTAATTCCTATCTATGTACTTTTAAAGACCCCCAATCCTTTAATCATCATACTTTTTATGTTGACTTAGACCTGAGTTCGTGGGGTTTACTCAAACCTTTACATCTGTATCTTTTACATTAAACTATTTTTGAACTTGAGCAATAATCGATTATTCCACTACCCATTTCAGTCATTTTATGATGTCAAATGTCAAACATTCTATGGCTCCACCTTGCCACTCGTCATCGTCTTATGTGATAGTAAATGTGTTATATTTGTGTTTTGGACTGTTGCTCAGACAAAATAAGCAATTTTGAAGATGTCACCCAGAGCTTTAGGAAATTTGTGATGGGCATTTTTCATTGGACCAAACGATTTAATCAATCATGACAATTTCAGGTAGACTGAGTAATTGTCTGGGCTGATATTAGCTTGTTGCTGGTATATTACTATTACTGTAAATGTTGGTTGATAAATACGTTAAAACATTCAGTCTACAGTGTTACATAGATTACCTGAAATTACCTGGGTAGTTTTTCAACTGAACCACTCAGTACATAACTTTTTTATTTTATTTTATTTTTTTTAAATGAAACAAAATCAAAGGATCCTAATTGTTTGTTTCTGTTATGTGTACAATTTGTTGAACTTCAATATTCCGGATATTTGTAGCTGTGTTGTAATTCTGATTGAACATTAGGCTCTCAATCACATTCACTCTCCATTTAAACTGCTGTGTGGACAACATTTGTCCATCAGTTTACTTGAAACTGGAAAGGTTGGTAAGGAGTAACAACAAATGAGCCTATGGAGATGAATGTTTTTGTAACTTTTATTGACAAAAAAAAGTCTGTTGCATACATGACATGCAAAATAAGTTTCCAAGTGCAGCATTTTTGGTCAAGTCCTACTTATTTTAAACCAGTTACAGCCACTGTCCTTTAAAGGATCTTTCTTGTTACAAAATGCATACTTCTTGTTCTATTCTAGACACACACTGACATGGTTGAAGGGTGTTTCATTTGTTTTTATTTTTTAAATATTCATTTATCGGCCATTATAAATGCCGATACCAATAGTTTGGAAAATGCCTAATATCGGCCCGCCAATATATCGGTCGGCCTCTAATTCTCATGTATTTTTACGTTTGCAGAAATATACCATGACACTATATAGAGAGCAATGATACTACAAATAGTGCTAAATAAGAATAATGAAATAAAATAGCAAGTGACAGTAGTCTATCATCGGGTATTAAGGTGCAGGTGTAAGGGGGGTGTAGTTAGAGATTTGTGATGCTGATGATTTGACAGTCAGCACTCGGCTGTTTAAATAATAAAAATCATTATCAATCAGGGATTGCAGATAAAGAGGATCCAGACTAAGGGTAAAACTAAATCAACGGCTGTCAGCTGAACCTCAGAGTGCATAACAACACAAATTAGGCTTGTGATATTGAAAGAAATTTGCAAATTCAAAAATGTGGGCATCTTAAACACCAAGATTTAGTATTCATGTCAGGTTGTGATTGCAAGGAAGTGTGCAGTCAGCTTTGCAGATGTTGACTGAGTTTTGGGGGGTGATATGCTGATTATTTTTATAGCCATCAGATTGGATATGCTCCAAAACATGTAATCATCACTGCAGCCAACGACACGGGCGTAAAATAAGATGGCATTAATCATTCAGTTACACAGTGTGTTCTTTGTGTGTTTACATGGACGCAAAGGCAGATGCATTGAACATACATGTTGTTCTGGTAGAAAAAAATGCTGCCACGTTGAATGCTACAATGAATTTGATCCATTTTAAATCAAATCATTTATGTGTAAAGATATGGCACCAATACCACCGTGTAAAAATACTACTTTAAAAGTAAAAATCCTTAGCAAATGTATTTTATAGATTAAAAACAAATGAAAAACATTTACAAAATAAATGTGATATACTATTAAAAGTGACTCTCTTAGATTGTTAATACTGATCCGTCAATATGTAAGAAGTATTTTACTGTTTTAGCCTTTTTATATATATATATATATATATATTTCGCTCATCTTTGTTTTCTTGTGAAATACTGGGTAATAAACAATTAAACTAATAAATAATCAAATAGAACCATCTGAGAAGTTTAGAAAGAAAATGTCTCTTTGGGGAAACTAATAAAAAAGACAATACATTGGTTGATGTAAGATAACACAAGCCAATAACATAGGAACCACTTGTTTTAATTTTTAACAATACATATTGTATGTATTTTATAAGCTTATTTTTATGTGCAACCTTAATCTGGAAAGTAACTACTAACAGCTGTCAAGTTAAAGTGGTGGAGTAAAAAGTACAATGTTTCCCTCTGAAATGCAGTGGAGTAAAAGCATAAAGTAGCATTAAAGTCTAATACTGAAGTACAAGTACCTAAACAAACTTTACTTCAGCAGGGTATTTGAGTAAATGTGCTTAGTTTCTTTTCACTACCAGCACTAGCGATGCTGAAGCCCAAAACTCCAGCATTCAAGGTCCACCTAAGAATGAAAAAATCTAACACGATTGATGCAAGCTTTTCCGAAAATGTGACTGCTGATGAAAAACCAACTTCACTGGCTGATTGAGGGAAATAAGCAGGGGAGACGACAATTGGGAAACCATTTTGCATTAGAACCAGACAGTCTTTTGAATGGTGTTTTTAACAGTTTTGATGCTGAACTCCACTTACAGAGTAAAATACATTTAAGGTATGCCAGTGGATTAAAGCTTTTAATAAGAAGACAGGATTTAAGCTGCCATTCGCTGCATAAATTTAGATTCAGTTCAGTTGTATTTTAATTAGGGCTGTCAAAATAACGCGTTAATTTCGATTAATTAATCTGAGAAAAAAAAAAATGCGTTTAAAAAAAAAAAAAAAAAAACACAGATTAATCCATTCCTTATTGACGTTTGACCCGGAGCCGTTCTAGCCACCATTCGACTGTAAAATGAAGGAGGGAGACGAGGCTGTGCTGCCTGGATCATTAATTGGAACATTTACTTGTAAAAATCCTTTTCCTGCCAACCCTGGCTACCGAAATCTGGTGCCACTGATATGTCTGCGCTTCTCTCTGATGCTCTGAAACAGACGATACAGACAACACAAACCCTGCTGCACGTGATGCTAGTTAACACTATACTCGACTGCAGCTAACGTTAGCCTACCGCTAGCTAGTAGCCGGATTAAAAACGGTTAAAATGCTGACAGCTAACGCTAACCGGTGTAAAGTTTGACTGTGTTTTACTGTAGAGGATTCAACACTGGGATGTAACAATCTGCAGCTGCTGTCGTAAAAACAACACAGATGGTGCGTTCAATGAAACTGGTAAACTACAGCCTCGTGGTGCATTTGAAGTTATTGTAAATGTCCTTTTCCCATCTGGTGGTTGTTTTTGTCGTTCAACAGCAATTTACTAGTGAAATAAGTTATTGTTCTACATTATTATTAAATCATTTCATTTTGACCATATGGCCTTAGCAATAAACAAGCCGTTCTTTAATGTCACCAACTGTTGTTTAGTACCCTTTTTTTTTTATTTTTTATTTTATTTTTTTACTTTCTTAAAAAGTATCGGTTCAGGTACCGTTAATTATGTATGCGATTAATTAATCAGTATGTAATTAATTAGATTGACAACCCTAATTTTAATGAAGAAGGACATATTTATTTTTCTTCTAACTTAACTTTCAGAGTCATTAACAAGCAGTCTTTTTAGAGCACAAACAAACTGTTCCTGACATTGTTTTGGGAGCTTAATTAATTTGTTTACTGCACAGATGGTGCACCTGTAAGTAAATGTACTTGCATTGTGGTCTCTGACAGCTGTTCTGCAGTGGAATGGATGGGATTCAGTCATTCAGAACGCAGAGTTTAGACTGAACTCGCCAACATATTCATTTAATTTGTCAAGATGAAGTGAAAGAGAGGTGAGACCTGACCAGGCGCACAACACAAAAGTGCAAGTGAGTGAGGTATGGCTATTTAAAGGAGACGGAGTGAGAGCTTATGTAAGAGAGAGAAGTTAATATAAAATGGCAGAACAAAGGGGGGAAACTGTTGCATTTTGGAGAAAAGGTGGTCGAGTTAAATGGGGAATAATGAGGCTAGTGTGATGGTATCAGAGATTCTGACATGTACCCAGCTCATTAATCCTGTGTACGGTGTGTCTGTGGGTGATTTATTAGCCGTTATCAATGGTGTATGCGAGTGTGGGTGAGAACAAAAAGTATATATTTATAGACACACTTTGTTTTTTTTTTTTAAATGGGGTACAAGGGACACAATTACTAAGACATAATTTGTATAAAAAGAAATGACACTAGCTGAGGTGGATTGGGTGCAATCCAAGGTAATTTAGGTTGGAATGTGTGTCCAAAATGCAATGTTGAAAGATTATTTTTTTTGTGGCTTTTCCACCTTTTAATGAATAGGGCAGCTAGGTGAGCTGAGCCAACCTGGCCACAATGTTTTCAAAGTTAATGTTTTCTCATTGTGTCATTGCAGAAGCTGTCAATTAAATGCTCATAACCTCCATTTTAAACCTGCAATAACAGATTTGTTTGGCCACTTTGGGGTTAGTCGTGTAAACACAACTTGACATTGAAGTTGAAAGTGGCTATGTGTAACTTTCAGTTTGTGTTGATTCTAGCGGCTGCTTTGGACAAGAGCGGTAGTGTGACGTTTGCTGTTACATGTCATTTATGATCATCAGATGGAAAATGACACAGTTTCAGAAACACTGAAAAGTTACATATAGTCACTTTAAGTTAATATGGCGAACTTCAGCAGTTACAGAGCAGCATTATCACTTGGAGTTGTGTTTTGGCCACCTGGTAAATGTAAGTCCAATATTCCCTCTCTGTTAGCTCTGTTTTTTGGTCTCTACTAACTCCTGAGGGAAATATCTGGCTCTATCTTTACTAAATGCTCCACTATGTTTACCAGCTAGTCGCTAACTGTGTCTTTCGGCCCTTTTGGGCTGAGCAGGTAGTGTACATGAGCTGTTTTTGCTGCCTGCTACATCTGAAAATAGCACAATGAGAGCTGTGAGAGTGAGCCAAAACAGTATAGATGTGGTAAAGAGCTGAAACTCGCCATAAAGCCAGGGGGAGCTGCAGATTTGACTGATAACTCTTTGAAGATTCATCACTACCAGCGAACCCTTCCACGCTCTCACATTTTTAGTGTCATTTGATACATTATTATAAGGAAATTGATTATAGCTGCTTCAAGTTTTTTTTGGTTCTTGTGGTTGTGTGGATAGGAACAATTGAGAAAGGGGGGGGTTAAAGCTATAGTGTGTAGTTTCTGCCTCCCCCATGAGGAATTCTAAGTAATGACAACAAAACTGTCAGCGCGTCCACAAGATACAAGCCTTCCGTGATCGCGCACAGACCCCACCCCTCCTTCACGCAGTTGCTTGTAGCCAAGGAGGACATGGAGGATTAAAAAAACATGATGGACTCTTCAGAAGAGGTAATTATCTTCACTTGAGCTTCTGCGCGTAAAAGTCACCGGACGCCACAGTCTTCTGAACATAGTCATACTGAGAAATGCAGAGAGAGCAGTGTGGAGCTGATAGTCTTAATTAGCTTTGTAGCAACTCATTTGGCAATGGCTTGAATGTAACGGACGTTCATTACTATCAAAAAGTTACGCACTAAAGATTTAAAGCATTTACATACACACACACACACACACACACACCAAGTTTATTGTTAGCTGTGGGAGAGTAATTTGTTTAGTGTGTTTTTGTAGGACTTATGCTCTGAAAAAAACTCAGGCTATGAATTCAGATATCTGAAATGGCGTGTGTGGAGACTGACATTGTGTAAAACCCTTTGAAGATGTATTCACCAAGAGGCCAGAAATAGCATTTATGCCGGATAAATTAGGCCTAGCCCTCACATACACTCAACTACCATTTGGCACCAGACCTCTCTGTATGTCTTTTTAATAACCTGTCATTCTTCACCTTTTACCCTCTCGCTTCGCCTCCATCATTTTCTTCTCTCCGTCTGCTGGGAATGTTTGTCGATGTTTCCCTCGCTGTCTTGCTGGCTGTCAGCTTCCGTTGAAGATGTGTCCGTTTTTAGCCGGGCCTGTTCTGCCTAAATACATGTGGGTGGTGTCCTTCTGGCTGCTGAGGGATGATTGATTCTATTAAACATTCAACAGTGCTCTCTCAGTGCCATTCACACTGCTTACTAATTCATGGACAAAGAAACGGCCTCATAAAAGTCAGCAGTGCTGATTCCCTTTGACGTTATTGTACCTCTGTGTTTTGCTTTGTTGCTTGTGTGTTATGTATTGACCATAAGAGTTGTCTTTAAAGTCCCTGCACACCCACACAGGTGTTTTCATTATTCTCGCTATTGAGACCCCTATGCTCAGGTTGCTATGATGGGAAAAAGTTCACTAGTTCACTACACTCTCTGAACTACTAAGAATGATAGAAGTGTGGTAGTGCCCTACAGTAACAGGTGCAGCAAAGCTAACACGAGAGGGAGGAACAATGTCAGTCAAGCGCATTGTGTACATGCCCACACATTCCTGAGGTTAAAAACACACAGAATGCATGGCTTCTCTTCATTTTTTTTTTTTATGAGGAGGCGGCTAATCTCTCTGGAGCAGCACAATGGGATAGCTGGCGGTGAGGCACAGGCAAGTGACATTAAAAAAAAAAAGAACTGAACTAAAAGAGGTGGAAAAAAGGCAGTGGGGTTGGTAACCAATAACACCTGTAACTTATATATTATTATAAATGAATGTGATTTGATTTCAATGTGAGCCAAGATCATTACAACAGGGAAAACCGCAGTAAACTGCATCTGGATTTTCTCTTTAGGGCTTCTTAAAGGTACCCTGTGCATTTCGTTAGTATGAGAACTGTGGTAATGTGATATACATTTCTTCCTTTTTTTATGGCCTTTAATTGATGGGGTAGCTTTATGACAGGAAAGGCGAGAGGTGATACACATTTCTACCATTGTTTTTACCCTATTCCACTCATCGACAAGTGGCGCTAACAATATGCCAGAAACATGCGTGGAAAAAGAAGATGGCAAGCTAGCAAACATTGATGATACAATTTTATAAATGATCAATGATCAAGTTGTATGAGGAAGGAAATGTATTCAACATGTTTCTTAGGCCTTGACGATACGCACAATGCCTTTTTGGAGAAACTGAATCTAAGCCGGATTTTGTTCAGGGGCTCCTGAGTCTTTTTGAAATGATTGCGAGGGCATTTCATACCTCCATAAAACATTTTCAAAACCGTTCTTTTGATATTTTGCATGGAACTTCCATCAGACAGTAAAAAGTCTGTGACATGAGGGAGTGAAAATAGTTATTTATCCTTCATGAAACAGTATTCTTCCCATTTCCCCTGCCAAGCCAGTCTGTAAGTGCAGACTCAAATGAAAATCTTGGTGCATTTATCTACCTCAAGTGATCTGTAAGTCAGCTGACAAAAGCTCTCTGGGTTGGCCTTATATTCTTCTGCTTCAGTCCTGCCGGGACTGAAGGCCATTACTTAAGGCCTTTTTATGCTTCTGCATTGAATCGATGGCGTACCTTCCCCCGCAGACCCCTCTGCGTCTACGCCGGACCCTACGCCGTAGCCTGACGTGCACCTCTCGAAAAATGTAACTACACGTTGGGACATATATAAAATGGACCAACAAATCCGTTGCTCTGGACGGAGACCATTGAAGGCCATTAGAAGCACTTTTCCGGTGATGGCTGAGCGTTACTGCGCAGCCTCCAACTGAGAGAGACGACGTAAATGTGACGTGAGCGACCTGTCTGAAAGTTGTAGGTCTTCTGGTAACTGTGCCAAGAGGAATCTCAGTCATTTCGAAACTTGCAGAGACGGAGAGTGTAGGTATATGTAAGGAGATAACATGGACACAGGCTAATTATTTCTAACTAAAATGCTAGTTAACATTAGTAATTAAACTTAAACAGCTAATGTAAGTCGAAACTGCCTGCGAGCTTCTCCTGTACTATACGGTAATTCCTCTATTATGCGACAGTGAGTCGCGTGGTTATGACACAATCGTTGGCCTATTTTTACAAAAACGTCTGCTACGGAGCCATAACGTGAGGTACAAGGTAATGGAGCCTTTTATACATTGTCGTGTTTCTTTAGAAATAAACAATGGACAAATAGTCTTTAAACGCTTCAGATTTAAAGTTATTCGCTGTCAAAGTGGCGCCAAAATGAATGGGAGTCAATGGAATGCTAACGGGAGGTGATGGCTTGGTAGCATCAAAATGCCGCCATAGGAGCTACGCGTTCTTGGGAGAGGCTTACCCCCTTGATTTCCTCCGACTCATTTCCTAGTTCTCCTTCTCCATAAACAACATGAAATCAAGGAGAGGGTTAACTTTTCCTGCTAAAGATTTCCCACCTTGGTCAGAAAGCACAGAGGAGACACTTTGTTTCTCTCACTATGACTCTAGAGTCACTACTCGCTCCGTAGCTAATCGCCGTCACTCTCTCACTTCTCCCTCTAACACACACACACACACACACACACACACACACACACACACACACACACACACACACACACACACACACACACACACACACACATTATTATTATTAACACCAGGTCACTTCCGTGGGCTACGGCGAAAGCTCTGCATGGAGCCTCCGCAGAAGCATAAAACGGCCTTTAGCCCTGCTGCTCGACAGCACAAAAAGCAGTAAATGTAGGGACTTTTATTCTTTAAATCTCCACGCTCGGACAACCTGCTTATAAATAAAAAAAAAATTTAAAAAGTGTCGCTCATTGAAATACAATGCAATAAAGTGTACAATACACTTTTTTTTTTATTTATTTTTTTTTATTTATTTATTTCTTTATGTTTTTCTTATTATTTCATGGCCATAGTTCCCAACACGGGGAGGAGATTCCAATGGAGGCGGAGACACAAGAGAGGAGTCCGGATGAAGGAGCTCTGCCCTCGCTGTGTCTGAAGCAGGTCTACCCAAAGTACACCAAACAGTTCAACTACCTGCGGCTGGTGGAGCGGATTGCATCTCTGTTCATACGCTTCCTCGGGGTCAAGGGAAACATGCGTATGGGGCCCACCGCCTTCCGAACCTTCATCAGGTACAAACTTTATTTATTTTATGAGATCTCCGTTAGCTTCTGCCGTAGCAGTGGCTAATCTTCCTGGGGTCCACACAGTCACAAAATGTCCAAATAAAACAGACTCATAAAAACAAGGATGACATTCGATACAAACGCATGCATATGTAGTCTTCTTTAGAGTGTAAGCACTTTTTGATTCAGTCTTGGGTCTAGCGATAACTAATTGGTCAAACGCATACAAAGCCCACATGGTATGTGTATAAACGACGTAACTGTACTCGAATAGAGATGAAAAAGATTCAGGTCTGCCTAAAAATACAGCTTTTCTGTAATCTGGTTTCCGCTGAGAGCCGTAACAGTCAGTGCATATCAATACTATTACTAGCAGCAGCTGATTTTGATCTTATTGAAGTATATCAAGACCCGTTTTGTTAGCAGTGGACCACCTTTCTCATATTGTCAATATGCAGTGCCTAGGAAAGATGTTGATCAAGTGTAACTCCTTAAACCCTGTATAAAAAAGGTAGAGCTGGGGACTATGAGCTAGTCTCCTTCTGTTTCCAAATATCATTAATATACTGTAGATTTAGATATGTTTAAAATCGTATTTATTGAGCCAGTATTTCCGTTAAGGATGAAAATCAAACTTTCTTTTGGTCTGTTACAACATGCATATCTTCTCTGTAAATCACATTTCCTGTGCTCATAAGGGAGACATTATTATATTTTATAGTTTTTAATGTCATGATGGCACCCCATATCTTTGATGGAATGCCATTAACTTGTTTCCAAACAGCCAATCAAATCTTCGCATAAAGCGGTTTTGATATTTCCCAAAGACCTTTTCCTTCCAATTGACAATGTTTGAAAAACATTTAGACATTTTTGTTTTGACTGCACAAGGGATGACTAAATGTTGTTTCAGTTGGATTTTAAACATGTGGACTGACGTATAAGATTTTTTATTTCTGATTATTCTTGATGGCATTTAGGACCTGCAAGCTGAGCAACAGTAACTTCTCTATGGCTTCAGTGGACATTCTCTACATAGACATCACACGTCGTTGGTCAGGAACGATGCCCGATTCTAGAGAAGCAGGTAGGACACATACGCACACAAACAACAACAACAACAACAACACCATCACCATCCCCCCAAAAAAAATAAAAATAAACTGTAGAGGACAAAGAGTCGGGTATCTTTGAGACTCGGAGCAAATAATGTGCTTGCAGATAATTGCTTGTCATTCTTTGTCAAATTACCTCTGACACTGCACTACCATAATTGAAATGAGCTAAGATCACTGTGACAGCAAAGACACTATCCAACATGAATTATTCAGGCATGCACCTTGCGAGGAATGTTTGTGAGGCGGATGGATGGCGATCACATAGACCAAGATGGAAGGGTCTGTACAGAGGAGATTGTGAGCTGAATTTAGAATGAGCTCATACATGTTTAGGGAGACTGAAGTGTCAGGGTCCGTTATTTCTGTGTATGTGCTTTGGTGGATTTGTGGTAATCGGAGAAGAGGCATAAAACGTTTCGTTGCCATTTACAAATTTACAATGGTGTTTTTGTCTGCTTATGCAGCAAAGTCTAAAAGGAGACATGAAGGAATTTATAAAAAAAAAAAAAAACATGCTCTCTTGCACCAGACTCCTCCTGTGATCTGTAACAATTTTGATAAGTCCTCCAGCAAATGAGCTACTAACTCTCACGATGTTAATCCGCTTTGAATTAGCATCTTTATTCACTCCATTGATTCATTTGTTTTCTGCACATTTGTCTTCCTCTTATAGATCGCGTAACAGAGGCTGCACGAGGAAATATTACGAGACCTTTTTGTTTTTCTCAACAGTTTGTTTTCCCAAACATTCTTTAACCTTCCGTTGCTCTGAACTCTCTGATCTAACCCCTTTTACGTTTCAGGAGAGACTCCTGTGCTGTATACTATCAACAAGGTATTTTAGAAAACAATTAGGGTAACACCTAAAACATGTTTCCATTATTACTCTGTTGATTACATAGATTTTAAATTTAGTTGATTAAAAAGGTGGCATTCAGTTAGTCATATGTATATTAGAGTTGGGCAGATGGCATCGTTCATCACAGATGGCTGATAGTCATCGACCACTGGGCCCGACATCGTGATTTGAAAGCCCCACCAGCAACCTCCCTTGGGAACTCTAAATTGTGCGTTGATGTGAGTGTGAATGTGTTGTCTGTCTCAACGTGTCAGGCCTGTGATTGACTGGCGACCTGTCCAGGGTGTATCCTGCCTCTTGCCCAATTTCAGCTGGGATCTGTTAAGGATAAGGGGTTACTTATGGATGGATAATGTCGAGACCTGCCGAACTTAACTGATTAAAGGTGCTGTAGGTAGGATTGGGAAGATCCAGGACTTAGCCAAAACATTTTTTTTCAGTGCCTCCCCCCCTTTCTGCTAAAGCCCAAAACGGTTTCCTAAGCCCCTCCCCCCACAAGGGAGAATGAATGCGTGTGCATGAGCAGTGATGGACACACAGTCAGACACCCCCCCCCCTGGCCCTGATTGGTGCATCTGAACAGGTAGTGGTGGATTTTTGCAAATCACACTACAGGCTGTAGGTGGTGCCAGAGGAGCTGCTTCATGGAGTTCTACTCGAACATAGGGTCAGTTTCAGCAAATATGACAAAGTTAGTTTTATAAGTCTTACCTACTGCATCGTTAACTTTAATCTAAAGTCAATATTTCTTTTGATGATGAGAAGATCGATACCACTCTCATATTTTCCGTTAAAGCTATATTGCGCAACTATTTTATATTATTGAACGTCCGTTACATTCAAGCCATTGCCATATGAGTTGATACAAAGCTAATTAAGCCTATCGTCTCCACAAACTCTCTGTATTTCTCTTTGTTTACAAAATGGTGTCGTCCGGCGGCATCCACAAGCAGAAGTTTTACGTCACCGCTGAGGAAGATCAACAGCTGCGTTCAGCTTTGGAGACAGAGGACATAACAATTTCAAGATAATTACCTCTTCTGAATATTCCGTGTTTTGTTTTTAATCCTCCATGTCTTCCTTGATTTGATGGGATAAACGCTATTAGCAACTGTGTGGAGGAGGGGCTGGGGAGGTGCGTGATCGCCAAAGGCTTACATCATGTGGATGTGCCGACAGTGTTAGAATTCCTCATGAGGGCGACAGAAGCTCTCCACAATGCATTGAACTGTAACGTTATCTCCACTAACGTTGTCAGCCTAGCTGCTACTGATAGATTGAGACTAACATTATGAAAGGGGCTAGCTTTATTATCTAGAGCAGCCTACCAAAAGTTATTACCTGTTCATCAGTAGCTGTTGGTGCATCTGGAAAGACGGATGGAACCATATTCGTTGTCAGTGACTTGTGGTCTTTTAGATTGCGGGGGTTTTCAAAGTAGTCTGGTCTAAAATGATCACTACAAATTCGCCACTTGAGTAGAGTCTCCGCCTTGATGTCCAGGCCAGCAGCAAGAAGCCACATTTGGTTCCTGTCTGGATCTCCCAATGGAAATTTGTGGAAACTTTGTGGTGCCCATCTGTTTGATTTATTTTTACAATTTCTAAATGCACACTGAATCACCATGTTGCCTAGTCCTTAGTTTCCAATCCAATGCTTACAAATACCAATGTACTAGGCTACTACTAGGTGTCCAACTGTAGTGTGCTTCTCCGTTTACTTTTCGGTGCAGTACTGGACTGTACTAACTGGAGCAAAGTCAAATTCCGCCGCTGCTGAGAAATTAAAATTCCTTAAAAAAAACCTTAAAATGTAATGCGATCATTGACTAACGTTATTCAATCAACACAGACATTTACATCGATATATACGCCGTTATAATTTATTTGCCTCGGGTGTACTG
Source organism: Zingel zingel (assembly GCA_023566125.1). Taxonomy (NCBI): domain Eukaryota; kingdom Metazoa; phylum Chordata; class Actinopteri; order Perciformes; family Percidae; genus Zingel; species Zingel zingel. The sequence continues at coordinate 26,266,239 of CM042329.1, read as the reverse complement.
TGGAGTGTGTAAGACTGCTTTTAATGGCAGGCTAGCAGATACTGTTGACTTGCGCTAGCCTAGCACCAGTGAACTCTGCAACTGGAAGGACTGGATGAAAAGTGTTAAACTGTCTCCACTGATAAATAACACACTGGCTAACTTGGAAATGAGGTCCTAAGTCCAATATTCTGAACCACCCCTATAAGTATAAGGCAGCAAATAGTTAGCTCAAACACTGGCTACAGGGGGGAAAGCTACCCTGGCTCTGTCCAAAGGTAACAAAATCTTCTTACAACAACCTTTAAAGTTCACAAATAAACACATATTTTTTGTGTCCATACAAAAGGTGGACTATTGGCATTTTCATTAAATTCTTACATTCCTTCCTATGTATCCGGCCTCACCTAAACCATGCTGTTCTGTTTTGCAGGTATGGGACTACAAGCATTTGTGGAAGCCTTTTTCTACCTGGCAGGTCGGAGGTTCAAATCCCTGGTGCTGAGGGAGCAGGTGGTTTCACTGCTCCAGCTGTGCGAGGTTCAACTGGAGTCCCAGTCTGGCGTGGAAGAGAGGCGCTCTGTGAGCTGCAGCAGGGCAATGCCACGGGCCGTCAGGACGCTGGGCCTCACCAACCCTCAGCTCAACTCTCCGGCTCCGCTGCGAAGGGCGTCCAGCCAGGACTACCGGCTGCATCAAAGACTCAAGCCTCGCACACTCAGGGCCAATGTGGAAAACTGACAAGAGAGGGCTCCAACTAGGCATCCCACTCCCAAAGACTGCCTTTAGCCTTCTCCACAGGAGCAGTGAAATTAGATGTCTATCTCTCCTCTGAAGCTCCCGCAAGGGGGGGGATGATGGGAGCTGAGAGAAGGACTTTCTTGAACCCTGCTGGCTGACTTGCAAGAGGACTGTTCTCAGACCGATTGCTTTTTCTTCAGAGGAGGAAGATGTCTACGGGGGGTGGGTTGGATCATTTCTTCCTCCCCTCCTGGTGTGATCATATATGAACAGCGTGGTCCAGTCAGGAGGGAGGGTATGGCTGCTTTTTAATATACTTACTGATTCTACAGGGCAGCTATCTGCTTCCCTTCACCTTTCTTTGGCAATACCCTCACTGAAACAAACTTCTTTTCAGGGATAACATTAGACGCTCCAGCTTCACATTCAATGCAGTTAAGGGAGTGTCTTTAGTGTGTGTATGATATTCTTGAATTTGCACAACTCTTTGAACTATTACATTTGCACATAAATGGATGACTGAGCATTTGTGTGGGCATATTGTGTATGTCTGAGTGCGTGTGTACTGTACTGTATTTATTTGTGTTTAGCTCAGTGGTGAAAGACTATTTACAGCCAGTGGGCCAGCTGTGCATCCTAGCTCCATGAGTCCATTAGTGATGAGTTAAGTGAATAAGTATTCAATGGGAAAAGGCCGTGCCGCCACTTATCCTCTTTCTGTTCAGCAGCTATTTCAGTCAGGCAGCCCTCAGACCTCCAGCGAACACATTTTTTAGGATGATTACTTTGTAGCCACACAACTGCCATTGGGAATTAGTTATTGCATGGCACAACATTTTACAATTTACTCAGATGCGTTGTTTCTTAAATGTAATTCAGTTAGGTTTTGTAATTTAACCTCATCCAATGTGTGATGTAGCTACACACAAAATGACTGCCAACCAGAAAGGTTGTAGATTGTCGTAGATCGTCGCTGTTATTTTTACATTATTTACACTACAGATACTCATCGGAACATTAATATTTGAATTGTATGTTTGTTTGTTTTACACCGTGATTATGAAATGAATAATCACATGCAGACCAAGAATTAAGTGTGATGTGTTACACAAAAGAACAATCAAACATATCACTAAAAACAGCTGCAACGTGTGCAGCGGTTTAAAGGACGGTGAACTAAACATGTTTTCTGCTAATACGTACTGAATGACGAACATATTTAACTGCAGTATGTATTTAACATGAAGTAGATTTATGAAGTTATTAACAGTGATCCATCATATGAATAAAATGTATTGATAGCACTTCAAAAAATAAAAATAATTTTGCTCTTTGAACTGAATGTGTGTTTTGATGTGGCCAGTAGTGCTGTGATATTGGCCAGATATAAAAATAACTTAACTTAGGTTTTTACAAATTATATTATTCACCAAATACAGTTGAGCAAATCATGCAGAGGGTGAATGTGCATGTTCCTGCAAATACTGTACATCCTGTATGTACACCATTTATAATTAGGGGATGCTATGTCATTAATGGCAGCACTGTTGGCAGTTTGTGTCATTTACAACTCTGTTTTAACCCTCCTGTTGTCCTCGGGTCAAATTGGACCCGTTATCAAAGTTTCCGCATCAGAAATTTGGGTCTATTTCAACCAAATTTCCCCAAAAATATTACGGATGGTTGCATACAACTCTCATTGCAGGTCAAATTTAGGATCAGTTTACTACTTTTCATTGAATTTTGGGTGTTTTTTTTTTTTAATTTTTATAGCATTTGAAAAAACTGAAATATCTCTTTCTAAACTGTATCTTGACTAAACTGACAGTCTGTGATTATCCACCAAATCGTAACTATTTGTCAAAATAGTTAATTTCAGATTTTTTTTAACTAAAAAATGAAGCATAATTTCATATCATGAGGTTTATTGATTATGAATTCCAAAAAAAGTGTAAAACTAGCGGTAATAAGTTGATGTTAGTGGTGAATCCGGTGTTAGTGGGGGGGGGGGGGAAAAAGCGTCTTAAAAAAAGGGTTACATTTCATTTTTTACCTGAGGTACAACAAGTTGCATGGTCAACGGGAAGACAACACAAGGGTTAAACAAGGTTGATGGATGATCCTGAAATATCTCCATTTTTTTAGCATGTTCTTAGAACTTAGATATGTTTCACAGCACAACCATCTGCCAACAAGTCATAGTATAGTATGTCGAAAAAAAGTCATAGTATGTTTAAAAATGTTATAGTATAGAAAAAAGTCATATTATGGGATGTCGAAAAAAGTAAAGAAAAAAGTCATAGTATAGTGTGACTAAAAAAAAGTCATATGTTTTTTAACATAATATAATATGTTGAAAAAAGTCATAGTATAGTATGTTGAATGCAATGTCACAAGTTTAAAAGTGGACCAAGAATGAGCGGGAGACAAGTCAAAGGCAGAGTTCTGAGAAAGTGATGGTGAGATGTTTGCCCTAACATCTCAGCTTATTTACAAAAAAGTGGAGGAATTCATTACAGTCCAATTTAGATGACACAATTGCTTGAGGGCCAGAAGGAGACACTAATGCATTAATGGTGTCAAATAAGATTCTGGGATGTGCTTATTCAAGGATACAAGCTGAGAAAGAAGCAAGTTCTCGCCTTTCTCAGCATCTCATTTAAAGTAACCCTTAGTTCTTCAAGGTGAAGCCTATGAACCTCAAGTTCAGAAGATTTCCAAAGACATTCAACTTTTCTACAATTTCTCCTAAAACTCTGGATTGCTTCATTAATCCAAGGACAAGGTTTTTTTTTTTATGGGAGATAATGCTTTATTTAACTGGTGCTACATTATCTAAAATTGACTATTAAAAGACTGGATAAACACATCTGCATCACTGCATCCATCAGATAACATGGGTCGAACAAGGCAGAAAACCTCTCAGCAGCATCATGATTAATAATCATAGTATTGCATGTCAAAAAAGTCATAGTATGTCAAAAAGGACGTTATAGTATGTTGAAGATTTTGAAAAAAAAAGTCATAGTATAGTATGTCGAAAAAAAGGCATAGTATAGAAAAGCAGCACGTGGCCCAGTGGTTAGCACTGTTGCCTCACAGCAAGTCAAAAAAAAGTCAAAAAAGTCATAGTATAGTATGTCAAAAAAAGTAATATCATGGGATGTCAAAAAAAGTAAAAGAAAAAGTCATAGTATAGTATGTCAAAAAAAGTTATAGTATATAGTATGTTAAAAAAAAGTCAAAATGTCAAAATAAAAAAAAGTCATAGTATAGTATGTTGAAAAAAAGTCAACATGCTACATGCTAAAAAAGTCGTAGTATAGTATGTCGAAAAAAGTCATAGTGTAGCATGTCGAAATGACATAGTAAAGTATGTCAAAAAAGTCATAGAAAAGTCATAGTATAGTATGTCGAAAATGTTTAGAAAAAGTCCGTGGTCCAATGGTTAGCACTGTTGCCTCACAGCAAGAAGGGACAGGGTTCGATTCCACAAAGTATATAATATAACAAAAAAAAGAAAAACGTCATAGTATAGTATGTTGGAAAAAAAGTCATAGAATGGCATGTCAAAAAAAGTCATAGTATGTCAAAAAGGAGGTCATAGTATAGGAAAGCAGCACGTGGTTAGCACTGTTGCCTCACAGCAAGTCAAAAAAGTCATAGTATAGTATGTCGAAAAGTAAAAAAAAAAGTCATGGTATAGTATGTCAAAAAAGGCATAGTATAGTACGTCGAAAAAATAAAAAAAAGTCTAAATAAAAAAAAAGTCATAGTATAGCATGTTGAAATGACGTCATAGTAAAGTATGTCAAAAAAAGTCATAGTATAGTATGTCGAAAATTTTGGAAAAAAGTCATAGTATAGTATATCAAAATTTTTTATAAAAAGTCAGAGTATTTAAAAAAAAAGTCATAGCATAGGAAAGCAGCACGGTGGTCCAATGGTTAGCACTGTTGCCTCACAGCAAGAAGAGACAGGGTTTGAGTCCACAAAGTATAGTATGTAAAAAAAAAAAAAAAAAAAAATCACAGAAACATCATAGTATAGTATGTCGAAAAAAAGTCATAGTATAGTATGTTGAAAAAAGGCATAGTATGTTGAAAATTTAAAAAAAAAAGTAATAGTATAGTAGGTAGAAAAAGTCATAGTATACTACATCGAAAAAATTCAAAAAAGTCATACTATAGTATGTCAAAAAAAGTCATAGTATAGTATGACTTTTTTGAATTTTTTCGATGTAGTATCATCGAAAAAATTCAAAAAAGTCATACTATAGTATGTCAAAAAAAGTCATAGTATAGTATGACGAATAAAAGTCATAGTATAGCACGTCAAAAAAAGTCATAGTATGTCGAAAATTGTGAAAAGAAAGTCATAGTATAGTATGTCAAAAATTTTGAAAAAAAAAGTCATAGTATAGTATATCGAAATTTTTTAGAAAAAGTCATAGTAGAGTATGTAAAAAAAAAGTCATAGTATAGGAAAGCAGCACGTGGCCCAGTGATTAGCACTGTTGCCTCACAGCAAGTCAAAAAAAAGTTTAAAAAAAAGTCATAGGATAGTATGTCGAAAAAAACGTCATACTATAGTAGGTAGAATAAGGTATAGTATAGTACGTCGAAAAAATTCGAAAAAGTCATAGTATAGTTTGTCAAAAAAAGTCAGTGTAGTATGTCAAAAAATGGCAAAAACTCATTGTATAGTATGTCGAATAAAGTAAAAAAAGTCAAAGTATAGTATGTCGAAAAGTAAAAAAAAGTCACAGTATAGTAGGTAGAAAAAGTCATAGCATAGTATGTCGAAAAAATAAAAAAAGTCATAGTATAGTATGTCAAAAAAGTCATAGTATAGTATGTCAAAAAAGTCATAGTATAGTATGTCGAAAAAAAATGTCATAGTATAGCATGTTGAAAAAAGTCATGGTATGTCAAAAATTTTGAAAAGAAAGTCATAGTATAGTATGTCGAAAATTTTGAAAAAAAAGTCATAGTATAGTATATCGAAAAAAGTAAAAAAAGTCATAGTATAGTATGTTGAAAAAAGTCATAGTACGGTTTGTTGAAAAAATACAAAAAAAGTCATAGTATGTCGAAAAAAGTAAAAAAAGTCATAGTATAGTTTGTCGAAAAAAGTCAGTGTAGTATCTAAAAGAAAGGCAAAAACTCATTGTATAGTATGTCGAAAAAAGTAAAAAAGTCATAGTATAGTATGTCGAAAAAATTCAAAAAAGTCATACTATAGTATGTCGAAAAAAAGTCAGTGTAGTATGTCGATAAAAGTCATAGTATAGTATGTTGAAAAGTAAAAAAAAAGTCAAAGTATAGTATGTCGAAAAAAGTAAAACAATCATATTATAGTATGTAAAAAAAAATGTCAAAAAAAGTTATAGTATAGTACGTCGAATAAAGTAAAAAAAGAAATCATAGCATAGTATGTCAAAAAAAGTTGAAAAAAGTCATATTATAGTATGTAGAGAAAAGTCATAGTATGACTATGAATTTTATTTTACTTTTTTCAACATAATATAACTTTTTTACGACTTTTTTTGACATACAATAACATGACTTTCTATGATTTTATTCAACATACAATACTATGACTTTTTCATGATTTTCAACATACCATAATTTTACTTTTTAATGACTTTTTTGACATTCTATATTATAACTTTTTTCGACATACTATAACTTTTTTACGACTTTTTCTACATACCATGATTTTTTATGACTTTTTTCGACATACTATACAAAGACTTTTTTTCGACATGCTATAACATTACTTTTTTTCAACATATTATACTATGACTTTTCATGACTTTTTTTCGACATACTATAATATGACTAGCCTAGTAATAGGTCAAAACATCATGTTTCTATAAAATGTTTAGTTATGCATAAAATAGTTATCCAAAGCACAAAACACTTTTTTTTCTTCAGCATTTCCATTTGGAGATGTTTTGGAATGAAATTAAAGTGGCCATATTATGCTCATTTTCAGGTTCATAATTGTAATTTGAGATTGTATCAGAATAGGTTTACATGGTTTAATTAAAAAAAAAAAAAAAAAACATATTTTTGTTGTACTGCACATTGCTGCAGATCCTCTTGTCACCCTGTGTCAGGTCTCTGTTTTAGCTACAGAGTGAGACCTCGCAACTTCTGTAAGATCTTTGTTGTCAGTCACACATGCGCAGTAGCTAGGTAAGGATTACATGAGCTAGCTAGCTGTTTCTGCAACTTCGGCCTGAACAAGGCAGGATTAGCAGGGAGACTTCTTCTAAATGAGGGCACACTTCCAACTTTGTGTGGAATACCTGCAGAACAGGGACAAGTAGTTCTATACAATTTATTTTGTAGATTAGGGTGAATTTGTGTGTGTTGTAGCAGTGTTTTGCCATTGAGAATGAGCTAGCATGCTAACGGTTAGCCCCCTAGGCCCCTCGTCTCGGCTAGTTACGTAGAAAGCCGTGCAGATTTTGAGCAGCTCACCTGGAGACTGAAGGCAGGACACATTCAGAAACCCGTAACTCACTCAAAACAGCATGGATGTTTTTTTTTTCAAAGTTTATATGCTTGTGGAAGCACCAGAGACACAAAATAACACCCCAAATCCAAGAAAAAGTGTTTTTTTCTTAATATGGGCACTTTAAAGTATTAAAGTACTCCTCAACTGTTGCACTGCACCTGGCAGGAAATCAGCTCACCATCAACAAGTGACTTAGTGGCTTACATTTGTTTACTAGCCTTTGATGGTTTTGAGTCATGGGTGGAAGCATTGGAGCTAGTTTAATTAGCCTGGTGTCCTGAATGCCAAAGAAATCTTGCCTCACAGAGAGCAATTTACAACACAGGAACTTTCTGTGAGTGCTGTTAATGAGGTCCACTTGAACCATTCAATCATACTGTATAATAATAAAGACTTTATTACGGCATACCTCCTGGATTTGAGTTATACTTAAAACTAAGTGTGAGCATTTTTATATAACAATCAGCTCAATTTACAGCTACAGCTTGAGACATTTTGCTACAAAATCAGGCTTTCTCCTGTGGGGAATAACAATCAGGCAATATGTAGGTCAGGCTTGCTGAGGAGTAGGCACTGCTCAAACCAGTCTGTCACATCCCTCCATCATGCACTCCACTCTGCCTTTGGACCTCAAGTCTGAACATGGTCTCTCTTGCTGCTTGTCATTTATTTGGGCCTACTTAAGTATTTAATGAACATGTGATTCTTCTCGCACACACTCAAATCAAGCTTAATTTACATTTTTACATATATACAAAATGTCACAGAGAACAAAGATTTTAAAATAGCTAAATAAAACTTTAATAGGTCTAGTTGCAAATGTACATAAATTGCACAGCCACATTTTGTCAACACAAGTTCCTCTGTACATTATTGTTTTGTCACTGTCGTCAAAGGAAGCAGAATCCAGCAAATACTTTATACTTTCAACATACTTACAAAAGTATTTTCTACAAGATAATAGAAAACATACAACATATTTTACTTTATTTATAGCTTTATATATTTGATTGATCTTTTATAGAACTGGCTGAACTGTCAAGAGTGAGCTCATGATTTTCTGACTCTTTAAGTTAGAACTGTGGGAACATGGATGGAATAAATGAACTGATAGCTGAGAAGTCTAATTAGCAACCAACATAAGAGTGTGTCCTCTTTACTTGTTGTAGATGTACTGATACATGACTGCCCTTTATAAGTTAACTTGTATTATTGTAGGCCTACACTGCAGTTTAAAGCGAGACTGTAATTTTTTCTTAACAAACACCACCAATCACCACCAGCTTACCTTAGCCACCAAAAGCTACTTTCTATTTCTATGGCTGTACTATTAGCATCATAATTTCCAACTGTACATCCATGGTGTAAATGCTAAAACAGTAGTTCACCATTTAGCTAAAATGTTGTTTAGCATTTAGCTAAAATGCTAAACTGTTGTAACAGTTGCACGAGTCAAAAGTCAGCAAACAAAATCAGTGAAGTGCCTTTTACAGAAGAATTAACATACAATTTGCTAATGTAAGCTAACCTTAGCCACCAAAAGCTAGTTGTCATAACAGACCAAGTAGGCTGTAACATTAGCATCACTATTTTCATGTGTTTAGCGAGTGTAAATGCTAAATAGTCGTGTGTCGTTAGCATTTAGCTAAAATGCGGAAAGAGTCATAACATCAGCAAACTGAATCAGTAAAGTGCCTTTTACAGTAAAATTTACTTGAAATTTGGACATTTAAGCTAACATTACGCCCAAATGCTACTGGTAAAAAAAGACCATGTAGCTATAAGGCTGTTCAGTTAGCAGAAGCAACTTCTGAATGTATTGAATAGAACAATAGTGCATTTTATTGCTAATGAATTATTTCTTCCGTCAAAAGTAACATAGTCTCGCTTTAATCTCTGCAGTTGACCAATATTGTTTTAGGACTGAATGCCTGGTAAGATATGCTGAGGAGAAAAGTCATATCTCAGATATTTTGTGATAAGAGGAATATTCAGTCTGAGGCTATTCCTTTCTATTTAAAAAGGAAAAAAACATAAATATAACCATTTGTGAATGAGCTATACCAAAAATCCCTTTCTTCGGTTTTGAACTTTGCCACGTTTTTAAACACCTGGAACAGGTGCTGTGCTAAAAAAGAAGAATTAAGCTAATAATTAACACCAACCACTGAATGTAAAAGTGCATAGAGCCAGACTGATGAGACATATAGGATTGTATGGCATCCTCCACAATTTCCCAAGAGTCAAACTCCTACTTAGTTTTTTTGGCTAGTGATATCACACTCTAAATACAAAACAATAGCTTTAACAGGGAGAACACTGAAAGGTTAATTTAATTGTATAATTCTACTAAATGAGGACAGATGACTGACTGAGCTATTTTATATTTACAATATCCATATTGATACAGCAGAGTTTGAGCACAAGATACATTTACAAAAAGCTCTGTTAACATTAGGTAAAAATAGTGTGAGCATTTTATTTACACGTTCCCAGGCTGTCCAGCCTCTTGATGCACTCGGTTATCATATATTTACTGTATATGTCTGCGGCAAAGCATTCATCATCATCATCATCATCATCATCATCATCATCACCTTCGAATTGGCAACAAAAGAAAACAAATGGTGATACTGATGCTACCATTGGCCCTAGAGCAAGGATGAAGCATGCAGAGCCTCACACTTTATGTATAGTCTGTTTACTGGTTAAGAAGAATGAGTACAAAAATATACAAAATACAGATGTTGAAATGGTATGGAGCAATGACAGCAATGCGAGGAAATATTAGAAGGACCTAAGCCAATGTTAAGACCAACTGGGAGTTAGCATCTTCACATTCAGAAGAACGAGGGATGGAGGGAGGGTGGATGCGAGTAAGAAAAACAGACAGAGAGGAGCGAGATGATGCCACTTGGATTAACAGAGTCACAGTTTGGATGCAGCATACTTCATTACCACAAAGCAGTTAGAGAGAAAATGTAACTAAGGCCATTATTACAATGGCTCACCAGTCCAGTGTATAGTATGAGTGAAACGTGTCTAAACACATGTCGCTCAATAGCTCTTGTGCTACTAGAGTGAGAAGACCACACATATGCCTCAAACCTAAATTTAAATCTGGGTTTAATTGATCTGTCTTTAAGAGCAATTATAAGCACCAGAAGAATAACCGATCACTTGACTGTGCAAGATGTGCAAGCTACGCCAGAGCTGTTAGAACTACTGTACAGACATTTCTCTCAAATGTAGTGCATACTGTATGTAAAGGGTTAAGCGTCATGGAGATTGGAAGGGGTGACTGAGGCTATGGTGCTGATCACTGCTCGATGTGATCTCCTCCAGGGCTCTAAAGCAAGCTACACACTATAGTCTTTAATCGTAAGAGAAGAAAATAAAACTAGATTTCACTCCTAAATAAAGGGCTGCTTTTATATTTGAGATTATCAAATATAGATATGTGCGTATACTCTATAGAAGAAAAGAAATGCATACATCTATATTAAATTTCATTAATATAGTATTACATAGAATTCATTTACTTTAGTGTTCATAATACATTTATGTGTGTACAATTTTATTTTTGTATCCTTTACAAATCCACAGTATAAGTTGTGCCTTTTTTTTGCAGAAATAAGGGAGCTGTGGGATAAAGTTGAGGTGTGTTCCTTAATTAAGGCGTTTCATGTACCAATAGCTTCTCACAAAGTGCACTACATAGGGATGGAGGGGTGAGGGGGTGAAAGCAGGGCTCATCGGGACGCTCAGGAACACACCCAAGGAATGAAAAGGGACATAAAGATAATTTTGGACTAAAAATATCTATATTTGAGCTTCTATTTGGTTCTTTATAAACATTGACTTTCAAATAAAGCACTAGAAAGGAATCCTCTCCGGACAACTAATGTGATAATTCTCAATGCGTGTTATTGTTTGTAAGTGGGTCCACTTGGTCGTCAAGAGGGAGAAGAATAAGGAGAGAGAGGAGGAGAGGAAGGTTGCTAGGGTGACCATGTCTGGCGGTTGTCACTGTGTGTGGTTATATAGTGGTTTGTCCCAGGCAGAGGCAGGCTCTTGAATTGCCCCAGTGACTGCATACATCCACTGGCAAAGTGTCTGTCTGATAGACAGCTTTGAGTTTCATATTTACAAGCTCTGCTCCGCCTCCTCTGGCCGTCATCCTCGTAACGAAGGCCGTCTGGTGATCTTGTTCTCTTGGGGATCTGTCTGTTACGCTGAAGTCCCGCCTCTTCTGATTGGGCCCCTCATAGTGATGACCTCACTCCTGCACTGGTGTCCAAAAAAAGTTGAAATGTCCTCCAAAAGTACTCTGACCGCTTTTAAAAACGCACGCAAACCGTCGCAGTCTTTCAAACAGGCATGCAGCCATGCATGCATGTAGATGTCCTCTCATTGAATAACTGTACACACGCAGGCACTCAACACACACTCGGGGCAGATGCCAGTCTGTCTAGCAATTGCTGCTGTTCCTGAACTCTCCATTTTCGGTAATCTGCAGTTTGGTGGGGTTGGTGGGGGAGATGCCGTTGCGGGTCTGTATGCTGTAGCGCTCCTTTAGCTGGCTCAGAGCGCTCATCAGACGGGCGTTGGCTGCATCCAACGATGCTATGCGCTTCTCCTGCACACACACATAAATACAGTTAGAAAACATATAGTAGAATCTATATTTACAGACAAGCCACAATGATCTTTTCTTACTCAGGTGGAGGTTATGCAAGAGCCTCAAGCAAGAACATATTTGTATTCTTATCCTAATCCTTGATTGTACAAGTTGGATTTACAAAACCTTTTTTAATTGCACAAACTTGTTCTGAATTGCTTGTTTAAACCTGAACCTTATTATTAGCATTATCAACGCCCCCAAATCACCATATAAGGCTACCTTCTCTGCTCCATTTGCAGGCATTTTCATTCACAAAAATGTTACCAAAAAGTACAAAGAAGAATGTTTACACTGCAGAGCTTCAAGTCCTGCGGTCGGAAATCAGCAGACAAAAAAACTTAACAAATTTAGCAGTGTCACTTTCGTATTCCAAATGACGCTCTATAATGGAGTGTTATAATGGAGGAGGTTTCCTTGGACAGCAACTTCAATAAAGACCCTGAGGCTGTTAGACTGTGAGAATTTCTACGGAATTGTAAATGTAAGATTTCACACCATTCACAACTACTAATGGCAAAATTGAAGAAAAAATTGGCAAGCCATGATGCAGTTTTAGTTTTTATTTAATTGATTTCTGTAACACATTTAAACTCCAAATTAATTCAGACAAAGGCATTATGATTCTTAAGTTGAAAAAGTGTTTTATAGGAGACATCTGTACAAGACTTGTACCACACGTCTCGGCCACTAATACATTTTCGTACCCAAGAAAAGATTCTAAGTGGATGAAAAATGCAACAAATTATGTGGCACTTACGAATCTCTCTGTATGAGTGGTTCTTGCATGAGGCTCACTGAGTTAATTATATAATGTAGGCAGCGCTGAGCCACAGAAGCAAACTTCCCTCATTGTCTTCATAATGAGATTTTCATTCTCTATGCCTGTTTACTGAGGAAGACAACTTATTGCCTTACTGTGGCGTGTTTGTTTGCAGATGCAAAGTCTCATTACTTTAGGCGTGAAGGAGATTAATCACCTTTGGATGTCCGTGTCTGGGTTTGTGCAAATGTCATGTTGCAGCATCGTTGGTTTTCCCCCACCAATTCTGTTGTCAAATCACTTTGACATTAATCTCCAAAGGGGCACATTTGAGCTTAACTGTGTATCTGTGTTTGCATGCATATAATGTACACGTTTCCCAGTGTATAGAAGAAATGGTGTCCACAGACAGCTGTAACAAACATTACAGCAGTGCTTAATTCGTTCTTGCAACAGTTATACCCACAGAATCATTCTCTGCTTAATTTATAATTACATTCCCAAAAATCAACATTCAGAATTCCTCGCAGCTCTAAAGCAACACTTTGAACAGTTTTATATGAATAACAACCACATGGATTATAGAGGAGCTACATGTTGACAGAAAACTAGATAAGGAATTTGTAAATGTATGTTTTATAAGAGAGAGAGAATGGGAGGGAGAAATTCTGCTCAGCCATTCAAGCTTGTCAATGCCAGAGCTGAGATGGCTATGAATTAAACATCTCTTTGTATTTCAGTGACCCTTTGTTTCCTCAAGCAGAGGACGCAAGTGACAGCACATACAAATTTGACTCGCACAGACAGAAAGTATCTAAAGAGCCATATGCAACCAGCACAGCAGGTGCTAGCTATTTTCTGTCAATGTATTGTACATGTGAAAAGATTTTTTTATTTGTATTTCTGTATTTGTGCAAAAAAAAAAAAAAAAAAAAAGGAGGAAATATACAATAAGATAATAACATGCACAGGTGGGATAAAAAAAAAAAAAACCCTGACGGCTTTTAAAAGGAACCCACCTTACATTGAAATTAAAGACAGATGTACATTTGCAAATGAACATAAAAAAAAAGATCAAACTGACCTGAGCGTCGATGATTTTCTGTTTAGAGTCTACCACTGCCTGCATGTCTGAATGATCCTTCTTTAGCTCCTCTTCCACCGACATTAACCTGCAAACAAGATAAACGTAATTAAAATCTTAAGAACAGAACACAAAGTGGCATTTCGACAGCGTCTTCTTCTCCCTACCTGCTGATGATGCCCTTCATCTGGAGGTCCTTGTCGTCCTGCTGTCTGCGCAGGCGCTCCTCCGACTCCTCCAGCCGGGCCTGGTACTCCATCAGCACCTTCTGTGCTTGTTCGTCCTGACCTTTCAAACGGGCCTCGTACTCTTCCAGCTTCTGCACCGACGCCCGCAGCTTCTCCTGCAGCACTGCGATCTCCTGCTGGTACTGAACAAAGAAGGAGAGAGATGAGGAGATTCTCATCATCGCTGTTGTCATTATCATCATCATCATCAGCATCAACCCTATCAGCGATGTCCCCTTCTTCATTACCATAGCCGACAAAAACAGAAAAGAAATCTCTCAATCAGGCCTGAGATTATGTCTGTTGCTCCTGAGAGAGTATAATTTCTGTTTAGAACAGAGAAGGGAATCACATTTACAAGCCATTTTCATTATTGCTCTTCCATTATAGACCTGTATAGCTGCCCCTAGAAAAATTTCCTTTTTAATAAAATTATCATTTTTATTTCAAATCAAACACTCCTACTAACATGGGAGAAGCTTTCAGTTGTCCACAGTCAAACCTCTGGTTTAGCTCTTAAACCAATGAACCTGTTGAGAGGTTAAACTGGCAATAAACAGTGAGAGGAAGAACAAAAAATGGATAAAGACAAAGAGTAGGCGAGGAGGGAAGGATGCAACCAGTGAAGTCGGAGTCTAGTCTGTGAAATAAGCTCTGAAAATCTCTCCCTGACCTCTCGCTGGACCTTAGAGAGACTTTTGAAGGAGTTTTCTTCAGGCAAGGGGGAAACTAATGGAGAAATCAAATATCTTCTGGATAGAAAAACACATTTCTTATAACAGTGAGGGATACTGTGATCAGTCAGCGTGTCACTGGAAGACTAGTGAGAGTGAAACTACAGACAAGGAAACACGAATAAGAGTCCACAGCCATGCTAGCAGCTCTGTGAGGCTTTACTAAAGCACAGTGGTACTTTGAGCTAAATGCTAACATCTGCTTGCTCGCAATGTTGACATGCTGATGTTTAGCATGTTTTACAGTCTTAGCATGCTAACATTTGCTAATTAACAGTAAATACAAAGTGCAGCTGAGTGTCACTTACCTACTGACACTCACGGGAATGTCAGTAGTATAGGACAAATTAGGTTTTGATGTGATGAAAAGTTTAACAATTGCCAAAACTATTACAATTCACCCTCAAAGGTGCATGAATGTCCGGGTTAAATTTTGCAGAAAAAAGAAAAAGATTTGCAGAAAAAAGAAACATCGGTGACAGTAAAAGATCAGTAGGATTCCAGGACTCCTTTGTACCAACTGAATGTCTGTACAAAATTGTTATGGCAATCCAGGCCAGCTGATCAACATTGACGTCCCTAAAGCCACGCTGCTAGCATGACTAAAATGTGTAATCAGATCATTAGCCTTAATTATAATCAGTTTGCTTTACTTGATTAAATCCTTGTCTTTTCAGTTGTTGCTAAAGAAAATACTACATCTTGTAAAGTTTCATCCTAACTGATGTTTCTTGGTCTTTCTGGCTGACGATATTAACCTTGTCAAAAGTCTCCTTCCTTATAGCCGAGAGTAACTCACTCCCTAAAACAAATCAATTGAAAAATTGAGGTATCAATCATTCAATCAATGGCATTTTTAGACCTAACTAAAACAAAAAAATCAAAATGAACAGTTTATCTTTGTATTATATCTGAACATGATCCAGCTCATTATTCAGCAATAACTGAAAGAGAACACTGCGAAAGACAAACTATCAAAGCACCCTGCACAAGCAGATTCAATTACACACAGCGAGGATGCTGCTGGTATCATTTATCTTTC
The DNA here is from genome assembly GCA_023566125.1 of Zingel zingel. Lineage (NCBI taxonomy): Eukaryota > Metazoa > Chordata > Actinopteri > Perciformes > Percidae > Zingel > Zingel zingel. The sequence continues at coordinate 26,250,460 of CM042329.1, read as the reverse complement.
CTCGTCACCTTCAACTTATTTTTCCATGTCCCTCCCCTGCCCACCACTGGGACATTTTTCCCATCATACCGCTCCTTCCAGGAGGAATGGTGACCTCAAATAGATTTATCTTATCGGCTCCTCCACCCTTTTCTCCACTACTCTCTCTATCTCTCATATCGCTCTGCTCTTGTCACTAGATCCACTGAGAATTAATGACATTGCACTATAGATACAGATACATTGTACTGTATCTGTAACTGCCTTTCTCCTGTACTGTTCTCTCTCAAACACACAATACATCTACTCTGTACCCCTGATGTCTTTCCCTACGCCAGTGGTAGGCAAATGGGGGACAAATCTGGCTCTCCAACTTTCATAGTTTACATTAAAACTTATGCTTATAAGATTTACTGTAGATCATGTAAATACTAACTAATTTAAAACCCACAAAAATACGACAACATAACAGCTAATACTGCGTAAAGAGAGGCATGCAAACATGAAAACTATGTCTCGTTCTGCACCGTGCATGGTGCCGAAATGAAGCCCTTACATTTCTATTTCAAATGTATACTTAACATGAAATAAACAAATGAACAAAGTTTGTTTCCACTCCACAAACATTGGCAGCCCAATAAACAATGCTGAAAAAAAAACTGGCCCATGGTTTAACTTAATGGCAGACCCCTGCCCTACACTCGTACCCTACCTTCTCTCGTACCTGCAGCCTCTATATCTATCTGAAACATATGAGGAAATCAAATCTGTCGGAACAGAAACACACAGTATTAATCAGATCTTCTCCCCTTCTCTGTCTTTTTTTAACTGCAGCATTGAAAACCGAGAAAACATCTTAGTCCAACATTAACGCATATTTTGACTACATTTGAATATTTAGTGTAATAAAAGTTTTGCTGAGATAAAACCCTGTGCCTTTGCATCACTGACCTTTCATAAATATCTGTGTATTTTGGTGGGCGATGTGAGTATTTTAATCTTTTATGGTTGTAACAGATTATAAAACAGACGGTATATTATCTCAGTGTTTTTTATTTGCTACTGTTCTTTGATTTTGTGCATTAGAACAACAAGTAGAATTAACACATCTGAATATTGATAACACAGAACAGGACAAAAGAGAGTTGGAAAACAAAGGTGGTTTGAACAGATGCATCTGTGCACCTGCTGTCCTGGTGTTACACCTGATGAGGATCAAGGTAGACTGTATTTGCAATCATAACAACATTGAACTCACATATTTCACAGGACACAATTAAAAGTCCAAATGGAACTCAGAGCAAGTAGGACTGTTAAAAGAAAGAGATTTGGAAAATGGATGAAGAAACCAAACCTGTGAAACGACATACTGGAGGGAGATTTTATAGCTATATTTATCACCTCAAAAATATAAGTTTTGATCACACAAATACTGCAAATTAAACCAGCAGTTAAACCAAAATATAGAAATTTTGGCATAACACCACCTAAACTGACCCTAGAAATGGATCAATATCTAATAAAAGGATACTCAGTTAAAGGTCCCATGACATGGTGCTCTTTGGATGCTTTTATATAGGCCTTAATGGTCCCCTAATACTGTATCTGAAGTCTCTTTTATATAGCCTTAGTGGTCCCCTAATACTGTATCTGAAGTCTCTTTTATATAGCCTTAGTGGTCTCCTAATACTGTATCTGAAGTCTCTTTTATATAGGCCTTAGTGGTCCCCTAATACTGTATCTGAAGTCTCTTTTATATAGACCTTAGTGGTCCCCTAATACTGTATCTGAAGTCTCTTTTATATAGGCCTTAGTGGTCCCCTAATACTGTATCTGAAGTCTCTTTTATATAGCCTTAGTGGTCTCCTAATACTGTATCTGAAGTCTCTTTTATATAGGCCTTAGTGGTCCCCTAATACTGTATCTGAAGTCTCTTTTATATAGCCTTAGTGGTCTCCTAATACTGTATCTGAAGTCTCTTTCCCGAAATTCAGCCTTGGTGCAGAATTACAGCCACTAGAGCCAGTCCCACAATGAGCTTTACTTAGGATGTGCCATTTCTGTGTCTGTATCTATTGAGGAGGAGAGAGGGGGGGCAAGGTGGAGGGTGGAGGTGTGGCCTTGACCAACTGCCACTTTGCTCGTTTGAAAGCCATGATGTCTGTCTCTTTCTCATGGGCTGGCCAAATTCTCTGGGCGGGCAAAGCAGAGAAAGGGGAGGCAACCTTCCTCCTTATGAGCTCATAAGGAACAAGATTCTAGATCGGCCCATCTGAGCTTTCATTTTCTCAAAGGCAGAGCAGGATACCCAGGGCTCGGTTTACACCTATCACCATTTCTAGCCACTGGGGGACCATAGGCAGGCTGGGGGAACTCATATTAATGTTAAAAAAAACCTCATAAAGTGACATTTTCATGCCATGGGACCTTTAATACAATTTGGAAATGGAGTGAATAAGCTTAAGAATTAAACATCAAGAATCCAAATATTGCTGATGATGCAGTTATATTTTTTGATTACGAGACCCATAATTAAATATTAAAGAAGGGCTTGTCAGTCATTAAACGTAGGTGAATTATAGAAATGTCATAATATGGTTATTACATAGATGATCGATGAAATCAACAAGTTGGTCATTAATCTTATTCTCTGTAATACAGTTAAAGTATTTAATTCATGATTTTTTGGAAAAGACATTAGCACTGTTGGTTCCCTTTTTAATTTAGTTTTTTTTTTCTTAATATATATATATAATTATGTATATATTTTTAATGTTATACATTTCTATTTGATTTTCGGTTCTGTTTCCTTTTTTTTAATGCAGTTGCACATTTAGTATAATCTGGCAATATAGAAAAAAATCACACATCCTTCCCTAAAGAATTCATCCTCACCTTCATGCAGAATCCGACATCAATATAAAATGAAATGCACGGCACAGAAATTCAACCTACCTTCCTGTGTTTCACGTTTGCTATGCTTGCTCTTATATATTCAGTGGTATTACACTGGGAAATTAAATGTTAAATAGCATTTGTTTTTAAATAAAAAAAGGAAATAGTATGTTATTATGGCACTTGTGTTCATCTAAATGAGCAAATAATTTAATTTATTAGAATTTGTATGTCTACTCCACTTAACTAGACAAATGCATTCCCTAATTTGTTACAGATCACTGAATACATACAGTATATGTAAATTGATGTGGAAGCTTAAAATGGCTACTGTGGGCTTGTTTTGTTGTAGACTGTACAGACCATTAGCTGCAGCCTGTGTCTAAGCTGCTGTGGAAGATGTACTGTTTTCCAATCCTTCTCATGTTGCTGCTCTGCTATTTTAGGGTGGCTGCGGCTTCTTTGTTAAGACTGAAGTTATTGCCTTCTTTGGTTGCTCTCCCTGCCTGGGCTGCTGGCTTCCATAAAGTATGAGCTATGTTAGGATGACAGGTTTGTATTCATTATGGATGGAAAGAAATAAATAAAAATGGGGGAGCATGGAAGCGAAGCAGAGGGTGAACAGTTGTAAAGGTTGCTGAGAAAAAAAGCAGGAACATTGGCAGTGGAAGCAGCAGAAAGCCTCTTTCTCTCTCCATCTCTCACATAGATGCAAGCGCACACAAGCTTAACATGTCTGTGGATGTACTGCATGTGCACACACACACACACACACACACACACACACACACACACACACACACACACACACACACACACACACACACACACACACACACACACACACACACACACACACACACACACACACACACACACACACCTGCTTTGGGCTTTTAAGTTCATTCCAAAAATGCTAAGAAAGACGGGGGAAAGTTGTGAGGGTATGTGGAGCTATTAAAGGTTGAGGGACATTTTATAAATAAAGTAAGGTTAAAACTAACAATATTTAACATTGATCACTGCAAGTAAGTATATACAATACAGGAAGTGTAATGTTAGCTAAGTTGTTCAAATCCAATGATTAGAAGATGAATTGATTGACAGCTGTAATTATTATTAATTGTTTTAGTTATTTTTTCAGGTAAAAACACCAAACATTCCAGCTACTCAAATGTGAGAATTTGATGCTTTTCATGTCAAATATGATAGTAAACTGGAATTATTTGGGTTTTGGACTGTTGGTCAAATAAAACTAGTGAGCTGATTACATCTCCTTGGGCTGTTGGAGAGAATAACATTTATTTTTTAAAACTATTTTCTGACATAGACATAGGATTATCGAGAAAATAATCAGCAGATTAATCGATAATGAAAATAACCCTTGTCCTGATATTCAATACTGGCTCCTGCTGACAACCATGCTGATTTTCTTGCCTGCTGTATTTAGCCTCACAGTTATTTTGACTTTAATAACTATCTTCTGCCATTATTGCTATGACTTTCCTGCTGTTGATAGCCAAAACCGAGCTCACTCTGTTAGCTGTGAAAAAGGCAATAAAGCATCCTTGAAAAACAGCCTGAACATTATTGAAAAGCCAATTTCGAGAAAATAGGAGATTGAGGTATTATGGGGTCACATGCAGAGCCAGACAGACGCACAATATGTCCTATTTACCTCAATTTTATGTAATAAATGCGCATATTATGACTTTAAGTGACAATTTGGGTATGTCTACGAGACCTCAGGTTTAGGGGAAAGGGAGTTGGAATAAATCCAGCAGACAATTATGTGGAGAAAGGGTGTTTTAAGGAGGAGGGGGTATGCGGGAACTAATGAGGTGTAAAGAAAGGAAGGATAGTTAAGTGGGAGTATTAGGGCTGAAAGGTTGAGGTGGATTGTGAAAGGGAGGGGGGTTGGTAAAGGTCAAAGGTTGGATGAGGAGGCAAGTTACCTTCTCCACCTGAGTCAGATCCTCTCTGTTTCTCAGTGACTCGGGCTCCATCCCCTCATGGTCTAAATACTGCACATTCATATTCAATAGCCAGGCTGCTGTGCGGTCCAGCGCACTAGGGTTCACTGGGGAGGGGGCCTAGTGAACACAACACAACACACACGCACGCACGCACACAAACACACACACACACACACACACACACACACACACACATGAGCTGAGTGCAAGTGACAGGGAGGGGAAGGGGGGCAGGTTGCAATAACAGCACAGAAACAACAGAAATAAGCTTGAAATGCACCAAATCAACTGGACTGAAAGCAGCAGGTGGAATGGATACACACCTCTGTCTTCAAGCTCACGCATACACTGGAGCACACACCTCGAAGCACGGACTTAAACATGTGTGAGTGTGTCCACCTGCAGTGTCATACTAGCAGCAAGGAAGGTAAATACAGTAAGACTAAATGAGAGAAATGAAATGAGCCTGGAGGCAGATACTATCAGTTAAGGTGTGTTTGTTTCTATCAGCCAGTCATCTGATGTGCAGATGAGTAGAGAAGGTGGCCGTGGGCTGTTTCAGTACATGAGAGGAAACGTAGGATGTTTTTTTTATAGTCCAGCACTTTCATTAGCATTAAGGGCTTTTGAAAAGGCTGAAATATCGGATTCTGAATAACTACAAACGGACACAATCAAATATTTTTTTTGTGTCAGCCTACAGATAAAATGTATCATAACTTAACTAGTACCCTCGTTCCATGGGCGTATATTTGATCTAACAGTAGGGGGGGGGGACAATAAACATAACATTTCTGAAGAGCAATTTTTGAAGGGGACACAAATAATACAGCCACAATTATACTCGTAGAGGACATGTGTCCTCCAAGCCACAAAAATACTTGCGTCCTCCGCATAAATATTAGGTTTGGTCTGGGACAGAGGATATATATTTAACTGCAGCAAACCCACTGATCAGCCACTTCAAACACAGCTGGAGATCTTCAACATTAACCCTGATGTCAGTTCACACACATAACGTTAGGCTTATCGCCGTGGTGACGGGTTAGTTGTAGTGGGTGCATTTCTGTCCAACAAGCTATTAAACAAGCTAGCTAACGTTACATTATATTACACTAACATAGCGAACTTTTTGTCATAACTAATTCATTAATTACTCAGCATCATTTCTACTTGAGAAAAGAACAACTTCATCCGATGTTTAATGTGAATAAAACAGCCTTGAACTGCCTACTTACTACGTTCCTGTCACTACCGATGTGACTGTGAGTCGAGTGAAGATGGGTAACGTACAGCAGGCAGTGGACCAAACCACTGTGAGGCAAGGGAGGGGGGACTCAAAATGTTTCTAAACTTAAAAAGCATTTTTTGGGGTTTGTATTGTTTTACTACTTACACAGATATTTTAAGTATACATCATTGTGTTATTTACAATACACAGCAATGTTTTAATGATATTTCTAGGGGGGGACATCCCTGAGAATGGGAGGGTCCTGACCCCCCCCCCCCGACCCGCCTGGGATTACACCCTTGCCTCGTTCGTAGTGACTGCTGTCAATTCATTGAAAACCTGTTAGAATTGTATTTTATTTTATTTCAAACAGATTTAATTAAGATATAATTGCATAGAGATCCAGCTGTGTTTTTTTTTTTTTTTATATATATACAAAAAAATAATTATTTTATCTTTTTTTGCAAATGCAATTGAACTACAATTTGAAGCAACTTAAAGCCACTATGCAGCATTTAAATATTTCAGACTTTGGTATCCCCCAGTAGTATCAAAAAAAAAAGGTGCGTGTTTACGTTTACCAATGTTTACCATTTTCACTGTGTTAGTTTAGCATGTAGCATGCTAACATTAGCCAATTAGCAGTAAACACAAAGTATACTTGAGGCTGATGGGAATGTGATTAGTTTGCATGTATGTGGTCATGAACCCAAGTATTGGACAAATCACAATTTTGTCCTGATGATGGAGCTAGACCACCGAAAGTCCACCCTGAAGGGAACACAAATGTCTGTACCAGATTACATGGCAATCCATCCATTAGCTGTCAAGACATTTCACTCAAAACCGCAAATGTCAACCTCATGGTGGCAGAAGAGGAAAGGTCAGGGTATCACCAAAGTCAGTAGGATTCATCATCTGGGAACCATAAATGTTTGTACAAAATTTTAACCAATCCACGTAGTAAAGGGTTAGGGTTAGAGATATTTCACTGGACCGGTAAAGAATTTGACCTGCTGGTGGAGCTAGAAGAAAAGGTCACTGGATCACAAAAGTTGTTAGGATTCATTCTCTGGGGACCTGTGTATAATTTCATGGAAATACATCCAATAGTTGATGAGATATTTCATTCTGGACCAGAGCAACGGAGGGACCGACATTTAAAAGATACTACAATGAAAAAAACACAAAAAATGTACGCATAGTGGCTTTAAGGTTCTGGACTTAAGTTTGCTGCTTCAACCACTGATAATTAACGTGTGTGCTGAATTCCCCTAACATGCAAATTTTGTGCCATCAGTCAATCCTGTAGAATATTCCATAGAGAAGAGAGCAGATCATTATGGTTAATATGCAAATGCCCTACCCTTCAGCCAGTTACCTAGGGCAACCATTGACCAGTGTTTTAAATTACAGCCTATAGTTCTGACCTGCCAATATTGAACATAGACTTACCAGCGAAGGCATTGAAGAAATGGAAACCTCCCACTGTGACGGCACACACTGACACACATACTCTATCAATGCACCAATCCAGCAATATCCTATATCTGTTTGTATCCATGAGATCGGTTTTCTGTTGCCTCGTGAGCATGTGTGAGCACATATATCGCTAGTTAATAAGATGATAATTGTGCTTCCACCACCCTCATTCTCAGCCCATTAAAGTTGATCAGTAAAAAAGTGGCATAGCAATGAGCTGCCTGTATGCAAATTACTGTTATTACATGCACAATGACTATAGTTCATAAAGGCACAATGTGAGTGTCTGCGCCCCCACACAGCCTTTTTCAACATACTATGAGACAAATGGGCGTTTTATTATAGGAACTTTTTTCCATGACTGTAATTTCAGGTGATTACATAGACTGAGACAGCTATAGTTGGCTGTCTTGAATAACAGCCTAATGAATATCATCCTCAGCTATTGTACTGTATGTGTACGCTACAGAGCGAGTCCCATACCTGTTTGTGCTGAGCCCTCTGCTTGGTCTCAGGACTGTCACCTTTGGAGGAAGAGGACTGCTGTCGTAGCCGTGCGCCGCTGCCAGGCCAGTCGGGTGAAGATGTCATCATGTTGCCAGAGGAGGGCCGGGGGTAGGGTCCACTGTTGAGCAGATTTGGGGGGGTGCGGCCCCGAGTAATGCTCTGAGGCGGAGGTTGGTCTATCCTCCGCTGTGGGCCGGCACTGTTCTGTCTGGGGACGGTGGGCTGGTGCTGTGTTTCTGTGAGGGACAGCTGTCGGCGGTTGAACTCCCCCGAACGCCTGGTGTACTCATCCCCGCTGCTCCCACCACCTCCACCTCCTCCTCCTCCACCTCCACCGTGGTTCAGGAAGACATGCTTCCCTCCTGCTGGTCCGTCCTCGTTGTTGCTATGGGAACTGACAGAACTGTGGCACTCTGAGCCTGAGTCGGTCATTCCGCGAGGGGACACAGGCAGGCAGGCCGCCATCTGGTAGACTGGGTTCTGGAAGGAGAGGGGGGCAAGTAGCTGGGCGGGTCGGCCTGGGGTGCTTTCTGTGGCCAGGGTGGTGGGGTTCTGGCCTAGCCTCCTCAGAGTGGGACCTCCAGGGATGTTGCCCTGTGGGACTCTGGCTGACCAGCCTCCGCCGGAGGTTAGGCCTTCACCGAGGGCATCTGAGGAGCTGGGACCTGGGCCACCTTCCAGACTGTGGGGGTCCTGAAGGTCCACCATGGACAGACTCTTGCTGCCATTGGCCATGCCCAGATCAGGTTCATTGGTCTCAGAGTAGCTTGAACTGCGTGCTGGGGAAGGCTGGATCCCTGAGCTCCTTGTCACAAAGAATAGGTCTTTATTTTCTGGGGTAGGGGAGGGTAACCTTGTGAAGTCAACTAATCTGAAAGAGACAGACCAAAAAATAGAGTCAATCTGGTGTGCGTTTTAAAACCTCGGCCAATTAAGATCAGTCACAAGTGATAACCCTGAGCTGTGGACCCACAAAAAAAAGGTAAAATATAATTCTGTAGTTTTCCCTGTATTTAAATGTAAATGCATAATCGAGTCTTTGTGAAGAAAGCTTCATTGAGAAAAATAGGCAGCAATGTGTAGAAAACTATGACACAAACTATGTAATAAGATCAGTAATTACAATTTAACGGAAAAATACAATTAATAAAATCACCAATAAAATAATTCTTAGATTTCAAATGCTAGAAACAACCTTATATGGAACCTAAGAGAACTTAAAGCAAGACTACGCACAGCAACTGTTGATTAACAGTAGACACTGCTAAATGCTAAACTACTGTTAAACTAAAGTACTAAGGTATTGTAACAGTAACAGTAAAACAAGAGGAAAAGAGTCATAAAGTCAGCAAACTGAATCAGTAATGTGCCCCAAAAAGCAAAATTTGCTAACATCAGCCACCATAAGATACTGGTCATTACAGACAAACAGCAAACCTAAACAGTAGATTAGCATTAAGCTAAACATGCTTAGCTATTGTAACAGTAGAAGTAGAATAAAGTCATAAGGCCAGTTTTTGAAAATGTTTGGCCTCCGCACTCATTTGCTTTGTCCCTCATCCCCCCACCTTCCCTTTCTTCCTTTCCTTCAGCCGGCAGATGGAGGCTTTATTGCCAGAAGACGATTACCTTGACAGACGTGATTTATCTTCCAATAATCTCTATTATTCACATCACGCTCATCTCCTCCTTCTTTCTGTGTCCTTCTCCCTCTGTTCCATTACCCTCCCCTCCTAACTTCTTTCTCCTCTTCATTCTGCTCAATTTCTTTCCTCTCTCAATCTTGGCACTGTCTCCTTTTCTTTCTCCTACTTTTTTGTGTATGTCACTAATTGGGGGATGAGAAGAAATTAGGCGAGAATCGTGAGCTTATTCGAATGCTGTTTCAGTCTCACAGCTTGACCACGCACAGAAACACACGTATGTCAATATATGAGCAAACATTTACTGTGATATAGGCTCTGACAGCAGGTCATATAGGGGCAACATTTAATTAGTTCTATTGATCCCGGGCCCCTGATTACCATAACGATACCAGCTGTCGGACTCGCTTCCTGTTATGTACAGTATGATCTCATCTGCCTGCCTGTGTTCTGGTGTTGTGTTTGCCGTTTATGTGTGGCTTTTACTCATACATCTCTCCTCCTGTGGGTCCCTGTGCCTTCATGTTAATCTTTCTAAGTGTCACCTTGCCATTGTTCTGCCAGGGAGTAAGAGGACAGGAGATAAGCGAGATAAGGGGCTGTCAGAGTGTGTATTCATCCGCAGGAGAGTAAACGAGGTTTCATCTGGCTGATGTAAACAAGCAGGGGTGACACTCTCACTGTGTCATGGCCTCGGCTGACAAACATTAACACTCAGCAGAACCGGTAGTTTGAGAACACAATCTACGGCGGAGGCTAGGCGCCCTCCGTGTTTTCAATAGGCACTGGGATTTATTGGTAACTGACCTTCTACAAACTGGTGAGCTCTTCCAAAGGTTGCAAGAAGCCTCCCATTTTTTTTGTTGGTTTAGTAATATAGTAGTAAAGGACTGTTGAAGGACTTTCTTTTTTCAAACATTGGTTTAATAAGTACTGTTATTTTTTACATGGAGTCATTTATATATATATATATATATATATATATAGCATTTCAAAGACTTAAATAAAGCTTTTTAAATACGCAGAAGAGGAGCAGAACCACATGTATTAATTATCCTATATTTAGGGTTTGCACAACACGCCAGCAGCTGCAGCACCAATATACAATAGCTGCCTGTTCATTGTCAGTTGCCTTTTCTGTGCTGCTCACACGAACACTTCCACATGCAATTACACTTTCCAATATAGATAAATAGAAAATAATAGGCTCAATCTTTGAGACCCCCAGAACATTTAAATCTGAAGTATATTTGTGATCCTAGATGTTAATTAGGAGAACCCAGCCATATTTCGCACACGGCATCTAATTATGTTGCAATCTTTTATTCATGATTCAAAAATAACATACAATACAGTCATCTGCATACATTAATACATGTGTGTGTGTGTGTGTGTGTGTGTGTGTGTGTTCTAGATGAGATCTTAAATATTTCTTACCCTGAAAGGTCATTGTCTATGACCATCTTCTGCAGGCCGGTGGAGATGCTGCATCCTGCCTCAGCGGGAGGCGAGCCCATAAGCTCTGAGGACTGTCCGGGTGTCATCTGGACACAGGACGGGTTAGACAGAGCTGTGTTCACCTCCCGCAGGATCCTGGGCAGAGGACCAAGCTTGGAGGCTGCGCTCTGGGAAGAAAGAGACACCATTAAGTTTGAAGCCAAATTAAATCTCACTCTGGACCACTTCAGTTAGGGAATTACTTGGATTTAATTTCCGTGCTGTTACGCTGAATTTGATATTTACATATTTTCTTAGACCTAGTTATTTTCCCTATTCCATGCAATCAACTTTCTTATTCAGACAACATACTGCAAAATGAATTAGGCCGGCCAGTCTGATGGACTCAACCGGACTCACTGTGATTCCCTGAATTATTGAAAGACACTGTTTCAGAGAGCAAAAAAAAAAAAAAAAAAAAAGGAATCTGCCCTTTATCTAATTATTACCAACTTCCCATCTGCTACCAGAGCTAATGTAAACGTCCTTGTAAATCCATTAATATGCCTCACCCAACCTCTGAGGCTTTACAGTGTTCTCCACTTGGGCACCATTCATGTAATGCAATAATAAATTATTGATTGATGTACGATAAACATCCTAATGTAGTCTTAGCATGAATCAAATCCTCGAGCTTGTGATCATTTATTAAAGACCTTTGGAACTTGCGTAAAAGTTGAATCCTATCCTTTATGAAATCTACAGAATATTTATATATATATATATATATATATATATATATATATATATATATATATATATATACATTTTGTTGTTGATAGAAACACATGCATTCTAATTTTCTGAATAATTTGAATTGTTTTCTACAGAATGTGGATTAATGTATCCTGTAAAGCACGGTGGTGGCTTTGCTGTGCACTGAAATTATATTATGAATAATAGTATGCCATCTTCAGTACCTGGTCCATCTGGGACACAACCTCAGAGAGGAGGGAGTGCAGGGTGGAGAGTTCCCTGCCGAGGTCGATGTACCCCTCAAAGCCTGCCGTGTTGGAGATTGTCTCTGGGTTAGAGATTTCGAGCAGGAAGCGCTGCATATTGGTCCACTCGTGCTCCAGGAACTGGTTCATGAATGACATGTACTCTTCCTTGTTACCAAATCTGATGGCAAACAGGGACAGGAAAGGGAAACAGGGACAAAGCGTAATGCAGAAATGTTATTTTTGCTTGAAAATTCCACAATTCTCCACTGATAAGCTAGGAAAGGGTTATGTGGTCCCATTATCTAAACACACCACAAAAACAACAACAACCCACTCACTTGGTGAAGTTTGCCAGGTTTTGGGTGACTTTAGCGATGAGCGTGAGTGTACGTGCTGTGCGGTCATCTGGATACTCCTGCATCAAATTGAAAAGTGAGGGGGACATGATGGCTGGGCAGAGAAACCGCAGAAACAAGGACGCACTGATCAAACGCTCACTGATGTCCGGTCGACCCCGGTTGCTGCATTCCTGTCGCCATGACGCAAAGACCTCTTTCAGTTCTCGTGGAAAGACACTGTGGAGAAAAAGAGACAAGACAGAAGTTGTTTTTTTAAGAGAGGACCCAAATGCCTCTTTACGTCATAAAACCTCAGTGTGTGAAATAGAGGGAGTAGACACAAAAATGTTTAAAGGATTCTTTAGCTTGAAGTATACAAAGGTGGCTCATAGAAGTCTGTTTTTGGCATATTCCCTGTTCTCCTTGTATACATTCCCATTTCCCAGATTATTAACTGTCATTCCTACTCCCAAACGTAAGAGTCAAATAATTTATTTAATTTTGCTTGACTAAAAAAATGCTGTTAATTTTAAGAGAGCTCCAGAAGTCTCTTATGTTGGTTAGGAATATATTCTAGAGGACTGCAGTACAGAAACAGAGGTGAGCACATACCTTCTGAGACACGTTTTGGGAGTGATTGTAAAAAACAAACTGGTCATGATGAATAACAACACATTCAGCGTATATGAGCATATTATTTGCATCTCATTTGAACCTTTAATAGGATGTTACACTGCTTTTTCCTTCTTCTTTTGTTGCATTTGTCAGGGGTGCAAACCGCAAGAAGGAAGCTGCTACTGATTTGATTGCAATCACTTTCCTTACATGTTGTGGTTCTTAAGTCTCATTACTCAGAATGTCTTTGTAACTCCAGTTTGGTTTATTTTGTTTCCATTTCAGCATAATTGTATCCCTTCTTATAAATAAACTATATATATATATATATATATATATATATATATATATATATATATATATATATATATATATATATATATACACTGCAGTCATTTAAGCAGTTACACAAACAAAAGTTTGAGATCTTTTTGAAATGAAATCCTTGTCTCTGATTGGAGTGTACGTGTGATTAATCATTTGATCCCTGGAGAGCTGCTCTGAAAGGTTATTCCTACACTTTGCTCTAAGTAGGAGTAAGATGCTTGATAAATTAATCTTGTTTTTTAGTAAAGTTTTACTCTGAAGTTGGCTCTTAAGACAACAGGGTGTCTGAGACCCCTTGGGTGTCCTCAGAGTCACTGCAGGGGGGCCGCCAAATTATTGTTTAATACGTTTTTGAAAGTGTTTGAAATGTTGTAGGGCACAATAAAAAAGGTATGTGTTTAGGATTTATTGTTTAGGATTTATTGTATTTATTATGCATCTCAATTTTACACAATATATGTAAGAGGGAGTCCCTGCTCGTCGCTCTTTCCAGTTGGGGGTCCTTGCCCTAAAAAAAACATTGAAGACCCCTGCTTTAGATGTTGGTGTAAACGATGACCAGATTCAGTGGCCGCTGTGCCTTTGTGTGTGGGTGGTGGCATGTGTGCATTTAGCCCAGCAGCTTGGCTGGAATTTTTGGGGAAGCCTGTCAATTCCTGATTGTTATTTTTGTTTAACAGCATTTTTGATTGATTTGGGGTTGTCATATGAGACAATGTGGCTGATTGTTGTGAGTTTGTTTTGTTTCTTTGGTAATTACATGAATTTGGACTAGCTTTATGTGATGCAGCATCCTGTCATACTGTGTAAAAGTGAAGGTTTCAGTCTCCGTGTATTGACGTCTCTGCTATAGTGTACTGAGACTCTCTAGGTGCTGAGCCTTGTGTTAAATCACTTTATTCCACACGATAATGCCCCAGTGTCATGGTGACGTTATTCGAAGGTGGTTTAATTGCTGTAGGATAGTACTGAAGAGACCAGGTGTAAAATACATGGCCCGCCATTGGTCTGCACTTTATCTTTTATGTTATACTTTTTTAATTATGACATTTTAATTGTGAATTGTGTTTTTAATATGTATCATCTCGTATGATATGATAGTTTTTATTCAATGGCATTGATTTAACTGTGATTAAGGTCTGTTTCCAGGAGACAATACATGAAACAAGAGATTTTGATGCTATGAATAATTTCTTCTCATTTGTATTGTATTACATGTAATAAAGCAGAATAAATATGAATTAAGGTGAAGTCTGGATATAAGAAGTACATTTTGTGCCAGTACACGCTCCTAGTCTAGAATAGTACAGATGAAAGCCGTGTTCCAGTATTTACCAGTATGAGTTGATGATTTTGCAGAAGGCGAGCTCACAGCACATCTTCAGGTTACTCTGGTGTTCCTGCAGGTCACCTGAGGAACACTTGGATGGATCCACCTCACAGTTCTCATCTGACTCATACAAAGCCTTGATAAACTCACCTGAAAAAGACAAACAGAACAATAAGTCAGAAATTGTAGGAAATATTTGTGTTTTTATTTCCATTTCCTAATGTATCTGTAAGACAAATACAGCAGGGAAAAGGTAGTACTTTTTTTTGTTTGCGTTGGTGATCTGAAGCCCTGCTGAGCTGAGCTAGGACAGAGGAAAAATATAATATTAATAATAATAATACATTTTATTTAAATGCGCCTTTCTCGGCACTCAACGACACAGTACAGTGTTACAGGGATAAGACATTTAAAAGCAGCCAAAAAAAAAAAAAAATGATGTCAAAGCTACAGGGAATAGAGTTTGATATCGTCCTTGAGATTCTAGTAGGCCGAACCATGAACTAAAAAAATTACTTTTCAAAACAGATCACTCTCTATTCTATGACAACACGCTTCATATGCCAAACAAGGTTACACTCACAAAAATAGTGGCAAAGACAACAATGTCCTTTTTTGTTCCCTGCATTGGGATGAAAGACAGACCAACGGCTACGATCTCAATGAGTCAACAGCCCATAAATGTAGCCCACGGCTGCCCCTGTGTTGCCCCAGTCGCAGTTTCAGTGTTTTCAACAGTTTAGCCACACATAAAATAAAAACAAAATCCACCAATATAGTGATGCATAATTTACCAGCCCTCCATATTTCTCTGAATCAACCCTGAGAGAGACAAAAAAAAAGAGAGTACCTCTAGTTCCAAAGAGACACACACACACGCACACGCACACACACACACACACACACACACACACACACACACACACACACACACAGAATGACATAAATAACACGTTGAGCATTCATAAAAATGAGCAGCACACAGAGAAAGATGTGTTGAGCGCCAGGAAGGATGTGTGCCGTTTGTAGATTAAACTGCTGCTGTGTACATTTCTGAATCAGGGAGGGAGAAAAGCACACAGTGCATACAGAGACGGACAAACACACTTGATCTAACCTTGGATTAACATTGTAGAAGTGGGGGTGGGGTGGGGGGTGTGTCAAACAGTCACAGCATAATCATTTTCTATAAAGCTGTTCCTGTAAGTGGTTTAGAATTCGGTTGTCCACGATGAGCGTCCGAAACAAAAATTGAGATGA
This sequence comes from Zingel zingel, assembly GCA_023566125.1. Taxonomy (NCBI): domain Eukaryota; kingdom Metazoa; phylum Chordata; class Actinopteri; order Perciformes; family Percidae; genus Zingel; species Zingel zingel. Next base: position 26,234,436 of record CM042329.1, on the reverse strand, counting down.
CGGAAGAGTTGATTCAGTTGTCCCGCTGTCAAAATGATTCTTGGGAGGAGAGGACGAATGCATTTAATCTCTCTGATGTCCCTGGTGTTTTGCCAAATTGTACTGGAGCCACTACATTTAGTCTACGGATGCTGCAGTGCAACTAACTAATTTAACAACTTAACATTTTTGAGAGAATTAAATACATTTAAGAGGTGAATGTGAAGACAAAAGAGAGCAAAGAAAGATGAACAGGAACATGCAGCAGAAGAAATGAACAAATGGCTACAAACAGAAATACATGAAGGGAGAAACTTCAAGTATGGACACAAGGCAGCTTTTCTAACTATTTCAGCTTTTTCCTCAGATAAACAGCCTCTGCCTTCGCTCCCTTCCACATCACTTCTTCACTCACCGAGGGCGTCCTGCAGGTACTTCTGTCCCACCAGTTTGAGGTACTCCTCTATGGCCTTTGTCGCTAGCGTGTTCTCTCTAAAGATGAGGTGCTCGTTCTCCCCACAGCGATCCACCTCTGACATCATCAAGTCTGTGAGGAAGTCCTGCAGGAAAGAAAAAAAACAAAACAAGACAAGCACAGGGTTAATAACTGCAAATCATACATATGTAATTATCCGCACTTAAGGAATTGGTTAAGGATGTCTGTCCATTTATCGTGAATCTCGCATTGGAGGTGAGAGTTTTTGAATTTTGAAAATAAAAGTGATGGAAATATGTAAAATAGGAATTCATTTGAATGACTATAACAATTTTAAAAAATCTATCCCCAGGAGAGAGTTGGTGCTGGCAGATAAAACAAATAAAAAATAAATGAGTGGGTTATAATGTAAAAAACAGATTCAAGGTTTCATCTGACTCAACTTCATCCACTTCCACTGTTTATCTTGTGATATTACTAACACGTTTTCCCATTTCAGACACTGCTGGCATTAGTTTTAATGAGCCCTTAAATAAGCCCTTTACTTTAGTTTGCTGGTTCTGATGTGCCAGTTTGTAAAGACAGTCAACTTGCCTGAGCTGGTTCTTTAGGTCATACAAGTCTCAACGTGGGCTGGTGTAGAGGGATTGCAATTGTACATCATTATACAACTGCCATAGCCAAATAACCGGACATCATAAGTGTGGCTCTAAAGAATGCTCATGAGCACAACTTAGCCCCACCCAACAAAAAACATACAGGACATTCCTTACAAATCATTTTTATGTCATTTTTTTGGGGCAATTTGGGGGAACTGCAGAGTCTTGTGATAATTCTCTGTGGGCCTGTTACTAGAATATACTCATTTCACATATATGTAGTTATTATATCCATTAATATAAACTGGTTATAACAGCTTTAATAGCAACATTAACTACAAAATTCTTGCCACTATTTCCGCGACTATCCTTGTATCTTTGTTAGCAGTGTGGCTCACAAACTCCCCTTCTATACTATGACAGAGTGTGCAAAATGGAATACATTGTCTCTCAAGCCATGTTGTGACAGGTTTTCAAATCATGTTTTTATGACCAGTGAATGTGAACAAAGTGTACTTCTGAAATTATAATAAACAGAGGGAATAGAAATGGCTCTATCCATATTATCTTTTGAATTTGACATATCCCAGAGCTGAAACTCAGTATGCGGAAAAAAAAACAAAAACATGTTTACCACTGAACGGACAAAAAATAGTGACAGGACTCACATTTTCATATAATAGCAGCAAGCGTTTTCTTCACAGTTAATTCAAATGCTCAAAGGGTGATTTTGACACCCGCATTGTCTCTGTTTCCCACCAATACAAACGGAGAGGAGCAAATCATAAAGGCAACTGACAAGATGTGGATGCACATTATAGCCAAGTTTCTATCAAATGTATGATCACTGTAAAACAGATGTCAAATGTAAAATGCGTTTTATCTTTCTTTTTAATTGTCAGTGTGAATTATTTTGATTGAATGCTCTTATTTATTTGTATAACGTCTTGTTTGAGAGTGATCTCCATAAGGGCTATATGGCATTCATCAGGTGAAGAAAAATAACAGGTGGAGACAGACATAAGGGTCTGAAAGGGAGTCATGGAAGTCTGAAAGGGAGACATGGAAATGGAGCCATCTGGAGATGAATCATCCCTTGTTTGGATCCCTTCAGCAGATTTCTGGGTGTACTCTCATGTAAGTCCCCTGGCAGCTTGTTAAACTAGGGGAACCAGCGTGGAAGCAATGGAGAAGAGAGACAAGTGACAGATGTACAGAGAGGGATAGAGAAGGGGAGGACGAAGATACAGAGAGGGGGTCTTTAAAGAACAGGGAAGGAGGCGGAAAGAAAGCGATAGAGCCTCTCAGACGGTATATATAGCTGCAGCAGAAGCCTGTTATCCCGCTAATCAAAGATACACCACAGGGAGCCAATCATCCACTGATGTGCAGCGAAAGGGGCCTTTTTAGTTAACGCATTTGCACATTCCACACATGCACCACCCCCTGACACAAATATACACACACAAACCTATGTGGAAGAAAATCTAAACTCAATATCAATAAACATTTGAATTAAACCCAGATTGTAGCATAAGAGGTGTATATGTCTATTTGTGTGTGCGTTTGTACCAGGTCTGCTGTAACATAGTGCCTATAAAAAGAAGTGCGTTATGTTTTAAGCATTTTTGACATGGATCAACAGGAAAAACAAAACCTTTAATGTCTACAAAGCAATCTAAGTGATTACAAACATGTCTGCATTAAGTATTCATAGTATAAATTCAGGTCCAAGTTTTGGTGAGTCAGTATCGGGACAAAACCCGTAACACATAACGATTGAGGGCCACTCCGAGCAACTCAGTGAAAAAGGTAAATGAAAGTCAGGGGATGGATACAAGAACATGTCCGAGAAGTCACTAAACATCCCTTGGAGTACAGTTAAATCAATCATTAAGAAATGGAAGGAGTATCAGTGTTACTGTGCAAGAAGGAGACTAGTAAGGGAGGCTACCCAGAGATCTATGACAACTCTGAAGAAGTTCCAAGCTTCTGAGAGTCTGAGATTGGAGAGACTGCACATACAACAGTTGGCCGGATGCTTCACCATTCACAGCTTTATGGGGGAGAAGAAAAGAGAAAGAGAGAAAGCCACTCTACAAAAAAAACCTCACGTGACAGCTCAGCTACAGATTGCCAAAAGCCACGTGGCAAGCTCTGAAATCAGCTGGAAGAAGTTTCTATAGTCTGATGAGACCAAAAATGAGCGTTTTGGCCATTAGACTAAACACTATGTTACACTGCATGTCATCAGAAACGCAGCGTCCCCACCGTGATGCCCAGTGGTGGTGGCAGCATCATGCCGTGGGGCTGCTTCTCTGCTGCAAACCCCAGAAGACCTCTGAGGGTAGAGTGTGAAATTAATTCAGGAGTATACAGGGAAATTCCTGGGAAAAAAAACTAATGTAGTCTGCAAGAAACCTGCGACTTGGGAGAAGATTTATTTCCCAAAAAGACAATGACCCCAAGCATAAAGCTAACTACACTGGCTTAAAAACAATGTTTTTCCTGGAGTGGCTCAAGGATGCAATTGCTTCTCAATGGTGCATCTACTCAATACTGGCTTGAAGGGGGTCAAATCAAGTATGTTATTTCTAATTCCTTTTAAGAGATTCGTTTCACATTTACATTAAAGGGTATTTTTCTGTTAATCGGTGTCACAGAAAAAACAAGAACTTGAATGCACTGTAAATCATCCCTACACTCCTGTACCTAATGATAATTTCTAGTCCAGTAATTTATGCCGACAGCATTACAATTTAGGAAACATTTTATCGGAAGAAAATGTCATCCCAATTATGATCTTTGCTCAAACCTCTACCCCTCTGTGGCTCTCCTCCCTGTTCTCCTCCCTCCTCTCTGCTCTGCACTCATGTGGCCACTGAGGCGAGGCAAATCCAGGCCTGATTAGAGAGGACAGTCAGTTTAAATAGAGGAGGAGAGAGACAGAAACTGAGAGACATCAAAAGATAGACGGAATAATTCTTGCTAGCAGCCTTAAACAAAAAATTAGATCCAACCACCGCTGACAATCTCTTACAGTGAGATGCTAACACGATTTGTTGAGCCTACCAACTTATAGGTGGAGGATACAGTTCATGTGTGTCCGTGTGCACAGCGAATTTCAGTTTTAGTATCTTTTATGTAAGCTTGGAACTTAATTACAGTACATGGAAATTAGAGGGACCATAATGGTGGATTTGCATCCCTATCTCATCTCTGCCTGAAGTACAAATTGCATACATTATATCGACCATTTTTGCATTGCAGTGCATTTCATATGTTCTTAAGATTGATTTCCTAGCTTCCAGGTGGCAAATAGTTTACTGCTTCTCATTTCAGTATGTTACTAAAATAGACCTGCGGCAACCTGACTATTTACTTGATTTTTTTCTCCCAAAGTTATGATATTACAGCAACACTTGCTAGCGGGACCATTGTGACAACTCTTGTGCTCACAGACACGTCAACATGCCTAGTTTGAGAGTCGGCTGCATTGACACGCTTTTCTTGTAGGGAATTCAAACCAGGAAGATGATGAAACCAGGTGATTTTGTTTCCTGTGTTAACAAGACTAAGAGTCTACAGCCACACTTGCCATAGCGTTGCTTTGAGTTAAATGCTAACGTGTTAGCATGTTAACATGCTCACAATGACAATGCTAGTGTGTGAGCATGAGAGTGTTAGAATGCTAGCATGCCACAACTGTCAAAACTAAAGCCAAAACTTTGTTTACTATAGTGGATTCCCTCTTTCAAGTTACTTTAAAGTCTCTTCAAGTGATACAATAGTGAAATCTTTGAAAACCAATGACTACCTGGTAGGTAGGAAATCAATGTTAAACTCTTTAGTATGCTTGGGAAAATGGTCGGCAGTAATGCTAAGTGTATATATATATATATATATATATATATATATATGTATATATATATATATTTTGTTGTTGTAATAGGTTAAATCACAGAGAACCATTAGTATTATAAAAGTCTGTACAATTATGTCCAAAAAAGAGACTGGAGCTCCTTTCTTTTCCATCCTGTCATCCCTCAGCCTTTTCTCTGACGCCCTCAATCCTGCATCCTCCCCCCCTAATAAGGAGTGCTAATAAGGAGAAGTGGAACGCTCTCTGTATTGCTGCCACATCTCATAAGCCAAACCATGCCTCAAACAAAACCCAACACAGCGCTCAGAGAAGGAGGTTGATATGAAGACAGGGTCGGAGTGGAGGGTAGATGGTGCAGCACGGCTGATCAGATCTAATAAATAGTAGGGAACAGAGTCCTGTTGGAAAAAATGAGAAGCTCCCTGTAGATGGGGTTACTTGCTAGTAAAAACTCATAAAGCATTGTCCATTGCCCTGCAGTACACACAACAATCTAATCACCACTAGGCACAGTCCTGTGTGTGCACTGCTTACATCTCTATTTGGCAATATTCCACTGCAGCTGAAAGTTTTGAAGCTGAAATATACAGACTTCTACTGAAGAGACAACACAATCTTCAAGATCATGGTCAGGACTCACACCCTGTCAGACAAACCTGAACACAGAGCAAGAGACAAGTGATGTTTTAAATGGCATGATTTGCAATTACTGCGAGGGCATTGGGTTTAGGGAAAGAGAAGAGAGTAGATGAAAGGTCAGGTTTATGCTTTGTACACACTCAAGTGTGTTTTTTGTGTGTTTCTATGGTAATATAAGGCCACAGTAAATACTTGAATACTGAAAGCAATAAAATCCCTTAAAAGGATAATACTGGAGCAGGAAAAAGCAAAGAGCATTTTTTTCTTAAATCAGCCTCCTTAAAACTCTGTTCCTGAGTAGCCTATGCGAATGTCTCAAGTGAGTTCCAATATCACCACTAAATCACATTTTTTTCACACGTTTTTTTTTTTTTATTATCTACTGTGCATGTGCACTCTTTGTTGGAAAGCAATGACCTACATTTCGTTACATATGTGCCTACACATTGCTTCAATGACACAAAAACAGTTGTGTTCTACCATGTATAATGTGCATGGGAATCAGTGCACTTTGTTACCCTGAATATAAACGGCTAAATGATGATGATCTTACGTGCTGTAAAAAAAAATACATATTTAAAATGTATTTATACCACCGCTTCCTTTACTTTCAGGGTGTCCTGCTGTTGAACTAGTATCCTAATGAAAGAAAATGCTTTTTTTTGTATATTATATTCCAGCGATGTCCAACAGAGCATGAATAAAGATTTTCTTTTTGGCATAATGCTTAGACTTTGTTCACATATTGTTTTTATGTTGTGAATGGATAAAAAAAAAAAAAAAAACTCATTATTGGAGAAGTCCTGGATTGCGGAACAAATGGGATTCATTAGAAAACAAATGACATGGAAATTACCTGTTGATGCTTTGTTTGAGTGTTGTTATTAAGGTGTGTACATATACCACAAGGCAGCAAATACACATTTTTAGATAATTTAAAATGACAAAGTTTGGGCTTAACAATTAGAGTATTGTAACAGATAGGTAGGAAACAAGAATTGAATGTAAGCGGGAAAATAGAAACCCAGTAACATTAACAATTTGACTGATCGATAAGCCTTGTTTTTTTTCAGCCTGGGGCAAGGGCTGAGGTAAGACTCAGGGGGAGAAAACAGGAACCACTCCAGCCTCTCCAACCACTCCAGCTCTCCTCATCTTTCCATCTCTTTCTGCATACCCTGGTCTCCCTCCCTGGAGACTGGTGGCTAGTATTACAGAGCTATAGCCTGCAGCTCTTCCTGTGAGGGTCACATTGGGGTGACTGAGTGGACTGGAGGCCGAATGGAAATGGAAATGGAAAGTGGGTCCTCACGTAGGCACAGAGGCTTGTCATTCAACACGAAAACAGGAAAGGCTGCAGCTGTCCTGATTTAGCTGCTAGTGCACATGATCATTATGATAATAGTTTTGGCTGGAGGGGGTCTTACAACAAGTGTCATCACCTTACAAACATTGTGTTTGATGACTTGCTGTGCATATTGCCAACGCGTGTGTCTGTGTGTATTTCTGTATGACCGTCTGTCTACCTATATTTCAAAGAGTTAAGTGCAGTGAAGCATTGTAATGCACACTCATTTAGTCACATTTTAAAATCTAATTTGAATTTCCTTTTTTGTTTCTATTGCAGTTCAATTCTTTTTTTCAGGGTTTTCTACACAAGCGTCAACATTGTGAAACAAGGCAGAATACAGGAAGATAAAAGTGAAATTAATTCACCTAAATTGATATTTATGTTTCAAAGATTACAAGATTCCTGTGATGCTGTACTTTAGACACGGCGATGCTTTGAGCTAAATGCTAACATCAGTACGCTAACATGTTCACAATGACCATGCTCATGTTTAGCAGGTGTAATATTCACCAGGTTTACCGTCTAAGTTGAGCTCTTTAGCAGATGTTAGCATGCTAAAAAGCTAATCAGCACAGAGTTCAGGTGAGGCTGATGAGGATGTCATTAGTTTAGCAGGTTGTTGGTCATAAACCAAAGTGTGGCACACGGCATGTGGCACGATTAGAAGCAGATTTCATCGCAAAGGTTTTGCTGAGACGGACTCCTCCAGGCAACAAGAAACGTGGACAATCAAAAGTGACGAGGTACAAAACTGCGATGGAAAAGATAGCCAAGATGAACTTAACTTGGGGTGAGGCTCAGCCTGTTGCCAAGGATATGAAACAATGAGGGAACTCGTTGTTTTGTATTGAGTAAGTAATGATCACTAGCTCTTATTCGCAGATTGTATTTTACTCATGAAGAGTGTATTGATTTATTATTCTATGGATCATATTTCATCTTTCATTTATTTTTTCTCTTTCAGCACTTTATTTGTATTCTTTGCTCGCTGTGCACATGTATCTTAGGCATTTAAAACTATATGAAGGCAAATCAATCTCAAGAGACTGATAGTGAGAAGAGAGACAGGGAGGGAGAGAGACAGAGTCTATGTAATCTTAGTGCCAACAGAGATGTCAAGATCGATGTGTTGAGCTGATTGTTTCTCTTTGCAGTCTGCCGCCGTTTGGCCCGACAGCCATAAACTGGGTTACTGCAATGCATGTTCTCCATCTTTACCTTCTCTTCTCTCCTCCTTGTCGGCGCCTTCCCCTTTCTCTGTTTCACCTCTCCTCCATCACTCCATGCTGTCAGGGGATGGTCAATAACCAGTCTGAAGATATGATGCATTGCCTTTGTTGAGCAAATTCTACAGGCGAGACTATAAGGAGATCAAGTGCATTGATGTGCATTGTATTTACTTCCTGATCTGATTAGAGCCTTTACAGTAGACATATACGTCTTCATAACTACTTAACATCTACTGTTCTAATCGTGCCCTATTTCTCTCAGCCAAACACACTTCAAAAACTGTTTGTCTGCTCCTCCGACATCCATCTTAGTTCATCATAAGGGGGTTCACCTCCTTTGTGGTAAATGATAAGATGTTGGCTATCAAAGAGTCTAGTGTCACATACAAAGCAATTCCATATATGGAAGAAAACAAAAGAGAAAGGCAGGATATGTTACAGAAGCAACTACATAAAACATTAACAGGTTATTGTCAAAATAAAAAACCTTCCCTATTAATGTGGAGGGTATTGACAAGTGGCTAGGATGTTATGAAAGCTCTCTCAGGGAACAACGGATCAATTCAAAGCTACGTAAAATATAAAAAACAAGAGGAATACAAATGTATCAGAGCCCGTCATGTCATGTTAGTAAATCTTGTCACATGATATTATGTATGTACGACAAACTGTGCCTGTGCGCCACAGCTGTGACGATGAGCATTACTGCCCGCTGAATGCATTAATTAGATGCTTGTGCTGAACGTAAATGGAGCTGTGCTGCGAGCTGACGCCAATTTACCACAAAGTATGTAAAGAGGAGAGACTCGCATATTTCGCCCTCTTAAGCAGGGTTGTTAGTTTACCTTGAGGAGCAGTAACATAAAAACGCAGTGGCATAATAACCAGAACACAACCCTCCTCTGGCCAGTTATCACAAGGATTAATCCTCTTTATCGTCACTTCCAACAGTCGGCGCGGCTGAGAGGAGTGCCAACAAAATTAGAAGATCATCTTCCCAAAGGGCTGAGGCGTTGAGAAGACGAGATCAATAACGCAGAGGATTCATGCCAGGAGTGGATATTTTCGGATGAAAGGAAGGTGAACTTCTCCAGGCAATTTCAACACAGCAGAGGGTTTTGTTACTGTTACTGTGGAGCTTCTAGTTGCAGTTTGGGTGTGCGGACATAACAGCGTGTCCCACCGGGGAGGAGATGGACTGCTGTTGTGACCTTACAGCGCAGGAAGTCAGCAGAAATGTTATGATTGGATTTCTCGTTTTGGCTGAATCTACGACCTCAAAATCAAATAAAATCAATTGACATAGAAAGTAGACTATTTAGGGGTCCAAGCCCGAGGGGGCTTGGAATCCTGCTTAGGCAAGGCAACGCGGATCCCAGTACCATCGGTGCTGGGAACCCTATTGTTTTTGTAATAATTCTTCTTCTTTTTATTTTTCAGGAGATAAAAGTGTCGCTACAGCCTCAACCGTGCATGGTGGGGCGGTGCCATTTGTAGGACTGATTGATTGGTTAAAGTGGGCGTGGTCTATTGCGGCCGCCTAAAAATACATTGGTGCCATTACAACGCATGTATACAATGAATGTAAATGGGAAGATAGGATTAGAGTTTATACTTAAAGCTATAATAGTGTGTAATTTCTGCAGCCCCCATGAGGAATTCTAAGTAATGACAACAAAACTATTGGCACGTCCACAAGATACAAGCCTTCAGGGACTGCACACCGCCTCCACGCCCCCTTGACCCAGTTGCTAGTAGCCAAAGAGGACATGGAAGAGTAAAAAACATGATGGACTCTTCAAAAGAGGTAATTATCTTCACTCGAGTTTCTGCGCGGGAAAGTCACCGGACGACACAATCTTCTGAACATAGTCATACTGAGAAATACAGAGAGAGTTGTGTGGAGCTGATAGTCTTAATTAGCTTTGTATCAACTCATTTGGCAATTGCTTGAATGTAACGGATGTTCATTAATATCAAAAAGTTACGCACTAAAGCTTTAATAGCCGCTCACACATTGTGATATTTCCTAATGTTTGACGTTTACCTAGCTGCCATTGCGCTTTAGGTAACATACTTGCAGATTCCGTGAGTCATTGGGGGGGGGACTAGCATTGGGGAGGCTTGGACCCGTCATAACTGCTTGCAGTTCTAGTCATTGTTGTTTTACTTCAACCCACAGACATAGTGTGCATATCTAACCTATTCCTAAAGCCACATATATCTGAATACAACTGCAGGCCTTCTTGCTCATGCATAAAATTGAATAACTGACCTGCAACCACCTGCTAATGTCCTGTGATTTATATGTAGGTGTGTGTGTGTATAAAGTTAGCATGCCCGCCGTGCTCACCAATGCATCCAGACATCAATACAGCATCCGTAATGACATCTCTCCAGAGAGCTTTGGCCTCAAGACGCAATGAAGCATGAAAGAGAGATGAAGCAAGACAAAGACGCAAAGTAGGGAGAGAACAAGAGAGAAAGAGCGAGTGTGCAACGTAGCAGAATATTTGAGGTGTAATTATTACGTGATGGGTGATAAAATGACACGAGAAGAAACAGGAGTCTAGAAGGTGTTGCATACTAATACACATTACAATCTGCAATCTGCATCTAACAACAACAACAACAACAACAATAGCCAGCTGCAATTAGAGACAGTTTCCAACCCCATACACAGCTGATTAAACACGATGTGCATCATCAGAACTTCAAAACTATAAAGTCACTGCTGCATCTCCAAAAAGAACAATGGAGGAACAATGAAATTGAGCTTATGGGATTTTCCAGAGTTTATCTTTGCTCAAGTAAATGTGCTTGATTCCTAAATATAACCCACCAATGTTAGCAGAGACCGCACCCAAGTTGGCAGTGCATGAAAAAAAGAACTTCATCATTGTATATATGTATGTGTGTATATAAAGCATCTGTACAGCAGCAGCGGATATCCTAATTAGGCCTTGGGAATAGTTTAGAATAAGTGGTTTCTTGGTATCGCTGTGTGCTGCGTTTGGCATGACATGACTGCTTTATCCATCAAGGCTGAAGGAAAAACATGTACTCAAGTGTATGTGTACTGCCTAAGTATGTCAGACCACTTCACAATGTATTGAATGATGAAAGTCTTTTCAGAAAGGAAGCTGCAGTAGCTAACAACACTGACACTTGACATTTTGAAAGCAGCCATTATTAATTCTTCCTGCTTACATCAGTCCGAAAGCTGTTCTTCACAAAGCAACAGCAGCTTTTTTCCCCGTATTTACAGCGCCACATAGATAAAATTAAAAGGAAATTCTCGTGTTTGTTTTTCTTGAACACAGATTTAGTGAGGGTATAGTATGTTTATGTGTATGAAGGTCTCTGTCATGATGAGCAACCTTGGCAAATCATCTCTGGTGCCGTTTTACACACAGCTCATCCACAGCTAGCAGAAAACCAGCCAGGAAGGAAGACTGGAAGGTGAGCGAGAAGTAAAAGTGTGAGTGCTTTGCTGGGAAGGTGGGGATTAATTGAAGGTAATTAAGGATGCGACCGTCTCTCCAGGGACCAGTAGAGGCCTTCTCCCCCATCAATCAAAAGCTATCAGTCCTAAGCCTAAACCGGCAGACTGGCGGTACAGTGTGGATAGACATCATTTCTTAAGCACTGATCATTCATCACTCTGCTGAGCTGTGATAAAGTCTGAGAAAGTTTCAAAGCTCTGCTGATGAGATACTGTCAAGAAAACTAAACTGAGGCACAAGCTGTCGCGGGCAACTGACGAGGCATTGAAGACGTGATTCTGCAGTGAAGAAAGCAGCCTGAAGCAATCTTCCACTAAAAGCAGACAGTTATTTCAGACATTACGAGGACAACAAGATGCCTATTTCCTGATCAAAATGATCTATTGTTTATTGGAAAGGCTTTGGAACTGACTTAAATCCATCAGTATTATCACACATCAGTTATTTGTTTCTTCTATAAAACAGCAGCCCAGTATATCTTCCCAGGACACAATTCAAATTCATTAAATGCCTTGTCTCTTCCAGTCAACAGACCAAAACATATTCAAGTAACAATTATATAAAACAAAGAAAAGCAGAAAATCTTAACATTTGAGCGGCTGGAACCTTTTTGACTTCTTGTCATTTATGCTTGAAAAATCAATGACTAACCTGGTTTCAATGTTTGCTGATTAATATCGATTAATCGACTCATCAATTCAGCTCTTGGCTTCTTTACATCCTCTTTTTTATCAGCAGCCAATAAGATGGCTTTCCCCTTCCATGTCTCACTCAGATTTTATGAACACTCAAAATACCAACGTTTGTTTCAATGCACTGAAAAGTAAAGTGAAAAAAAAAGGAATTTGGGTTGGATGGGAGATTATCTGAGTCCTGTTGTCATGGGAGACTTAGCTCCTACTGTGGTAGACTAATCTCCCCGCGCTTGCAGTGCTGCAGACAGCGGTGGATATATTGTGCTTCTGTCCTGCATCGGTATGCTGTGAAGCACTGCAGGGGATACATGTTAGGGATTAGCTTGAGTTAAAAATGTAATACAGGCTGGTGCACCAAGAGGAAATCACCACTCCGTCTGGTCTTTGTCTGCTCTGCATTACAGCTGTGGGAGGGGGGGTCAATAGTTCAAAGGATGAGCAGGCGGCGGAGGAATAGTTAACCTTTGTGTGCTTCATAATGTCTTGTCTGTACCTCATGGCAAGATAATGGTCTGACATTCTGCTTTTGTTATCCATTTTGTCTCCACGGAGAGTACAAATGTGGCGAAAATGGAAATAAATCACATCATTGGTACTAACCTTGGCCTTGCCAGTGCTCTGTAGAATGTGGACCAGTGCACACGCCATCTCCTCCTTGTTCTTGACGCTAATCCCGGGCTCAAGCACCGAGCAAAGCAGCATGTAGTTGTTGGTGGTGTACTCTGCAAACTCCTTGTACATCTCCATGGGAAGGATGTTCATACTCTGATAGCGTGCCTTGATCCTAATCATAGGCCCAGATGTCTTTCCCTTAGGAGGGTTGGGCAGGCTGACTGGATACCACTTCTCCACAAACTGTCGTCCGGTAACTGCTGCGACGGGGATATTGACAAGTCCAATGTAATTGTTTTTATCTTTCTTTTTCTTTTTGTCTGTGTCTTTGTAGAGGTGGGCTGTGATGCTCTTGACAGCAGGCAGGTTGTTGAACTCAAAGTGCTCTCCCCAAAAGACATTGTCAGTCTTGAGTTTACAGGTGGTGCGGGCGTACAGTGAGTCATCGAGGCAAAGCTCGCAGAAGTATTTCTTTTTGGCCGGCAGGTCCTTGGCCTCGATGATCCACAGCCTCAGCAGGTTCTCCACCCGACGACTGTTGTCCTGGAGAAGATGAAAGGGAGTGGTTAAGTAAGGTCTTTTGGAACAATCTTTACCAACATCACCACCACTGGGCAAAAGTAAAAGGACATGTACTGGATGGAAGTAACCACTAACATCAAAACTAATCTAGTAAACAACAAACTGAATGACTCAAACGGCTGCAGAATAAACTGATGAGATTCAAACGAGAATCAGCCTCAAAGCCTGATTTTGACGTTTCTCCATTTATAATGACAAAAACATTTCAGACCTTCAATCATTCCATGGTGGCAATTTAAAATCCTTTCTCTCCTGCGTTTGCAGTCTTTTAAAGAGCTAAGGAATTTCCTTCCTACATTATTTCACAGAGTGCTAACCGATTCTTATGTCATCAATGCCAAGAGCGGTGCATATTTTTGGCCCATTATTCAGATTGCCTTGAAAATTACCTCTAAAGATGAAGAGAGGAACAAGAGGAGCTAATAATTACCTTATCAGAGAGAAATACCAGGGCCTCTCATAATCACAAAAACGCCATTACAGTAGATGATTGAAATACCGCAAGCTATGCTCAAGAAAGCTTAACCGTATCTGGATGCTTTTCATATGTTGCAGCGTACGACAAAAACATTCTTCTGTTTAATGAAATGTATTCATGCAGTTTATATGTTTCGTAGGTCTAGATTCAACAGGTGTTTCTGAACTCTGAAAATATCTTATATTTAATGTGTGTGTGCTTCGTTTAGGTGCATCTTAAGTGGAGCAAAAGTCGAGGCATTGGAAGTTAGAAAGCCTAATCTGTCAAACAATAGGAGATGTATGGGTCACGAGGATTATGTCTCAACATCACCTTCTTACAGAAAGTAGAAGAGTTTCAACTGTGAGAAAAACCGGTTCGAAGGGACTTTCTACAGACTAACTCCACTGCCGACTCCTGTACTGCAAAGAACATCTTAATCTTCAAATTTCTTTTGCAGCATGATGCCTCAAGCCTTTGCAGTATGTGTTCCTCTGCTCAGTATTATTCCTGAAGCTTGAGAGCTACATTTCAGTCTTGGTGTACTCAGTGTTAAATAACACTCTGTCAGTAGATTTATCAAATGTCCCTCTGTTGACACAGAAAAATGACTCCCTACGGTAAATCAAGGTGCTCTATACTGTCAGTTAGAAGTTAAACTTTGTGTCGTGTCACACGGAACTGTATTTGTAATCAAACACCAGCCTGTAAAGATGATACTTTTGCATACTGCCTATTGTCATTAAGTACCCAGATCCTCTATTACACAAGATGAATTGTGCACCACCTAATTTCATTTATATTGATAACATATCTGGCAGATAGGTATTGAAAATCGCTGAATATATTTTTATTTCCTTTGTCGTTCCATACTTTTGCTATATGAGCAACTCCTTCCTCCTCCGAAGCACCAGCGAGAGAAAAACATTTTTTATGGCGAGGTCAAGGTAAAAATAGTCTCGCTTTGCCAGACCCTACTCCAAAGCGCGCTGGAGGAGAGTCTGGCTACTCCACAAAGCATTCGGGGATGGGAGGAAAACGTGCTCTGGTTTATTGGCATTTCTTTAAACCAATCAGAATCGTCTTGGGCGGAGAAAAGCCGCGGTGCCGCTGCAAAATAGGCTTGGAAGGAACTTGTTTTGGTGGAACGTGTGTACGTTTAAAAGTTTTTAGACATGCAACAGAAAACTCAGATTGGACAGATATTCTAGCTAACTGTCTGGATTTAGATTGCAGAGATCTGAGAAAAGGTTAACCACAGTCCTCATAAATCGACCGGAGTTTAAAATGCCAACACAAAGGAAGCCCAAGGCAGACGGATATCCGGCCTAAATGAGGGAAATCCGGCGGATTGTCCGGCGGCAACGGAGCAATCCCGGAAGTGGAACATCAAGGATATAGACTAAGGTGACAAATACGTACTGACCGGTAAACCACAAAGTCAAACAGGTTGAGTCTTCAGTATGTCCTGCATAATGCCCTGTCAGCTTTTAACCAATATGTACTCTGTTATTGTAGATCATTACAAATTTAGATTAAGTTCTTTAGGAGCAAAATCAGTTTAAGTAAACAAATTGAATATGTTTGTATTCATGCTGATGCCTTTGCTTGTCCTCCATATGTTGGATAAATGGTTTAAACAAGTGTTTGTACACTTGTTCACAAGTGTAAAATCGGTTTAATCTGTTTAAAACAACTCCAGAGACTTCCTTATCTAGTTCCAAACAATATCGGTATCTGACTCCAGTTTCTATGTCTGCCAAAAAAGAACACTGCACTCTAACTCTCTCTGCAAATCACTCAAAATCATGAAATAATTAAAAACGCAAAGCAAAGACAGAGAGAGACAGAAATAACTTTTTTGCCAAAAAAGAGCCAAGGAGTAAGAACACTCCAATGTTATTAGGGAGCTTTTTTTCTTCCAAAGTTGTAATTAATGAGTCATGTACTTAATAATGACAGATGAAGGAGCGAAGACGCTGTGAGATGAGGACTATTTTCTTGGCTTGATGTGTTTGCCACTCTCCCTCTGCCACAGCTGTGTTTGTCAAGACTACAGATGGTATCAACGCTCGGGAGAAATGCACTTTGGGAGTCTCGGCGTTCCTCCCTGCAACCTCTGTGTCCTCTGCCCTTTAGCGGAGGAAGGGCACAGCTGCACGTTACCATATCAGATTGCATTGTTGTGAGAGTTACGACACAATGTCAAACACCACGTTGATCACTGTTTTTATAACTATCAATGTTGCAAAGTGTGGTTTGGAATGGGGACACTTGTACATGAACTTATTAGTGTTGACTGCTGCACTCAGTCTCGTCCCACCTACTGTGTATTTACCTTGTTGGGTTGTACTGCTCTCCTCAGATTCTCCATCCATTTGTCTCTCTCGGCTGATGAACGGCAGGAAAAACATTTGCTTCCTGTGGAGGTGGTGACCTACAGCACACAGAGAGAGAGAAGGAAAATGAATGCTTAAATGATCAAACGCCATGCATAACAATGACAGAGAAGAAGACGAACAGAATGTTTTGCTAAACTTAGTTCTGAAATACCACTTTGTCTCTGACGGCAAAAAGCTTATCAACAATACACATGCATACACAATAGTGGATGTGAGGATGACTCGGCAGTGTTGAGAAAGACTGAATGGTGTGAACTGACAGAGGAGAGAGATGGCTGCCTGGTAGGCTGGATGTTGACTGGATAATTAAAAAATGCACAGTGGGACGGCGAGAGAACAGAAAGAGCAGAAATAAGCTGGGAAAAAAAGAAACAGAATGATGTAATGAGCAGGATAATACAGATTAGTGGAGATTTCAGGTCTCTACGGGAGGCAGTGCAGGATTTAAAGTATTCAGTATTTTCTCTCACCCTGAGGCTCCCTAGCTACAGCTGCATGTATGCATATATGTGTTCGCGCACACGTGACTCTTACAGTGATTAGAGGCAATGTGTTGGAAATTACTCAAGTCCGCCGATGATTATGACGATACATCAGGTTTCACACAGCCAGTGACTGAAACAAATTAATGCTTTACATCAATTTATTTTCGACAACCAAAACAATGTAACCACAGTCACTTGCTTCTGTGTTATTTAATACAGAAAAGCTGTGTGTATCTGAACTTTTGGTTATAATTCGCCATCTGCAGCTAATCAAAAACTAGAATTGCAATAGAGATGTGAAGTAAGAGCAGCCGCTGGATCGAATTGAAAAAAAACAAAAAAACAATGAGTTAGAGATGCTAAAAAATGCTCTTTTACTTTTGCTCAAAGCACCACAATTGTCTAAAGTAGTTGCTTATTTTTTGTACTGATGGCTCGGAAGTGCTCCAAATTCCACTCACCAAACATTGTTGAGGGAGAAAATTAACAGTACTTTTACTTGCAGGGCCTTAGTGGCTGAAATAACTATAATCAACAGCAACAACAGATCTATAGCTGTGCATGGATGCTTTAATGAAGCACTGGGGATGTTCTGTAGTGTTTTTGTGTTTATGTACTGTATATTACATGTGTGTGTGTGTGTGTGTGTGTGTGTGTGTGTGTGTGTGTGTGTGTGTGTGTGTGTGTGTGTGTGTGTGTGTGTGGCCCCTCACCTCAAAGCAGTAGTCCTGCCCGAGGATGCTGCTGTGAACCGGCTTGATGACGACCTCGTCCTCCATACTTAGGTCCAGGGCTTCCACAGCGCTACTGGGGCAGAGCAATGACTCATGGGAGCGAGACTCCTTCAGCCTTGGCATCAGATGAGATCTAAGAGTGACAAAAGGAGAGAGAAAGAACTGAGTCACCCTGCAAAGTCTGAGTAGAGGAAGTGCGAGAGAGGGAGCATATGTACTGCGCAGATTAGCAAGCATTCGTGGTGAGTGTGAAGGAAAAGAGTGAGAAGATGATGAAGAGAGAACGCTCCAATTGCCTCAAAGTCAGCGAGTGAGTCCTTGACATGACAAGCTCGCACACTACACTTCTAAGCTTACTTGTTAAACTGATGCTTTGTGACTTATCATTTACAACTTGAAACATCAATGAATTAATGAAAAAGCATGGCAGATTTGAGTCAAACTGCACTGAAAACTGATGCAGTGGAACCACTAGAAATAGTAAGCAATTCATATCAACGATTATCATTAATGGTCAAGCTTAGGCAGTTTCCATGATGTGACAATGCTTCAAAGTGAAACCCATTTGCTATCTGTTTTGTGGAGCTTCACTTAACAAACTCACAACCCTCTCAACTCTTCTCCACTGTGACAGGAGTTTAGAGTGCAGTTTAGAAAGTGTTCAATATTCCTGACGACAATCCTGAAGCCCTATTCCTGGCCATTTTTTAGCAAAAGAAGATTAGGAGACAAAGTAAAGAGCTTTCCGCTGTTTGATGTCGCCCTACTTT
The DNA here is from genome assembly GCA_023566125.1 of Zingel zingel. NCBI lineage: Eukaryota > Metazoa > Chordata > Actinopteri > Perciformes > Percidae > Zingel > Zingel zingel. The sequence continues at coordinate 26,216,077 of CM042329.1, read as the reverse complement.
CTGTGTTTTTACAAGAATTAGTGAATGGCTGTCACCAGGAAAAAGCAAATGTGTGTCTACATGCAGTGTATATTTGCCTGTGACGGTATATGAGCCACATTATTCAGCTTAATAATTAACCGAACATGTTGAAGTATGCTATTCTCCAATATGTCATGAAGTGAAGTAAAAGTAATTGTTGTCTTTAGTCACGTATAGTCAAACACCAGCACTAGGTGCTCTTGCGGTTCTATTGACCATCAACCTTGTCCATGTTCCAGTCAGCGTCACAGTGATAAGAGGATGAAGAGCTAAATATGCTAGCAAGAGCTGTAAGCAGTGCGAGCTAAACAAGCATTAGCCCTTGACACTGGCAGGACGAGGAAGACAGAGGGTCAATTGCTTGCGAAATGAGTGAGAACATTCTGTTAACAGTGCCCTCTATGGACAGCTTACACACTAATCCCATGTATGAGAGCAGGCCTGTGTGTTTGTGTGTGTATGTACTGTACATCTCTTCTGTGGATTAAAAAAAAAAAAGCATTCTAGAGAAAATGTAGCAGCCGTAATGACAGATTAGCAACAGCATTCAGCCCTTTGTACAGTCAGCCAGCTTTGTTGTCAAATCCACTGTCCAATGTGGAGTGGATAATGATCACACACACACACACACACACACACACACACACACACACACACACACACACACACACACACACACACACACACACACACACACGCACACACACGCACACACACACGCACACACACACACGCGCTCCTAAAAAATACATGTGCAAACACCTTTAGCATAGCTTTGCATATGAGAATCTAGTTTTAGGAGCTCCTAGCCTTTTCCAAAGCACAGCTGCAGAGGAACTGTGTTTGCACCTAGAGCTGCTTCGTGATTGGCTGACTGGGTACTGGGCAGAACAGAGAGCGAGTCAAGTAAGCGGAGAGGAGGGGAAACAGGGGTTTTCGAGAGGGATGTGCTGTACAGAGACAGGAAGGGATGGAAACTTATGCCCACAGTTCCAAAAGCTGCATGATGATGTTTCTATGACTCACAAACAGACTGAGACATTTCATTGAACTGGTAGCATATTTCTAATACTTAGACAAATAGGAAGCATTGGAGTATTCTTCCTGTGAAAATGGACTGGAACCTGCAGCCAGTGTAGCTCGCCAACAGCAAGATCCCCTGGAATAATAGTATGCATGTTGTGAAGAGAAGTTGCAGCAGAGAGAGGAATGCATCTTCAAAAAAAGGAATATATTTTATTCTGCTTTATCATTGTCTTTTTCTCTCAGCATATGATAGTAGCACAGTAAGAGACTGTGAAAGTATGAATTGATGAATAATAATGCTGTCTGTCATCTGTATGGCACTGTATTAAATTGTACTGTAATGTGTAATTTACAGCCTATTGTAGGCCACTTTGTAATAATGACAATGAAAGACTGTCTGGCGTGTGAAATCTGCTCATAGCTTCTACATCACCCAGTTTGACACACGTTCATGTCAGCCTCTGCAAATAACAGCCGGTATTTAAAAGCAGGGCCTGCTGTCCTGGTCTCCTTGTTTCTCTACTCTTTGGTTCCCTTCCCCCAACGTCGTCTATTCTCGGCAAACATCCGTATCTGTCCTTGATAATCCTCCATTACTCTGCCTCCATTTATCTTCCATCCTGTCTTTCTCTCTCATTCAGTGTTTACCTGAGGTGGTGGGGTATAGTTTATGTTGGGAGGATTCTTTCAGACTCTCTGGTACACCTCTTTCCATAACACTCTCTTCTTCTTTCCCTGTTGTGTTGATCTCTCTTACTGTGTCTATCTCCCTTCTTCCCTCTCCACCAATCATTCTATCCCTCTTGGTCTTCTGGGCTTAATATTTCAGATATTATGAAGAGAGACTTCCAGTGGCTCCTACAGTACACACAGACAGAACTATATACAGTAAAGCCCTGTGCTAAAATACATAATTAAAAAGGTCAAGCCATAAAGAACAGCAGTAGCTCTGCACGCCATGACATCTCACTGCTGGTTCCCGCCTAATGGCATTTGTATTTTGTTTTCTCCAATTAATAAATGTGTCTCTTCTGATGCACATGTACCCTGTGGTGTTTTAATCAGTGCTATAGTAATTGAGGGGGGGGGGGGGGGAGGGGGTGCCAGAAACAGCGGGTGGCAGAATGTCTACAGTAGCAGAAGCAGGTACCACAACAAATCTGTTTCTGTCTGCCTCTTATTTTTTAATATAGGGCTGCAACTAATGATTATTTTCATATTCGATTAATCTGTTGATTTTTTCTCTCGATTAATCAATTAGTTGTTTGGTCTCTAAAATGTCAAAAATGGTGAAAAATATGGATCAGTGTTTCCCAAAAGCCCAAGATGATGTCCTCAATTTTCTTGTTTTGTCCACAACTCAAATATATTCAGTTTACTGTCACAGAGGAGAGAGAAACTAAAAAATATTCACATTTAAGAAGCTGGAATCAAAGAATTTTTACTTTTGTCTTAAACAAATTACTCAAACCGACTAATTGATTATCAAAATAGTTAACAACTAATTGATTAATCTTTGCAGCTCTATTTTGATATGCCACCTTTTTCAACTCAGCCAAGTGTAGAAACTTTTCAGTAGAAATAAAATGTTCTGGCATTTACCCTCAGTTTTTTCATGCACAAGCTTAGAAAGAAAGATAACTTTAAGTCTGAAATGAGAAGGCACGATCAGTGAAAATATCCTTAATAACTCTCGTCCTGTACATCTTTATTTCTTCTTCTGGTGCATTAGTTAGTGTTGCTAAGTTACTTCTTAAATTTAAACACCTAGTTGGCTGGCGATGTAGATGCATATTTGCTATTTAGGAAGTTATACCACTCCTACCAATCCTATCAGCACAGTCTGGCATCTAGATGCACTGGGCCCTGCTGAGGTTCAATAGAAACTCAGTTAGGAATAAGTACAGGGGAGGGCAGAGCAGAGTAATGGATTCTGAGTGTGTATGGGCTGCACCCCAGTGCGCTTTGTCTCTGCATCCTGAAAAAAAGAGTTCATCTGATAGCCTGTCTGGGATCTGATATAGTCTGAAACTCGGGCCCATATAGGCGTCAGAGCACTTAGACTTCTAACACACTGACTCGCTGGCTAGCTGGCTATACCACAAGAGACTACATTTGTACTGATAGCTTAAGATAGGCTGAATTAATGTACTGCATCTCCAAATAACAGCCTTTGAAAGTCTACATGCTATTGTGTTCCTACAAGTATGCATTATTTCACTACAATTACATGTTGTTTCACTACAATTGCATGCACTACAGCAGCATGTTAGAGTACATGTGAAGTTGAGTTAAACTTCACACAGGAAATAATACCCGTTGACTTATGCTTGCACTCACACTACTGTAATAACCAACATGTAAAATGACCCTGATGACCAAAGTTAAAGTTTCTGACATAACCTAGAACAACAACTACATTTCTCAAGAGAGAGAGCCTCCAGTTAGCGTTAAGCGGTGAAGTCTTCTTGCTAACAGTGTTTTCTGTGGTAACTGCCCCGCACAGTGTTTACACAGCATTTTGCTTTGCTGTTAGACCAGCATTTACAGCAATCAATACGCTTTTCACTTGCAGACTGGTACAGCAATTTCTTGTTAATAATGCTCTCTACCAAATAAACACATGAGACCTGCATGCATATCATCAACAAAGACTGGTTGACAAAATCTTACACTCACAATTTTTGAAGACCTTTAGCTCTTGTTCCTATGGAGGTTAGGTTAGATTAATATATTGTACTTTAAACAAACTGTCAGCTATATAAATGTTTTGTAAAACCTGATTAAATGAATAGAGAAACAGAACAAATGTAGATGCTTTCATTCAGGGCTTGTGGGCTGACGGAATGGTTGGAGTATGAAAATGATGTGAATCATTAAACCCAGTTTGTGCCTCTCGTGTATCATCACAAATATAAATGTTAAACTTTGTACGAAAAATATGAAAATAAGTAACACGAAGACAGACGCATAAAGTAGAACTCATAATGCTTGGGAAAATGCAGATGTGAAACAAAATGAGATGGTTTGATAAGAACTGCAGCACAGTGGTTAGACAAGTGGTTTGTAATCGTGCACTGAGGTTGCAATACACAGAGCTTCCATCATATTTATATCCCTGACTGTAGAGCCTAAAACATCATTAACTGCCCCTCACTATCTGGCTTGGCTTGTCGATAGGGCTCAAAACAAAAAGCTCTAGCCAGCCAGCAACACCAACCAACAATCTACAAGCAACTGGGCCCTGAACTCAAACATCCAAGTAAAAAATATCACAGTTGACAACATACATACATGCACGCACGCAATCAAATCTGCAAGAGATGAGATATCCTCACTTTCAAAAACAGTGGAACCTACATTTCCCATAATGCAACATTGTTAAGGTTATTTTCGCATACTTGACAAAGCTCCCTCCTGGGCCCCAAAGGGAGGGCAATAATCATCTTTCTTTTTAACAGGCTGAATAATAAAACTCATGACTATTAAATTATGTGTAAAATAAGTGGATTTAAAAAAAAAAAATCTTACTGTGTTTAGTATAAGGCTACTGCTTTCATATCTGTATCAATAAAGAAACACCACTGGACTTTCTCAGGCAGGCTGGATGGGAAATTATTTTTTAAAGTCTATGGCTTGTCTACAAGCAACTAGGCCCTGAACTCAAACATCTAAGCAGAAAACATCACAGTTAACAACGAAACACACACACACACACACACACACACACACACACACACACACACACACACACACACACACACACACACACACACACACACACAAATTGTCCAAGCTTGATTATGAAACACATGCACTGCAGAGACAGGCAACCAGACAAATAAGCCATTATCCATGCATCAAGCCTAACACAATAATATGTCCATTATTACCGCTACTTTGGCTTTGGCTGAGTCAGTGGATAGGACCACAGGCTGTGATGAAACAACTACATGTCTGTCACACTGCAGAGTACTCTGTCACGGGTTTGATAGCTCATTTGATCCAAGCAGATGTGGTACGTTTTTCCTCAGTGCTTGGCTGTAATAATGAGGCCCAGAGAGGAACTTAAAATATGACAAATCATTGTCAGAATTTTTTTTCTGATTTATGTCTTTAATTCATGTTATTCAGCAATACATGGCATTTGTGTTTTGGTTAAACCCGTGAAAATGTATGTTGCTTTGTGCATCAACCCTTCATCTGCCGATTGTCATCTGCACTGGAGTGAACAGTTGTGTGATGGGTAGCAGGAGAATACAGACAAGAAAACAAACGTCTGGCCCACAGTGAGAGGCAGAAAGAAGAGTAGTCAAGAGGAGGCAAGGGAAAGAGATGAGGGGGATCCTGTCAGTTGCTGCTGGTGCAGAACAGCGAATGTTTGAGCTGAACCACTGACATGTGGCTACAGGCCTTGGAGCCCAACACCAATCGGAGAGGCGAGAGGATACAGTCAACAGAACAGCAGAGCAAACCTCATTCACTGCAGAGAAAGAATGATCTCTGGAGACAAAGACAGAGATTGAGGTTGTGAGCGAGTGAAGTGAGCTGGAGATGCAGCAAGTCAAGTCAGGTCATTTAATTTTTATAGCACATTTAAACGAACGACAGTTGACCCAAAGTGCTTTACGGGTAGAGCAGGGAAGGCAGAAACAGTATGCCTTGAAAATATATAATCAAGTGTACAAGACTCCATGAATATAATAAGGCACAGTTAAAGTCAACTAATATAACATAGAATAAAACAACAATAGAACAAAAGGAATTAAAGGGAATTAAAAGCAAGACAGTAAAAGTGTGTCTTCAGGTTTGACTTAAAACTGGCAATTGTGTTACAGGATTTCATATGGGGTGGGAGGGAATTCCAGAGTTTGGGGGCTACTACAGAGAAGGCTCGGTCTCCTCTGGTTTTTAGGCGTGTCTGGGGGATGACGAGGAGTTGTTGGGTTGTGGACCTGAGTGACCTGGCGGCAGAGCAAGTGGACAGGAGATCAGAAATATACGGAGGGGCTTGACCATGGAGTGCTCTAAAAACAAAAAGTAAAACTTTAAAATGTATTCTGAATTTCACTGGCAACCAATGAAGCTCAGCTAAAACTGGAGTTATGTGGTCACACTTTTTGGTGCCAAGGAGTCTTGCAGCAGCATTCTGGACTAATTGGAGTCTGTTTAAATTATATTGGGTTAGGCCTGTGTATAGTGAGTTGCAGTAGTCTATACGTGAGGTAATAAAAGCATGAATGATTGTTTCAAGATCATTCTTAGATAAAAAAAAAAGTATTTCAGCTTGGCTACTGTTCTAAGCTGATAAAAACTACCTTTAACAACAGAGCTGACTTGTTTATTCAAATTAAGAGAGCTGTCGAAGAGGACACCTAGGTTTTTGACCTCGCTCTGCAAATTTGATGACCAGCAGCTAATGTGTGCCATAATTTTCTTCACCATAATAACCCCTATATATACACATTACATATGGAGACTCTGAATCAAAAAAACCTTTCAGCTCATCCATCCGTGATCTCTCTGAATCCTGATTGGCTGTGTCGTATGGCCATGGAAGCGACAACAATGACAGTGAAAGGGAAAACACAAAAATGTGCATTTAAACAGATGGGTAACTTAGATGAGTGGGCAAAGTGAAGTCCATGTTGGTCCATATCCAGTGCATTAGTGCTTTGCGGCACCTGTGCTAGTTGATGGCGTCGGCTCTTTAGGCTCTTACAGTGCCAGCAGTCTAATGCACACGAGACAAAAGCGAGATTATGCTGGGAAGAGGGGAGAGAGAAAGAGAGACACTGCCCCAGGCATCGCTGCTGCAAACAAGAGAGAATAAAAACTGAAGTTATGGTGTGACCACTTTTGTGAGAAAAAAAAAAAAGAACCAGTTAGAGCTATAGATTGGAACACACATTAGCTAAAAGTATAGGAGGCCTTTCATTTACAGGGAGGAAGGAAGCTTTTAACAGCAAGAATGAGACACATGCAAACACACCCCTTTTCACTAAACAGACACACACACACACACACCCACCCACCCACACCCACACACACACACACACACACACACACACACACACACACACACACAGGAAAGGAGGGAGTTCGCTTTAGCATTTAGTATATCCTAAATGATCATCTATTAGAGTCTGTTTTCGGAGTTTGAAGGGATGCCTGACTCAGAGCACTGGCAGACACACTTCATTTTGGGGAAGGTTGGCTGGTAACTGAGATCAGGCTGTTGGAGAACAACTGTTGGGAGAGCTAACGTAGCCACTGAGCCAGGCTGTAACACACATAGACATACACTAATGCACAGCTTGATTACAGTGAGAGTTTAGAGTCCCTGCTAGGCTAGGAGGTAATTCAGTGTAACATCTGCTAGGACACTCACTGCAGGAGACCAAAACTGGGGTTTGGATCACAGGCCATGTGCTGAGTGAAAGAGAACAGAACAGCTGGCCGTGAATACAGCGACTGGACAGAGGAGATCACAATAGCAGCTGCAGAATATGGCATGCCAGTTACTTGTGATGATCTGTGAAGCCTTTTTTTCCTTATTATTTGTGGTGACTTCATGAGTGTATTCATTTGTGCCAAACTCTGCAGGATGTGACACATATACATCCTTCTTACTCATCTTATTTTTCTTCCCAGGTAGGGCTGGGTAAATCCCGTATCGATACCAATACTGTGACTTTAATTTAAGGTCTTTTTTAAGGTTTCTAAAGGATATTTTTTTCGATTCCAATTTATGAAATCCATTTTAACAAAAATAAATGACAACATTATGGCAAAAATCTTCTTATTTATTTTTCAGCTCCTACTACGTGAGCCCCGTCTCTGGCCTAACAGAGTTTTTCCTGCATGCCTCTATGACGTGTTACGTTGAGACAGCCAATCACCAGCCAGATCCTTATATCTTTGTTGAAGCATGCTGCATGCTTACTGGCTCACTGACGCTAATGAGATTTCCTCCTAGGTACTTAAATTTGGTATTGAATGACGAGACATTTTTCGATACTCGATACAAAGGAGGCAATTCGTTTAGTGCCTAAAGTATCGAATTTGGTTTGGGGGGGGTGTTCAGGCAATACAAATAGGACAGTCAAAACATTGAGATGACATAGAATGTATAATGAGGCCAAAGGTCGCACTAATGAGTAACTCCTTAGGTAGCAGGTATGGTCAGAGGGCAAAGGTTGAATGTCATACTACTAATGGCCTTCTGGGAACTTCCTAATGTGGTATGATTGGTATATTGATTTAAACAATGCACATTATGGGACATGTGGGGGAAAACCTCATCATTATTCAATACGGGTGAACTAGTCATACTAGTCATTCATTTTTTAGTCATACAGCCTAGTGGAATACTCTGTCTCATGACTTCATGTCCCTGGCCTAGTGTGACTAGTCACCCACACACATTCACACACATGTGGTATTCCCCAAGCAGGACCAACACTCACATACACATAAAGATGCTGCCAGAAATGGAGCAGAAGACTAAATATGATTATGGCTGATTAAACAGTACAGTGCACAATGTCTTCTTAAAAAATGCCTTTGCCTTCAGAAACGGTCATACTAATGCCTCACATGATGGATTATTAATTGATTGTACTGAAATGTCATATAAAGTATTTACTAAGCAAGCAAATCTAAAAGTACTTGGGTCATAATGTCAAATGGTTTCTAAGATATTAAGCTATATTCCATTTATGTATCCAATCCTACTTTTCTTGAACAACTGAGCAAGAGAAATGATCAATTGTTCCTCTCTCTCTCTCTGTCCCACATAACTCCATTAGTACAATTCAATATTAGGGGTTTTCTCAGTTGGACCAGACTATCAGCGGTCTATATATTTATAATATATTTTCACCAGAACAACAGGAACATGGACAGACTGTTAACGAATGCTTAGACAAGGAATAAAGCAAAACCCAGCATTATAAAAGTTTTTGTTTAAAATACACTGAATGTGAGGTCATGGGCTAGGAATTGATTATTTCATAAGCACGCAAAATGAAATACAATGTATTACTCTATTGATTTTGCTCATTTCTTCTAATATTCTGTATTATTTAATATTAAAATGTGCCACAAAATGCATTTTATAATGACCAGGGACAAAATGCTGAAACATATTTGAAAATGTGAATAATTGACTTAATAAAATAAATGTAAGAAATGACCTAAAATAATGTTGTACTCAACTATATATATATATATATATATATATATATATATATATATATATATATATATATATATATATATGCAGCACTACAATACATATCTGCATTCATCCAAACTGAGGAAATGATACAGCACTTTTAATTTTGATGATGGCTGGTAATTATAGGTGCTTTTTTTTTTTTCAAACCAGCCGACTCAGTCCACTTTGCCAACAAATAACCATGACATGCTATTTTAAAACCTAAGAAAACTCATTAAAAAATTAACATCTTTTTTACTTTTCACTTTGTAATTCAAATTACCTATGACCACCATGTCCGCTCAGCACACTCATTAATCACGCACTAAAATACCACAGCGAAGACGAGAGTGGGGCAGTAGTAGAAGACTGAGGCAAAGATAATATAGTTATCGCCATAAGACAGGGGATAGTGAAAACGCTGGCCTAATTGAGCTAATGTCTGCCCAATTAACTGACTTATCATCTGGCTTCAGGCCATCGATCCTTAATGTTGAACTCTGAAGGGCAGTGAGGTGTCAGAGTGGTTTAAGACACTGTCTTTCAACATTAGAACCAGACTTGAGAATAGAGAAGATAAAAGATAATTTCCCACCACCAATCAGTAAGTAATTACACTATAAAATGCAATTATTGGTTATATTGTAGATGTCAAATTAGTAACCCCACACATGCACACACACAAAAATACTGTTTTGTACGTTTTGCACTCTGAATTTAACATTTCCCATTTGTTATTCCTCATTAGCCGTTATTGATTTGTCATTAAATTGCATAAACTGCGGCAATGTAAGTATGCCTTAATTACAAAGCTCCACAGCGACAATAATAGGGGCAAGACAGTCACATATCAGTGAGTGTGACTCAACCGTGTGAATAATAAGGCACGCCAAGGTTATGGAAATGGTGTGTGCATCTGTGCTTATAGCCTGATTTTAAAGACTTAGATGATACCGCTGTATTCATGTATGTGTGTAGCACAAAGACCGAGCAAATAGCATACAAAAAAATGCATGATTGTCATTCTATTCTTTAGTGCGAACAGAGCTAAATATAAATTAGTTACAAGCAAGAGAGATTTTTCTTTTGAACTCTTGCATAACTGTTGGTGCTTGGGGAACTGACAACACCATGTGCAAAGGAGAGAGATGCACATGGTGAGAGATGAGGAAGTGTGTTTTCACTTCTTGACCTGAATATTCAAATGCCCCTGTGGCATTGGACAACAAAACAGGAAAACACTCAAGTTCACGAGTAGAAAAAGAGGGCAGAGACTTCATCTTCCCACGCAACATGGCAAAACTCTGATGGGGAAAACAACATCTAGCCTATGATCTCTGCAAACACTACTTTCCCACTTTATTCCAGGCTTTTATAGTTGCATTCTTATTAATACCAGATTCAGACAGCTGAAGTAGCTTCAGCACATAAGTGCCTCTAAATAGTAAAGCGTACTGTCAATACTTACACTCTAAAGCCTAGATATGCCGCTAGCACTGAATAGTTTTCAAGTCTAAACGTGTCCTTGTTTTTTCTCTCAAACTATCCAGATGTACTGCACTTTTTTTTTGTTTTTTTTTTAACTATTACCTATCCTGACCTTTCTTTATGGCCATAATTTATACAAAAAGCACTTTATTGGCATTTTGTGTAGCAAAAAATTGTTCGATGAAGCCACAATGTACAGCCCTGAGTGAACCGTTGATGGATGCAGAGACAGAGGTTTCCAAAAGCATGCAGCTGTGCTTTAACACCCAAAGCAACAAGCACACCCATGAATAAAGTATTAAAACAAAATGACACTTACGATTTACTGAATATGTGAAACATGGTCCAGCAGAACCTCTCCAAGCTGGATCCACAAAACACACAACTCCTCTTTGGGTTACATTCCTCACTAGCGGCTGGTCTCAGTGTTTTCTCGACTATTTTTGAGTCTCTGGGAACGTGGCTGGAGCCTCTGCCCTCTGAGTTACACCACACCGCTCCCAAAGGATGTCTGTTGCTACTAACACACCCCTCTCCACATCCCATTTAAAAAGACAGTGCTGCTATTTAGGACAAGCCTGCCCATAGCCCAGTGCAACAGTATACTATGATGAAGTAATGCACTAACACTATGCTCATGGCGGTTGGATATGGTGCTTCAAATATAATACGGCTCTAGTTTATGTATACTATTTATCATTTTCAAAGAATACTATGTTAAACTTTGTGGCAGTTTTTTTCTCTTTATCACCACTGTACTTTTTCTCCATGATTTTACATCTATCCTATAGTTTTGCTGTGGTATTTCGATAATAATAACCTAAAAATTGAAACATTGCCAAAATAAATGCTCACCAAGCATCTAAGATACCGTAAATGACAGTGCTGACTTCTACTGTCTCTGTTTTTAATAGTTCTTATTTAGGTGCTATTGTCTGAGAAATATAGCAATTTTTATATTTTTCTAGCTGAAGTCAGTCCCTAGTAAAGACTGTTCTTCTGTCATCATCATATCTGTCTCCCCTGCTTTTTCTCACAATAATATAGACCCATAGCTGGCAGCCAGGAAGTCAGCCTGCCTCCTCCTCCCACCATGTTTCCCTGTAGCAGGAAACAAAGGCTCAGCCTTCAGCATCACACTGTGGGAAAATGCTGGGTCCTTGGCTGGGGAGAGGGGACTCCAGGAAAAGGAGGAAAAAGAAAAAAAGGCACAAAAAAAGGAATGAGGGAGCAAAAGAGGGAGAAGGAGAAAATGAGGCCAGCCAGATTTAAGGGAGAGACGCACTGCCAGATGTATTGTATGCTTGTTTTCACATAGCTGGCGACCCAGTGAGGGACGAATGATGTCACAGCTAAGACATGCTGTCAAGAGACGCTATGAATCAAACTGATGTTTGAGCTCCAAAAACAGCTAAATCCACAACAACGCCAGTCATCTCCTGTGAAATAATTACATGGAAACAGGTCCAGTCTAGCTTGGACTACAGTACTTCTTATTAAAACGCTTTCCTAATGACAGGGGAATATTTCAGCTCAAACATTTAGCAGAAATTACATAGACATTATGCAAAAAGACTTAAGTGAAACTCTACAGGAGCCAGTTGCAGCTGTCTACCTCAACAATGGAAGTCATTGTGAACTATACAGTGGAAAGGTCATTGCACCCCATTATTATGGACCGGTCCACCAGCTCCAAAACAATTTGAGGAGGTGAAACTGGAAGAGGTTTAATGTACTTGTTCTCCCCGATGCAATGGATTAGAGTTGCTTGCTCTTATCACAAGTAAACAGACATGCATGCCTTGCTGTTCTGGAGAATGGCTGGGTAAAGGTTAACTACAAAGCCAAGGCAAAGCCTGGAGACTAAACACTCAGGGGGATTTCCTCATTCCTCTGGTCTGGGTCATGATAATATCATGCTGCTATAGGGTTGTTTGGAGTGTGACTGCTTTCAAATATAATGTGGGACAGGGCAAGGTTTTTCTATTCTAATCTATGGAAGTATGTTTGTAATCACTGTAGCAGGAGAGGAATGCAGAAAACTATCTCAACATCTTAAATTTTCATAGGAAAAAGCATGTTGAACAACAGCCTTCTGTACTGAGCCATATGGCTTCACGACTTTTACATTTTGCGCGTATGTGCATTAGTGTGTGCAGACAAAGTCTCCGTGCACGCACACAAACAGGTAATGTATGCTTAGACCATGTGATTTTGTGAGAGAAATCCATGTCATCGTGCCAAGGAGTGTGTGGGTGGGGTATGCGCGAGGTCATGAGACAAGTCTGCAGCAGCAGACAGCAACAGGACGGGGTCATGAGAGAAGGTGGGAGGGACAGGGCTCTCTCGGCTGTCTGTCTGTAGGCAGTCCCTGAGAGGCCTCGCCTCGGAGAAGTTATTCCCCTGCTAACCGCTAACCTGTTTAGTAGAGCACCACCTGTCTGCACAGAGGTAAAGGGAGGGAGGGAGGGAAGCAGAGAGAAATAATCGGTGGATACAGGCCATTACAGGCAAGCTTCCACAAGTCTGCATCGCAGAGAGGTGGGTGGCGGATGGAGAGAGGGTGAGACATGTTGGACAAGTAGGTGTTGATAAAGGGCAGGCAAGAGGAAGGCAGAGGAAGAAAAAGCTGACAAGACTGACAAGACGAGAGAGAAGAGCAAATTGAACTCGCATCAACTTCCCAGTGACTCGAGTAGAGAGAATATGTATATTACTGCAATAAGGACAGCAAGACCCAGAATAATAACAGCTAATGCTACTGCACTGAATCAACAAAGTTTAATTAGACTTCTGCTGTTCAATATGAAAGCTAGGAATTGGGCAATATGATGATATATACCATTAGCAGCTAAATGTTTGTTAACCCTCTATCTCTTTAATATGCATGGTTGTATGAGGTCATTGTTAGTAATGTTGCAAAGTGTTCAAAGGTCAACCTAATCCAAAGACAGCGTCTTTCTGTCTAGAAGTAGGCACAAGAAGAGAAGTGAGAGGAAATGGTAAGAGGCATTAGAGATCCCTCCCTCCATCCCTTCATTCATCCTTCTATAGCCTGCCCTCTATTTCATTTCATTTTTTGTAAAGCAGCTTACTGTAGAGAGACAGGCACACATATAAAACAGAGATGGGGCAGTGGCATCAGTTCTCCTGTGTGTATGTTTATGTAAAATAAATAAATATATATATATATATATATATATATATATATATATATATATATATATATATATATATATATATATATATATATAGACAGAGATAAAGAGTACTGAATGAGAGCGGAAGGACAGAAAGAGACCTGATGCTTGAGAGCTCTCCTATTGACTCTGCACTACGGCCTTCAGGGCAGGAGAGAGCGAAGGAGTGATTCAATTATTGACAATGCACAACGCTGCCCCATCATGAGCATATGCTCCTCTTTCATCCTCTCCCAGGCAGTGTTGAGGAGATCCAGAATCATTGTACTGAATGCCTTTGACGCAGCCTACTTCAAGCATCTTTCATTCACAATGGCAAGTTAAATTAAAGTGGATATTCTAACCTCCAATTTGCCGACGTGCATTACAAGCCCTTGGAAATGAAGAAATTTTAATGTAAGGCCCATCATTCTCTCTTCCTTTCATGCTCTCATTCCTTTTCAGACTGATCACTCTGAAAACAAGCCGAAATGTCACTGCGCGTCCTATATATGTTTGGATCCTGTATACTTGAATGCAATTGGTGGATTCAAATGAAGCATTTAAAAATGTGTTAGACCATCTAATGCCAGTTCTATATACAAATATATAAATTAAAAACAGAAAGTAGGGGCACGCCTAATGCAAAACGAAAATGGATAATGATCTTTACTCTTAAACTTGGGGTTGGGGGGAGGGGGAGGGCAACACACATGAATATTGTGTATTAAAACTACATATTATTGCTGCCCTGGGAAAACCATGTATCTCTAAAATGTCAACATTTAAAGAAAAACAGCCTATTTGTGACTGCATGTTTTAGATAATCCATATGGATTAATCCTTCAGTTTTTCTGAAAAGTTAAAAAATCACCACATTTGGAGATACATGGTTTTCTGAAAAGTAACAATACATTCAAAAATGGCTAATTCCTTGAATTAGATAACTAAATATAGACAACAAACATACAACACTCCGGAACAAACCTGTGCTTGCTTGGATGTTCATGTGTGTGTGGTCATAATTAAGTGTTGTTGATTAAACCGTGGCTGTTCCTTCCCCACCCCCTTGTAAACTGCCAGTGATTCTATGGTTGACCCCCCCAGTGGAGTGGCCCATGGGTGTGGCACTGACCCAGTCCTCCCTCCCAGTACATGTGTCTGATCAAATTCTCTGCTCCACTTCACCAGCTCTCAGTAAATCAATGGACATCACAGAGATGATCAATGACAAAAGGCAGAACACTCAGAGGATGACGCGACGAGATGAGAAGGAGAAGGAAGTAGCAGAAAGATACTGTACAAAGCCAAGCCCTGCATTGATTCTCACCTTTCCTGGCAACACAGATGTATCAAGAACATGATTACATTATATTTTTACATCATAACACGTGTTTAATTTCATGATATTAACTTTGTACATTGCATGAGTTCAGTTTAAGAGCAGGGATTGCGTCCTGGAAGGTAAATGAACATTGCAAAAGAGGTTAAGTCACCCAGAATAAACTAATACACAACATTGGAACATTAACAATAGCAGACTGTCGGCCCTCCATCTCACATTCGCTCTAACCATGTTCCACTCTTGGTCCAACTGCATGTTTAAGGCTGTGAAAATGACTCGCTCTGCCATCCCTTGTCTAGGTTTCTGGTTAGCAAGCTCTGACCTAAAATAGGATTTGAACATACTAAAACACACGCTCATGCACTAGTATGCATATCTGCATACTAGTGCACATCAATGATATATGTGCAGAAAGATTTGCTCTTGCATGAAAACAGATACAGTACCTCAGGCTGGGGGTAATAAAAAAAAAAAGAAGGAATCACACTGTTACTGCATACAAATACAGACTGACAGAAATGCTTGTAGCATAATATGTAGGAGTCAAACTCGGTTTTGTTCTGGAAGGCTCAACAGCAGGCTACAATCAACAGGACCACCAGCTGAGCTCTCACACTGAAACGTATCTGCATACTGCAGTAAACAAGCCACAAAGCCATCAAACTATCATTTATGTGTTTACTAAACGAAAGACGGCTTTCTCCTGTGAAGCCATCTCTGAGGAGAATAAATGTTTGGTTGAATGCTGTTCTCCAGAAAGAACTGTTTAACACACAACTCCACCATAATGTAGGGAGGTTTGGCTGTGCTGGACAGTTATTGATAGCATCAGCTTTGTATTCATCCCCTTAATGAGACACAGTAAATGGACTCGACTAACTGAAATAACTTAATTATACTTGATGTGTGGTTGCGGACTAATTTCATGCACATAAGTAGCATACATAGTATGTTGTATGCCCCGCTGTAAAACTGGGTATGGTGCATTAAGTGCACCACGATTGTTTGTGGGAAAAAAAAAATCGAATCACCGTCTGGAAATACATTTTAAAAATCCATGCGTAAAATGTAAACAAATCAGGGACAGCTCAGATGATTATTTGTACTGATTGACCATCTTGTAAGATTCATTTTTAAATTTAATATAGGAATATAAACTCCCTGAGGCCTGGACAAAATGATGACTAACCACCAAGATTAGTCTTTCCACTCATCTCATCTTCTCTTGTGCAGACACTACAACATATCTACGATAAAATGAGCTGTTGCTTTCCCAAACTCTCTGTCTTTGGGACACAGCTCTCTTTCTTTAAACTGCTAATTGCCTCCAACATACGAACTGGACTGAGAATGCCAGCAATAATCAGCCGGCTGACCTCACAGCGTGGCCCAGTCATCTGATTTGTGTTAGCTGGCTGCCCCTTCGTTACACAGGCCAGCTTTGTGTGATGTTGCTACATAGGTTATGGTCACCACACTCAAAGCCCAATCTCTGCATTATCATCTCTGGTGTTACATATAATATCACATGTAATAAATGCGCCGCTCTGAATGAAAGCCCTTTGGGAGTTAAAAGCAATTATATAATAATGACTGAGTAACCTGAATATGCGCAGGATGTAGTAGAGTGTGTGTGTGCTCAGGAGAGCAGTCTCCTTTGCATTGTCACTGATAGAGAGAAGCAAAGAAGGGGGAGGACAGCACAGCTGGACAGCACACAGAGGCAGGGGAGCGTAAACGGTCTCAATGAAGCATCCCCTAGTCCACATTTTTATTTGTGGCCACACATTCGCATTAAAAAAATTAAAATTAAAAATAGATCTCCCACTGCATGAACCCAAGCGAACCAACACACAAAGGAAGGTGAGTGACATGTGAAAAGCAGGGTTACACTCACCAGGCATTGTCAGAATTCCACAGAACAATCAAGGCAGGCGGAGAGAGAAACCGAGGCTGAGCCAGAACAAGATAGGAGAAAATAGAAAGAAAGAAAGAAAGAAAAAAAGAAAGAAGGAAGAGGCAGGGATGGATGAGGGCAGAGGCGATTTCAAAGCTCCATTTTTTTCCCCCTTGCTGCCGACCGCTGCTCGCCTCTTCGCTTCCTTACTTGTGGTTCTCTTCCTGACTCCTTCTCTCTTTCCTCCTGCTGCTGCTTTAAGACGGAGAGGGGTGGAGAATAAGCGCTACAATGCTCTCCCTCTCTTGCTGCTCCCTCTCCTCCTTTCGTTCTCCCACCCTCTCTTGCTCACCCTGTACAGAGCATGCCCTACTTCCTGTGTTGTCTCTGAAATGAGACACACTCTCTTCTCTCGTGTTCTCTCTCTTTCGACATGAATGAATTTAGGGGTACCCTGACACTTGACTCTGATATGGGAATGTTGATGATTGGTCCCCCTTCCTGCTCCGCTGTCTCTCCCCCCTCTTACTAACTCCAGCGAAACCCACTCCCTTTCACTGTCAGTGATTGACTGCACCTCCCACTTCTGTCTCCTTGCGCAGGGAGGAGCCTGCATATGGTGTGCGGGGGGATAGTGGATCACATGTATGTGTTGCACAGCCTAGCTTGGCCCTGCCCCCCTTTTGTCGCTCCAGTGGGAGTGTGTGTGTGTGTGTGTGTGTGTGTGTGTGTGTGTGCTCTTTGTCCTGTTAACTCTGGTGTGAGGTGTGCTGCTTTCCCTGTCAGCCACTACTACTGCTGCTGGGGGGGGGGGGGCATGTGCCGGCAACCTGCCCTGAACATGGACTCGGTTTGGCTGGGACTCACTGTAAAAAACACACTGTACATAAGAGGCTGAAGCTCATATTTGGCAAAGTGACTAACCCAGCCAAAGGGTTAGTAGTAGTGGGACTGGAATTTGGGTGGGAGGGTTTTGCCATGCTCAATTTGAGCCAGGATTGGTAGACTGGCAGAGGAGATAGGGGTGAGTTTGAGGTTATTTCTAGAGCTTACACACTGACAAAGCTGGCACAAGGGGATAAAGCGCTGGGGCTGGACACACCAATAAGGCAAGGCTGCTGTGGGGAGCTGGTTCAGAAGAGCCACGGCCACTAATCTGCACTCGCTGCACGTCTGCAGTGATGTCATCAAACATGACATCACCCTTACCTCTTATTCTCCCGGACACATGACACAAACACATGCACACACACTAGTGCACGTGTCCACCAAATGACCACAACATAGGGTGTGGAGGAGAGCACAAACAATGAGCTCGGAGTTCACACCCATTCTAAGCCAAAGGTCACAGGCGCATTGTTAGGTTTAAAATGACCAAATCATTAGCAACAGTAGCTTACTGCTGGCCACCTGTTTCCTCCTGAAGCTGCCAAGTAGTTCTGCCTTAGTGACAACCAATTATAATTTCACTCCGTTTTAGTCTAAATCTGAAAGGTTAACATTCACATTTTAATTACTATGGTCATCTTAAGTACTAATATATATATATATATATATATATATATATATATATATATATATATATATATATATATATATATATATATACAGTGAGGAAAATAAGTATTTGAACACCCTGCTATTTTGCAGGTTCTCCCACTTGGAAATCATGGAGGGGTCTGAAATTGTCATCGTAGGTGCATGTCCACTGTGAGAGACATAATCTAAAAAAAAAAATCCAGAAATCACAATGTATGATTTTTTAACTATTTATTTGTATGATACAGCTGCAAATAAGTATTTGAACACCTGAGAAAATCAATGTTAATATTTGGTACAGTAGCCTTTGTTTGCAATTACAGAGGTCAAACGTTTCCTGTAGTTTTTCACCAGGTTTGCACACGCTGCAGGAGGGAGTTTGGCCCACTCCTCCACACAGATCTTCTCTAGATCAGTCAGGTTTCTGGGCTGTCGCTGAGAAACACGGAGTTTGAGCTCCCTCCAAAGATTCTCTATTGGGTTTAGGTCTGGAGACTGGCTAGGCCACGCCAGAACCTTGATATGCTTCTTACAGAGCCACTCCTTGGTTATCCTGGCTGTGTGCTTCGGGTCATTGTCATGTTGGAAGACCCCGCCTCGACCCATCTTCAATGCTCTAACTGAGGGAAGGAGGTTGTTCCCCAAAATCTTGCAATACATGGCCCCGGTCATCCTCTCCTTAATACAGTGCAGTCGCCCTGTCCCATGTGCAGAAATACACCCCCAAAGCATGATGCTACCATCCCCATGCTTCACAGTAGGGATGGTGTTTTTGGGATGGTACTCATCATTCTTCTTCCTCCAAACACGGTTAGTGGAATTATGACCAAAAAGTTCTATTTTGGTCTCATCTGACCACATGACTTTCTCCCATGACTCCTCTGGATCATCCAAATGGTCATTGGCAAACTTAAGACGGGCCTTGACATGTGCTGGTTTAAGCAGGGGAACCTTCCGTGCCATGCATGATTTCAAACCATGACGTCTTAGTGTATTACCAACAGTAACCTTGGAAACGGTGGTCCCAGCTCTTTTCAGGTCATTGACCAGCTCCTCCCGTGTAGTCCTGGGCTGATTTCTCACCTTTCTTAGGATCATTGAGACCCCACGAGGTGAGATCTTGCATGGAGCCCCAGTCTGAGGGAGATTGACAGTCATGTTTAGCTTCTTCCATTTTCTAATGATTGCTCCAACAGTGGACCTTTTTTCACCAAGCTGCTTGGCAATTTCCCCGTAGCCCTTTCCAGCCTTGTGGAGGTGTACAATTTTGACTCTAGTGTCTTTGGACAGCTCTTTGGTCTTGGCCATGTTAGTAGTTGGATTCTTACTGATTGTATGGGGTGGACAGGTGTCTTTATGCAGCTAACGACCTCAAACAAGTGCATCTAATTTAGGATAATAAATGGAGTGGAGGTGAACATTTTAAAGGCAGACTAACAGGTCTTTGAGGGTCAGAATTCTAGCTGATAGGCAGGTGTTCAAATACTTATTTGCAGCTGTATCATACAAATAAATAGTTAAAAAATCATACATTGTGATTTCTGGATTTTTTTTTTTAGGTTATGTCTCTCACAGTGGACATGCACCTACGATGAAAATTTCAGACCCCTCCATGATTTCCAAGTGGGAGAACTTGCAAAATAGCCGGGTGTTCAAATACTTATTTTCCTCACTGTATATATACACACACACACACACAGTTAAGTATTTGATGAATACCACTTTATAAATAAGATAATTTATAAAGAAGATAAGAACAAACAATGATCACAAGTTCATAAAAACCTGCCTCAGAAGACTTCTTAGAAATAAAACTACTCACAGCATTTGTGCCAACCAAAAAGCTGATTTTAATTCAATCTCAGCATGGCATGTTGGATGGATTATAGATTAATGACTTATTCTTACAGAGCAATGTCAAGTGCAATCCAGTGAAATTGCAATGACAGGAGGCTGGGGGGGATTAAATTCTATGGTACATTTTGTTGCAAGTTACATTATATTATAAAGGTCTTTCTTCTCGAATCATGAAATAATTACATTGTTCTAATGATTAAACATCACTATTTGCCAAACACCTTTAAAGGTAACATTACAAAAAAAAACACACTCAGTCTAACACACTCTACATCTGCATAAGGGAAATTATGAATATAAGCAAGCCTAAGCATGCCTAAAAGATAACATTCCTAAAATGTATCGTGCAGTACAACAAATGTGTAAACAATGATGTGCTCAAAACTCTGTGAATATATCATCAAAAAAGAAAAGCATGCTGTGTTTTCTGATAGAAACAACAAGAGTGCAGTCTGAGTGCAGGGAGCTATTTGAGCGGGTTAGTAAACGCACAATGAAAAGCTGAACGTCTGACCCAGACATAATCCAGCTAACAATGACAGCACTCAAAGAACATAGCCTTTTTTGAAGGGGACTGAGATCTGTCTAGCGCTGTCAGTGCGTGTCCCTATTTTCACAATTCTCCTTGCAGTGAGCGTGCAATACAGTGCAATGACAGCCATCAGTAAAGAATGCAAAAGTGTGAGTTTA
This sequence comes from Zingel zingel, assembly GCA_023566125.1. NCBI lineage: Eukaryota > Metazoa > Chordata > Actinopteri > Perciformes > Percidae > Zingel > Zingel zingel. The sequence goes on along the minus strand of CM042329.1, from coordinate 26,194,814 downwards.
GACCCCAGCAATCAATCTAATAGATTCTGACAGATTCCACTGTGTTGCAAAAAATGCTATTTTACAATGGTTATCTAGTACATGTAAATGGGGATGACATGAGATCATAATGTGGAAGGTAATGGACCTTTGGCTTTAGTGGCAGCCCATCCCTGTGCTCAAAGGAGGCGCTATGAGCAGGCAGAGAGGTAAACCAGCGGCTCGGCACCTTGGTTCTTAAATGTTTGTTTCTAACTAGGTCAGACTGCACCAGCGGAGCTGTGCTGCTGTTACGCCACAGATGCCTGATGTCTCTCTCTTCTCCTTTTCACAGTTTAATTCAGTTTGAGCTATATGAGATAAATATTACAGCAATAGTTTTTTTTTATTAACAGAGCATAAAAATGAATATTTATCCAAAAGAATGATGAATACCAGTAACCACATTATTAAATGTTAGTTGAATGTGAGTAAATCTAGTAAATAGATCTGTGCGTATCAATGTGCAGAAAATAAGTTAAGGCTGAAACATGTATTCAGGAATTAAGAATAAAACAAGGCTGACAGATTCAAACAGTAAATAATATAAAATAGCAATATGGATAACATGATGAGTATTGAGCCAAATAGGGGATATAGCAACATGTATCCCTGCCTGTTTTCTTTCCATCAGTTCCTTCTTTACTTAATAAAAAGACATGGGTCACAGTGGCTGAGCCTTAATGCAGACACACCATGGCAGTCTGATGAGGCACAGTGACTGGGGGATAGTGAAGCACACCAAGAGCCCATTAAGCTTTATCACAGCTGAATTTTTTTGGGGGCTTTTCCCTTTATTAGACAGTGACAGTGGATAGACAAGAAGGGGGAGAGAGATAGGGGATGACACGCAGCAAAGGGCAGCACGTCGGCTTCGAACCCGCACCGCTGCAAAGGACTCAGCCTACATGGGGCGAATGCTCTTACTGGGTGAGCTAGAGGCTGCCCCCTCTCTGCCATGTTTTTAACTACTGCATATACAGTAGTGCCCTCAGCAATTCCCACAATGGAACAACATTAGTGTCCATGGTGTGTATACTACTCTCTGTATACTAGAACTACATTCTATAGACACTAACCCTGTCAACACAAAATCGTATTTTCTGCTCACTAAGGAGTAAACTGCTCAGTGTGTTTTATATAGGGAGTAGTGCGTGAGTGAATGAGGGAGTCGAATGCGAGCCACCTGTGTTGTGAATCTGTCAACGCAAAGTCAGAAGAACCAATAAAAATGTGGATGAAGGGCCAGCTTGACAGATCACTGCTGGCTTGCATCACACACATAAACAGAAGTGAGGATGATGTTGATCAGTCTGCTGAAACTTGAGAAGAGGTTGCCTTTTGCAATTTATCTAAACATACTGGATAGGCAGAGTAACTGGCAAAGTAAAAACCTCTGCTATGTTAGGATGTAGTGCACGTTCACTCTCCCAAGCTCTTGCTTCTCATATGACGCACAAGTACAAATAAATCTATATACCTTCTATATATATCTATATTTCTTCCTGACATCATTTTTGATCATCAAAAAAACAACAACAACAACAACAACAACAATCTACCACACTCTGAAAGTCTTAGTTTACATTCCCTGCAGGTTCATACTTGGCTATATAAAGATTATCAAGGAACTATTGTTCATCACCATCATTGCATTGTAATGATGGTGATCAAAATGGTGTGAAACCGAAGCTTTTAAAAAATACTTTTTCTCCCTGTTAGTCAGTTGTGCAGTTAGTGCAGTGAAATTCATACCACAGTATGGCAAAGGCACACTTGAAGTTTGCAATATACAGGCTTTTATCAGTCCATGGCAGAATAAAAACCCCGGTGGACTCCTGTCACAAAGATAACACAGCACACGCACACACAAAGACAATACAAAAATGAGTGATCGTGAGGGTGAGCAGTAAAGTGGCAGAGAGGCCTGTTAGTGAAGGGAAAGTGGCGAAAAACCATCAAGTCATCACCATGGTAATTTAGTGTCTCAGTAAGAGTCACTGAGTACCACTGGACTCTTTTACGCACACACGTGTGTGTCTGTTTATACACAATATAAAGAATGAATTTGGACGTCCAATCCACACCGATTTTTCCGTGGCAAAGGAGTTTTGTTTTTTTTATGTTGTATATGGATTATTTCAGGTGGAGGAAAAGTGGAGGTTAAAGAGTCTGATGTGCCAATACACAGACTAGAAAAATGACTTCCTAATCGGATGTAGCTCTTGTATTCAATACTGTTCTACTGCCAACTCTCAAGTTGTGGATATGGCCAAGCTTCCCATCAGGATATGCCCACCTAAATAGGGATCAATCACCAAAACAACACTTTTCAAAAAACACTGATGTGTAATTTGTTACACTTTCACCATACACTTTACCTCTATTCCTATGGTTTGTTTTAGAGTAAAAACATATATTCCTTTAATTTAGACAATGGCGCTTGCAAAGAATGCAAAAAAAGTTACAATAACCATAATATCTGTGCATGAAGAATAGCTGAAAAGACTGTGACCCAAGTAGATTAAAGAGAGGAATGAATGAGTAAATGTTTGAATGCGTACTGAGCAGTCCTTTAAAAGGGATGCGCAGGGAGCTGCTTTGATGGGGCCCTCTGTATTCATGTCACGCCCAAGGCCCCATCCATTACAGCTCATTACCCGGGGAGAGAATGAAAGAGAGGAGACCCTTGGCCATGCTCGCCCGGGCTCACACAAGGCCCAGCAGGGTTTAACATCAACCGAGCCACCGAAACCTACCAGCTGGGCAGGTGTCAACACCACTAGGATTGCTTCGGGGATGTTTATGGAGATTGTAAAGTGATCAGAGAAGCAGTATACAACACAGCTCCCTAGAACACATTTGGTACAATGTAAATCACACACATTCTGTCCATTTACTATAGGGAGGAGGGACGCATACTTTCCTTAGAAGGAATAAATAACAAGCACACAGTGTTTCAACAATGCTGAGCTGAGAAGTGGAAGCAAATATGAAATGTAATTGAACATTAACATATCAATTGCAATAGCTGTTAGCTGAATTGGAAAAGATCAGCAGATACTTACAGTACAGAGGGTACAGTACAATTTGTTAATCACTGAATTAATCTACAAACAATACTTTATTACAGTACATAATCACATTAACAAGTTGCCAGTGGGCTTCTAGTCTATCTGTGGTAGGTGTCAATTCAAAAGTGGTTCAGATGCTTGCACATCCCAAAAATATATAAAAAAAAAAAAAAAAAAAAAAAAAAAAAAAAAAAAAAAATCACATTATAACTTTTTCCCTGTTTTGGCTGTAAAACACTCACACAAACATCTCCTTCCTGGATGTTTGGGAGAAGTAAGTTAGTTAGTGCTGAGGTTCTTTCAATGTGAGAATGTTTCCACAAACCACAAGCAGTAACAGAAACCAGAGTTTTCTTAGATAGATGTACTGGCGGTATAACCTTGGAAATCATTCTTTACAACTTGTTCCACCTGACTCCGGTGAAACATTGAAACTGAATAACACTTAAAGGTGCACTATGCATTCCTGCATGGTTTCAGCGTGATTTCAATTTTGTCTCAAATCGTAGGCATCTCTCCTTAATCTGTTAGCTGCCTGCTCCCTGAATACAGTGTGAAAAAGCCCGGTCTCGGGAGACAACACAATGGTCGTAAACGTCAAACTAACACTAGAGGCACAGGATGGGCACCAAAATACAACAAACACGTTCCAGCCAATCACCGACAAGATGGTTGGGGGAGGGGGTGGGGGTTAGTGACAGTTAGTCATGACAGTTATGGAAACATGGGGGGAGGGGCGAGCTTGCTCTGTTTTGTTTTGAATTTACTTGGAACGTCAACAGAAGTAATGTCATGCAGGAACGCATAGTGCACCTTTAACCTGCGTTGTAGAACTTCAAAACTGAATAGCCGTCTATGTCCTTGAAGAGAATGAAGAGCCCTCTGTTTATGAAAGCAGGAAAAATCAACCTTTTCAAAACACCCACTAATGCCTAAGCACAACAACACAGCATTACTCTTGAATTAATAAACTCCTCATTATAGTCTTGAGAGAGGTGGGATAATGCCATGAAGCCTTACAATCATCACAAAATTAGTCATTACTTTTTGAGATGCTATTGCTATCCTTGTCTGCATGGGATAGTGCTTAATAATGCACAGTGGTAGGTGAAACCTGCTCTGTATAACCCATTATTACCCTGAGAGCTGTTTCATCGAAACCAAATCATGCTGATGCATTGCAAATGAGATGGCAAGAGGGGAAGGATGCCAAAGAGAGAAGGAGAAGGAGAAAAGATGCAGTCTTCGTCTGCCTAATTCTGACGCTGCAATGAACATAATGAAAGCACTGCTGTTGTTTTTCTTCTGTTGGCAAAGAAATCTGTAACTGGGCATTTGATTGTTTGTCGCTACTAAGTGCATTACTTCTTTGGACAGCAGCCAGGCCCACATCCTTACTGTGTGTGTTCATTGTGTTAGTAATCATCGCCGCTAAATTCTGAATCAACATTCGAAAGGATTGTGCAATGAATGAATTGTGAATGAATGAATTAAGATGGTATCGGTAATAATCAATCATACAATGGATCACTGAAATATAAAAAAAAAGAGTGTGTATCTATGCATTTTTGGTGATCAACAAGCATGCGGCCTTCAGCATCAGGGGAGTGGGACTGATTGAATGACGGAGATATTTTTCCCAAAATTGAGGAGAGACAACAGGGTAGGGAGTAAAGCAAATTATGACCAATATGAACAAAAGGAGACACAAGGAAAGGGGATTGTTGGTGCAGTGGTACGAAATGAAGAAGAGAGGGTAGAGAGAGGAGAGAAGAGGATCTAGAGACAAGTCTGTGAGCGCTGGATTGGGTTTAATGTAACAGAAATCCACAAGTTAACTGCAGCTCCGAACACACCTAGCACAGAAGGAGCAAAGTGACAAATGATAGCAAAGCAGACATATGGACCAGACAGACAGAAGACATTAACACAAGAGCAAAGGGGGAAAGTCCAATGTGAATAGAGGCATGGGGCTTATAATATGAAGGGTTACTAGACATTGGGATGCTGGCAGAGCAATTTTAAAGTTAACATCAGTAAGTAAGAGAGTAAGTGAGTGAGATGCGGAGGGAGATGGGGTGGGGAAGAAGGGAGGGAGCGATAGAAAAGGTTGGATATTACAGTCAAACCACCTGGGGAATGTTTACAGAATTTAATAACTCTAAATGGCATCACTCCCTCACTATGCTGCTATGTTATCACGTACACACCCCAACAACCCAACCTGCAGCAATTACCATGGCACCCATTGGTGCAGCTTTATGAAAACTGACAGGGGGGTTTGTATGAACAGCTCTTGGATCCTGTTACAGGCAGCCATTCAGAGCTACAGGCTAAAGCTTCTTACAACACACATGCTGATGCCACCGCTTCACTATTTGTTTAGGGCGGCAACTCTGGATTGTTTTCATTGTCTCTTAATCTGTTGATCATTTTCTCGATGATTCGACTAGTTCTTTGGTCTATAAAATGTCAGAAAATGGTGAAAAAATGTCAGTGTCCTCAAATGTCGTGTTTTGTCCACAACTCAAAAGATAGTCAGTTTACTGTCATTCAGGAGTAACCATAAGAGTGAAAATATTCACATTTAAGAAGCTGGAATTTAGAGAATTTACACTTTTATACATTTAAAAATGGCTTATTAATCAATAATCAAAATAGTTGGCAATTTATTTAATATTTGACAACTAACCAATAATCTATTAATCTTTGCAGATGTACTTATATGTCATTGGTCACTGAAATTATACCATTACACCTGTCAAACCAAAGCAAATAAACTGAGAACCTAACCGCAATAATGAGTTTTGGTAACAATATATTTTTCTAAATCCTTTTTCTTTTTTTAGAAACACAATCCCTCAATTCAACAAAAAATGGTTACAAGGAAGTCTCTTGTTATTTCAGAATGTCAGGCAAAATGTGTGTCCATCTTGCCATGTACAGTAGGTACTATTGAAGTGTCCCTTCTGTCTTCATATCTAAAAGAAGGGAATGGACGTAGGTGTTTAATTGACCTGAGGAGGCTCCTAGGCCTGTAACAATTATTACATCATTTTCTAATAGCAATTTCTTTTTTACATAATCACCATTTCTTTGTTGTTTAATGTCTAGTCCTAAGGGGTATAACTGTTGTTGGTAAAATAGCCTCGGGTTGAACTTGTTTTGGTGGAACGTGTACGTTCAAAAGTTGTTTTAGTCGTGCAAGAGAAAACTCAGATTGGACAGATAGTCTAGCTAGCTGTCTGGGTTTACCCTGCAGAGATCTGAGGAGAAGTTAACCATAGTCCTTATAAATCCACCGGAGTTTAAAATTCCAACACAAAGAAAGCGGAAGATAACTGACATCAGCGAAAAGACATGCATCCGGCGGAATTTCCTGTGGCACCGGAGCAATCCCAGAAGTGGAACGTCGTGGATATAGACTACATACTGTAACAGTGATGCATCCTAGGATTCATTTAAAACTGTAATTTGTTTGAAAAAGTACTAAATAAATAAACATTTTTCAATTTGACTGAAAGAGACAATTATATTGTTAATCGCAAGTTCAGTAAAATTTGGAATTGTTACAGCTCTAGAGACTAATTTTCAATTAGAAGGAAATTCAAATATAGTAAGCAAATAAGAGGTTCTCCATAGACTTATTTTCCTTGCAGTGAGAAGCAGGCTTTTAAACAGCATTTAGATTATTATGTAGGGAGATATAATTTACAGTGAATAAATGAAATGTGAAAATAAGAGAGAAACATCTTTTTTGGAGGGGGTGGAAAGTATAATGGATAATGTGAATTAAGGTAACACTGATACTATATCAAGTCCTTATAAGTTGTGTTTATTTACTTTCCATGTGCTTTATGTTGGTGTTATGTCTTTGAACATGTACATTTTATTGTGTCCATCCATTTTCTATACTGCATTGTTTTGTTTAGGAGCCTCTCCCAGCATGCATCTATAAGACTGCTCAGCATGCAGTATAGTATGCTACACAATGCAAACATAATTGAAGCATATGCTGAGCAGCTTGTCGGAGACAAGCAAGACAGAAACAGGAAGAGAAATACGGATGTAACAAATCGGTTCAGCCATTTTAACCGTCTGCTAATATTGAGAGTCTGAGTGACGGCAAAAAAAAGCTTTCCTGCCGTGTGACAGAAGCAGTACATCCATAAAAACACATGAGTCATTAGTGCCCACAGTGCTGAGAACTGCAGTTACGCACACACACAAAATCATAATCAATCAGTTCCATCAAACCACCACTGTGGACATAAAATCCACACAATCAAGTATTTCCATTACTTAGTAAAGGGCTGGATAGACAGGAAGACAGGGGGTGGGTCTGTTGACAGCAATGATGTCATAAAAGATTTGGGTGCACTAAAAAATGCGGGTCTGCAGCATCTATTTATATAGAGGGTGAGATTTTGTAGGTGTTACAGAATGTTATGAGCCCAGTATGAGCATGGTACTGCCAGCTAAGATCCAACACACACACACTAACCTGCACAATCACACTAGTCTCTGTGGGCATATTGTCTCACACTCACACACACAAACACACACACACACACACACACACACACACACACACACACACACACACACACACACACACACACTTCTTGTTTGAGTACGTAATGAGTCAAACTATAAATGAGCCTTAATTGCGATGACTAGCTACATTTGGTATGATGCAACAGGAAGGAAAGCAGCAGCAGCGAGAGGCGAGAAAGACAGGGATATGACTAAAGGAAGCACAGACCTGGATAGTATTTTTTATTTTTATTTTTTGGCATTTTGCTTTAATTACATAGGACTGGATGATAACCATAGGTACCCTGTTGCGTTTTCTTGTAAAAGCATTTCCTTTTTTTTTTTTTTTTAAATATCTTATATCCTGCATTTACGTTTATTAGCTTTTTCACTGCTTATATTTGCACACTGCTACGCTTCTTTGCACTTCACCACCACCAACTGTCAGTCAGTGGAATAGTGCGACACCATTAGCAGGAATGTGCATTGTGTCACCTGCATCTTCATGTACGATACAAAATAAAAATGTGGACCTAGTGGCGAAAAACTCTGCAAGTAAACCTTTGAAACAAATTATTTAAAAAAAGATCTCAGTGTTTATATACATGCTCAAACTTTTTACTACAATTATGTAGACAGGCAAAGACAAGTACTACTTGCTACACTTGAATCATTCATTCATTTCTATTTAAAAAAAAAAAAAAGAAATATTCACTGTAAAAACAATATATGAAATGTCTGAAAAAATACGATGGAGATCAACCCCAGCTTATGCTGCACTGTCCAACAAAAACACTTTGCTGCTGCTAAAGAATCTTAAAGCTGACGCATTGCAACCACTATGATATTCATCAGTGCGTCCACAGAGTCAGGAAGAGGTCGGTGTCGATCAGATGAGGACGCAGAAGCTAGTGAGGGTCGGATTAGCTCTGAAACCAATAAAATATGTCGAGCAGACCGGAGCAGCGACAAGAGACATACAAGATATCATCAGGTCAGCTCACAAAACAATGACGGACCGTTGGAGACTCTTGATTATAATTTAAATCATAATAGTGTACAACTACAAAGCGTCAATGTAAACTGTATAGGTTAAGTTATGAGTTTGATATTTATGAGGTAGATATGTCTAAGACAACATCCACCTCAACCATCTACAGTACAACCATCATATTTCTCTCTGTTTCCTCTGTGAGTTCAGACTCCCATTTCTTAAGAATCAGTAACAATGTAGAGTATTTGATTGTCGGCAAACATCACAAATTGTCAGTTATATTACTTTTTTCTTTTGCTATACATTATACAATACATGAAGTCAATGTCATGCCAGTAGTTGCTACACAGTATATGGCAGTGCATAAACAAATTCATTCATGATTTATTGTGAATTACATCTATAAAGTTATGGTTAGTAGTCCTGCTACATACAGCGCAGATAAAAAAAAATATACACTTAATTGCTTCCCCAAAAGCTTTGGAATTGCTTCCTCATGTCTGCAGTTCCTTCTGTACTATCTGTACAAAAACAGAGAAGCCCCCATTTTATTATTTTTGAGATTCCGTAACTTTCATTGTAGTCGAGGTTTCCCATTCTGTTGCTCTGATAATTACCCCGACTGCCATAGTGAAAGTTGAAGTGGAAATCGCCACACAGTACAACTGAAGACCCTGAAAAAAAGAAGTTGACTATATTTTGAAAAGTGTAAGTAAAAATAGATGCCTTGAATTTAGGGCAAAATCATTCAGTAGTTTTGTTTGTGTATGTGTGTGTGTACAGTGTCGGTTTGCGCACCTACACATTGCTGTGTTTCTGCTTTGCAAAGATAGGAGTGTTCAGTGAGTGTCCAGCCTCTGATTAACACAAATGAATATTTCATTTTAGAAGTCCAGCTGCTCCTCATCTGCAGGTCTCTCTCCTGAGACCGCCTCAGGCTGCAAGGCCTAACAATGTCATCACAGCGAACACACACACACTCTCTCTCACGCACACGCACACACACACACACACACACACACACACACACAAATGTGTTTTCGTTTGATGCTGTGTGCCTGCTCTCAAAAAGAATCATAATTAAAAAAATACATGCAAATACATGGCTGTGGAATGTAATAGAATACATATATATATATATATATATATATATATATATATATTATGATTACTTTAAGTTAAATGTACAATTTTTTTATTGTTTTTAACTGCTCTTTAATGTTTCATGTAAAGCATGAAATGTGCTATACAAATAAAGCTGCCTTGCCTTAAATAAATCAAACTCATATAAATGACTGATACATTGTACATAGCTCTCTGGTGGTACAACGTTTGAGACGTACAGTGAATACTAAATGTTCCCCTGCATCTCTCACATTCAAAGCTGCACATCTGCACACCAGGGAGTTTTCACGGTATAGGATTCCCTCCCTCCTCCCTCCATCTCATCATCTCTCTTCCTTCTTCTGCCAGTTTCCAAGGCTGTCTTCTTCTGCAGCGTTTTCTGCCTTGTGGGGAGGCTGCTCCCGGACTGACAGGGAGTCACTGACTCCTCTCACAGCACATTACTCTCTCAATCTGCAACTTTTTCATGTTTTTTCCCTCTTTTTTCCACACAAACGCACGCACGCACGCACGCACACACACACACACACACACACACACACACACACACACACACACACACACACACACACACACACACACACACACACACACACACACACACACACATTACTATAGTAAGTAAGTAAGTAAGTAAGTAATTTTATTTGATAGGACCTTTCACAGACAGAGTCACAAATTGCTTCACACAAATAGCATTTGATTATAATACAATAAAATCCAAAACAGAAAATAAACAAGCAACAACAAATGCAATTCCAGTGAGGATTAAATGAATAAAACCCAAAATTTACCAACATTACACAATTACACAATGCCAGTTGAAACAAGAATGTTTTCAGTTGCTTTCTAAAAGCGTCAACCAAGACTGCAGAACGTAAGTTAACAGGAAGGGCGTTCCACAAGGTTGGAGCTACCACTTCAAAGGAACGATCACCTTTAGTCTTTAAACGAGTGCGTGGGACCACCAGTAGTCCTTGGTTAGAAGATCTTAGAGACCTGTTCGTGATGTACGGATGGAGCAGGTCAGAGATATAAACAGGCGCCTGTCCATGCAGTGCTTTATATGTAAGAACTAAAACCTTAAATTGTATCCTGAACTTTACTGGAAGCCAATGTAACATGGATAACACAGGAGTGATGTGTGACATTCTGGTGGACCTGGTTAACAGCCTAGCTGCTGAATTCTGTACTAGTTGTAGACGGTCCTGGGATGACTTGCTAAGACAAATGAAAATGGAGTAGCAGTAATCAAGCCGAGATGAAACAAAACCATGAATGATCATCTCAAGTTCACCTTCCAAAACCACGGTCCTAAGTTTAGCAATGTTTCTCAGTTGAAAGAAACATGTGCAGATCAGTGACCTGATATGTTGGTCAAGCAACATTTTCTGATCAAATATAACACCAAGGTTTCTAAGATTGGACTGTACCACTGAAGAAAGGGACCCCAAAAGATTAACAACTTTGGAGGCTGTAGTATCCGGAGCAACAATAAGTACTTCTGTCTTTTCTTCATTAAGCTGCAAACAATTGTTTGCCAACCAATCCTTAATGGAGGACAAGCAATTGAGCAGTGCTGACACTTTGTTAGTTTCCTCCGGCTTAAAAGAGACATACAGCTGGATGTCATCAGCGTAGAAATGATAACGTATATCTTCAAATTGCCTAATTATGTGGCCTAGGGGAAGCATATACAATGTAAATAAAATTGGACCTAACACAGAGCCCTGCGGCACCCCACAGGAAAGAGCCGCGTTTTCAGAGGAATAAGGGCCCAGAGACACTAAATAGATTCTATCTGAAAGAGAGGAGGTGAACCAGTCCAGAGCGCTCCCAGAGATCCCAACCCAGTGCTTAAGTCTGTCAAGCAAAATGGTGTGATCAACAGTATCGAACGCTGCGCTAAGGTCCAACAGTACCAGAATAGAACATTTACCCGCATCAGAGGACATCATTAGATCAGTGGATACTCTAAGAAGAGCAGTTTCTGTAGATTGTTTCTGACGGAATAGCTCTCCCTTGCCCATATAATATCATAGAAGAGTAAAGCACCAGAGTGTCTCCCTTCTTCTACAGTACTAGATGTGGGCATGTGTATAGAGACCTATCATTACATAGCAGTCAATGTGTACAAATGCAAGTGAGGTAGATGTGGTGTGTGTGTTTCACTGTTAAACCGGGTGAGATAAGACACCTCCTGAACATTCCATTCCAATCCTGTCCGATTATGTGCTTTCTTCACCAGGTGTTTTATCAGAGGAACCCAAATAAATGCTGGTTAGAAAACCTTACTACTGCTGAAAAACAGAGGAAAGGAGGAAGGTGGGGTGAGGATGATGATGAAATTGGAGAGTGATGAGAGCGAGGTTTGAAAAATAGACGCTATAAAAAGTATGGGTAGAGTAAAGTGGGAAAGAGAATGAGAAAAGACAGTGACGTATTAGCTCATTTTGTCCGACTGCACCAGGGGAACAGTTCACTATGTTCCACACAGAACAATTGCTAGTGTTCCCCTGTGATGGTTTGACGGTGATGTTAATGCCTCATTAAAAGTATGAAAAGAGGCAGAGACTCGGCTCAGAGTTTTGAAACCGAAAGCCGTAGAACATCTCTTCAAAAGCAGCACCTCCGTTAATTAATATCCACAGATGGACACCTTGGCCTTTTTCCAGACGCAGCAAAGATAGGTGTTTGGAATTATAGCTGGTACTTTTGCATGCATGGGAAGAGCATCAAAGATTCCAGAGTGCGAGTGCAGGTCAATATAGCCCGGTTTTGGAATCGTAATTGACATCGTTAGGCGACGGCAAATGTTTGCCAAGCGGCTGAACGCCTGAGGAAATCAGGAGAAGGTATAAGAAACTGGCAATAATCACAGTCTGAAACGAAATGCCATCACATGGGGTAGCACTGTGGACTCGTGGAGTCATTTTTAGACATTTTAATGCAGAAATATTACATATTGTACCTTTAAATAGCCTTGCCATTATTTATTGCGGCTCAGTATTCATTTGGTTTCTATCGCCCAGCCCAAATGGTGAGGCAAAGCAAAATCAAATAGCATACATGCAACCTGCATACATGTTTTGCAAAGACATGAGTTGAATGGCACAACTAAGTATAGTTGTGCCATTCAACTCATGTCTTTACTAGACGTTAGGGGTGGAACGGTACACTGAAGTCACGGTTCGGTTCATACCTCGGTTCAGACATCACGGTTCGGTTTGGTACAATGGAGGGAAAAGCATAACAAAAATGCAGAAGGCAATTTTTTTTATTGTGCATGTCTCAGACTGTACCACGTAGTGTCATCCAGTCTCTCCCCTGAGCTAGCTGCAACAGCCTGAAGCGTATAAAGTAAGATGTAAACAGTAGCCTAAACAATTAGTAAGCTACCCCGCCTCATCTCCAGACTCCATCTGGAACTTGTAAACAAAATAAGACAATCAGCTAGTAGTGTGATATGAAAGACAAGCGCTGCTCTCATATGTGAATGCACAGAGCAGTGGTGTTAAAAGAGCAGCTTTGGTTACACAGAGCAGTTGGCAAATTGTGGCGTTAGCTTCACATGCTTACAGCGGAGCTAGCAGCAAACAGCAAAGCTAATGGCGGAGCTAACAGCGGAGCTAAAAGTGGAGCTAACAGCGGAGAAAACAGCGAAGCAAATGGGTCTGGAAGCCATTTGTGGTCGAGGCAAGAAGGGATACAGCTACAGTACATCCGTGTTTGGTTGTATATGGAAGGGACTAGTTTGCTTTGTGTGGCCTCACTGGACCGACTCGACATGTAGGCGGAGCTTGGGAGCTTCAGAGCTAAGGCGGGGCTACAGATCAGGTGTCCCTAAGAAACGTGTATTTAACCGTAGATCCACATTACATTACGCCCGTACCGTTTCGGTTCAATACAAATACATGTACCGTTCCACCCCTACTAAACGTATTATATGGCATGACACAATAGAGGACAGGAGATGTATCATGTATTACAGTGAGAAAGAGAGAAAGAGCGAGACATATTAAAAGTGACAGATTGGAAAGTCAGGATTCACTTCCCTTTTCACTATACACTGACAACACAACACGCAGATGTCAACAGTGACCTGAATAACCAGCCATCAGGCAGAGAGAGAGAGAGGCACCAGAATAGAACATAGACATACTGTATGAACCAGTCCAGCATGAAGAAACACACACCAGCAGCACCACAACGGAAAAAACGCATACCTGTCATTGTCAACGCTCCTGAAGCCAGGAAGGATGTGTCTGAAGCTGGAGTTGCGGTCAAGTTTGGGTTGACTCTTGGTGCGCTTTATCGAGCCCTTCAGACGCCGACTTAGAAAGCCCTGACGGAGAGAGAGACAGAGATAGTCAGTAAAACGGTGTCACTGCTACTTTGTGAGGAAGGTCTCATAGATGTCAATCATCAAGCTTAACTTGGCAGCGGGACAGAACATAATAATACCGTCATTTGCGCTCCACGTTCTAGATTTGGTGAGGAAGAGCGTCATGAATAGTTAATGGCTAATAAATGAGGATAGATTTTCATATCAGAGTGAGTGCGATGTTTACAGTCTGAAAAGTGAGGACAAGGTCAAATGCGACATATTCCCTGAATACAAAGACAGAAAAACCACCACACGTTCACAGACAGGTCCTTGAAAAAAGACATTTTTTAAAGAGCAAAGACATAATAAGCTGGTAGGTGATGCAAACAATTGTTGAGACTTTTTCCCAACAGCATTAATTATGTCAGTTAGGCGACAAACTGCAACGCACAAACATGTTTTATAATCAGACATCAATTCAATGGATACACCCCTTTATTAGTTTTCTTATTCTCCTCTTTGTCTGAGTCTGTGTGTTTACTCCTTCTAACATCTGCAATCACACTCCCCCAAGCAACTCGCCGTCTCCATGGCAACTGTTGGCTGGCATTACGAGCGAGAGAATATAAAAAAAAAGTAGATGTGGTGCAGAAATGGCAGGCAAGTTTTGAGAGAAGAAAACTAATGTTTTTTTTCTGCTTTTTTCACTGCTGGGAAGAAGATCAGGGAGGAGGGAGAGAAATGGAAGAAGAGGATGACAAAGAAGGACTATGAAACAAAGAGGGCGTATAGGAGAGTTGATAGAGCAACTTAAGAGGGCAGCACGAAGAAGACGGAACTTAACAGATAAGCCAGCATGGTGGAGAGAAAGTACTAAACCAGGTTGTGTTCAGGCTCAGGTGTAGCTTTTTATCCCAATAAATCAGTAGCTGATTTATAGGCCGAAACTGAACGCCTTCAGGAGCCACAATGTGGCGAAGAAACTCATAACTTTAGAAACTCATACCGACAGGGCCGTGCCCTCAGACTGTACATGCACACATTTCACAAGACAGAGACAGGAGACACACTGCGAAAAAGACCACCCTCAGTCCCAGTCAGGCCATTAACACACCTGTATAATTACCACCTACAGTGTGAATAGGTCGCCCTGGGCAACAATGTAATAGGGATAATTAGAGAGTGACTTCCAGACAGCCTGCCAGCTGAACACAGAGGAGTCACAGCACCCTGATGCACAGCACCTGTCATCAGTAAAACACTCTGCACTAGGAACAAAGACTTGCTACTGTCAGTATATTAAAGCTCACACTTATCACAGGAGTGTCTCAGTTACATAAGTGTGTGGCCAAAAACGACAGCTCTGTCCAAGTTCCATACTACATACTTATTTTAGGAGTTTTTAGTGTGTACGCGCTGCAACAGTGACACAATTGAGTACACTAAAAAAAAAACAAGTCAGTATTCACGGTAAAAAGCGCTTTGGATGTGCTGTTGATGTACAGTGCTGTCCCACAATGCAATGCTCAAAAGGAAATGGAGGAGCTACTCACAGCTGCTAAACATTCAAACAAATTGTGGATGGTGGTGAGAAAGCTTGAGGAAAATCTTTGGATAACAAGTAGTATTAAAGGGGCACTACAGGGAGTTGAGATCTCCACTTTTGAGCAAAACTGAAATTCTGAGCATATCAAACACCTCATTTCCTGTATTCCCGTGAATTTGCAACAACCTGTGCCTTTTCTGCATCAATTTATAGTGCAAATGTCTTTATTCATGTAAAAGATATTATTATTAGATATTTTAAATTACACCTATGACTGAGGGTAAAGGGTAGCTGGAGAAGGTCTGTGGAGGCAGAACTCAAGGAAACAACACCATCCTGGAAGGAAGCAGACAAGACCGCCCCACACCAAACTAGCTCCATAAAGAGCAAAATGGTTTAAATGGGTAAAGTACACTGGTTTATTGTACTGCAAAAGCCGTATACTGTGAAAATACGCATGCAAATGGGACAAAGCTAGATGGATTCGCTGCTACTAACGTTTATTTAGGTTGTGGGAGGATCTTAAGCATTCTAATTCCTATTGTCACTTGAATCATAACAAAACAAATCAACTGTTTGTCATTTATCATCATCAGCAATGATGTGTGCATACTCAATAATGATCGGACTTTGTGGCTACGAGCATAACTCTAAACTGACATGGTATATGTAAGCCTACAGAAAGTGGGCAGCAAATGGCTAACTATTGATACCTGCCACCAGTGAACTCGGTTTAGGGGCTTTTAGCTAAATGAAGAGGGTCTGAGTCACTGCTGTTAGTATGAGACCCGCACCTAAAGCTCTTGACAGGATTGCTTTCTGAAATCAAACTCTCACTTTTTCTCTCTCCCTTAGCCGTCATTCACTCCATGTGTGTCTGTGAATGTATGGGCATGTGGTTACATTAGCAAAGGCACCATTCTAAACAATGACAATTATGAGTCAGACTCTGTGATGTTGATCATGGTTTTCTTTGACTGCCTTCGGCATTGCCCTGAGATCGGCTCCTTCAAAAAACATGACAAGAGGACGTCAGGATTATGACTTTTTGATGGCAAAGATGGCACTGCTGTAGAAAATCGACACCCACTCGTATGCACTAAGTGACACGTTTCCTGATTCCTGGATATCATTCACCATCACCACCACATTTATAGTAATTCCACGCCCCCTCCCTGTAGTCCCTGGAGAGTGTGTGTGCTGTGCCTGCTGCTGTTGGCATATTCTCAGCTAACAAATTAAAAAGCTTCTGTTTTTTCTCCCTCCGCAGAAATAAGTCAGTGAATAGAAACCTGTCCCTGTAGGCGAGGTGGATTGATTAGTGGCTGCTTGTTCTGTTTTTACTTCTCTGCTTCCCCTGATGGATGGACTCTGAAGAACGGAGGGGGAAATAGAAACAGAACAGAGGAGAAAAAGGAATGAAGATACACCACCCTATCATTTTTCTTGATTACTTTGTATTCCTCATTCTCCTTCAATCATCTCTCCAGCGCATGTGGACAGCGATGCGACATTTTATGACACTGCTCTCCAATTCAGTCGGCCTGTCAAACCCCTTGCAGAGCTACGGGTTAAAGGTCAGCAGATATGAACGGCCCATTTCCCCACTTACAATCAGTCAGTGAGGATGACTGATGCCTATATTAACACCAGATTAAACCCAGCGGGAGGCAAGCCACACTGGAAGCACTGCAAAAACGTTTAATTCGCCTTCAGCGCCTGCTCGTACGAGATGATTGAGAAGGGAAAAAAATGCAGGAATTAAAATGAAGCCATATGGTGAAAAAGAGAGAGTAGAGAAATAGAGTGAGAGTAGTCAAAAACTGAGAAAATGACAGCAAGTGCCTGCCTAGGAGCAGGATAAATGGAAAAAGTGGAGCACAATGTGGGGGTGGCAGAGCATGAGTTGATAGAAAAAGCAATAGAATGAAACTAAATGAGGGGGAAAGTGAGGAGAATAGTGCAGCAAATGAGTGACAAGGTCGCTGGTGGATCAGGGCTTAGCAGAGCAAAGCGATGGCTGCAGAGAGAATGCAGCTACAGCTGAAACAAAAGATGGTCAAATACAGTAGAATTAAGGTTGTTCCTCCCTGTGGTTTATAGTCAGATCAGTTCTCATCTCAGCTTATGATTCCATATGATACCAGTTATTACTTAAGAAAATCGGGGCTTAGATTTTCCTGACATCTGAAAAACACATTTTAAAAAGCGCGACCTCTCCCCATTGTGTCTTGCTATATGTGATCGGTTCTTAAAGGGCAACTATTATATAGCATTTTCAGGATTATACTTGCATTTTGTGTTTGTACTAGAACATGTTTACATGCTTTAATGTTAAAAAAAAAAAACACTATTTTTCTCATACTGCCCATGGCTAATGCACCTGTATTCGCCCTCTGTATGAGACGCTCTGCAGGAGCGCCTTTCTCTTTAATCCCTCCTCCCGAAAAAGCCCAGCATGCTCTGATTGGCAAGCACGCTTCCTGGAATCTCCAGAGCTGCCACTCCGTGTTTCACTAGTTGAAACTGGAGCTACTGCAACGGAGTATATAGCAGGACTTTGTACTGTGAAAAATCTCCAATAAAGGCTTCTAAACCAAATATTACACAACTGGACATGTCCCAGCAGTAAAGTGACCGGAATTTGGGGAGAAATGACCAGCACTGGCCGAGATTACAGCTATGTCGCGTTAGCATGTAGCTACTTAATAGTTAGCAGTATGCTAACATTAGATTGTAGTGGACAAAAGAAGCACTTTCTACCATCAAAAATTGCAGATAAAAATTGCAGACATGTTTCGGCAGTAATGCGACCCGGAAATAGGGAGAATTTAACGACGTTGGCAGCCCAGATGACATTGTTTACTGCGGTTAGCCATGTAGCTAATTTAGATGGCAGTTGACACTAATAGAATATAGCAGCAATTTCTACAGTCAGACATCGCAAATAAAGGCTTTTAAACCAAATACTACTAACAGAAAAAGTTTCAGGAGTAATGTCACCCGGAATTGGGGAAAATTGAACAACATTGTTGGTGACATTGTTTACTGCCATTGAATTGAATTGAATGCCTGTATCCTGGGGGATACATTGCCCATATAAGGGTATGGAACAGGGCCGATCACTCACTGACTTGTGTTTTGAGGCCTGTTCTCTACATTCAATAAGAAAAAGGTGTGAAACTTTTTAATTTTACTTTTAACCCTTGTGTTGACCTCGGGTCACATTGGCCCGTTTTAAATTTTTGTTTTATATCAGAAAATATTGGACGTAGAAATAAGCGGTGAAAAAGTGTAGAAGAAATGTTGGAAAAAGCAAAAACAACTTGTGAAAAAAGGCGTCACCAATGTCAGAAAAAAAACTTTTTTTCAAGATTGAAACGAAGACAACACAAGGGTTAAATGTGTATTATTGATGAATTCGCCACATTTTCAGGGAATTTCTGTCAGCAGTTTCTACAGTACAAGAGGGAGAGAGGTGAATTCTGTAGTGTTGCCACCTGATGGTTCATCAGATTCAGAGAAGGGAACCAGTGAGGTAGTTGAAACAGTTATGAAATGTTAAATTTACATACTACATGGGCAATTCATCTAGGGAGATAAGGTTCAGTTTTTCCCATTTTTTTAGCTAATGCTGTATGGAAAACATTAAAGAATGTAATTAATAGTTTATTCAATGTTTTTAAAATTGGCATATGAACTATAAAAAAAGGATACAATGTAAAATGTAAATCCTAAATGGGCAATGTATCTCAGGAGACACAGAGTGTAAGTTAGAAAATAAAGGTCATATTAAAAAAACAAACAAACAACATGAACTTGTGTCATTTTAGTCTAGATACATTAAAAAATAAATTAAATTTCCATCATATCTACATATGCTTGACCCTTTAAGGGTTAAAGCTGACGTGGCCAGTGACTCCAAACATACACAATGAAGACTAACACATGTGAAGTCATACATCTTGTCATTGTTATATTGTGTGGTAAAGAAAATGCCTAAATTGACTCATGGGAATACAATTCCCCTGTGAACATGGTTGAATAATACCTATACATATCAAAAATTGAATACAGGACATGAATACAAATCCCTCCATTATTTAATTTCCCTTTTGGTCTGTCATGATTATCATTGGTTTTGCTGTAATGTCTGACCTTTTACGTTTCGTTTTGCAAACACATACTAAGACACAGAAACATGATACAGCCATTACAGCCAGTGCCACCTGACAGGAGGCAGTGTCACGTGTTAGCGCTCCTTAATTATTCCACATTTCTACTGTTGACAGCTAATTAGCGCAAGGAGGGGATGGATTAATCCAATTCATGCATCCTCGAAAGGGAGGAGAGGCTGGTTTTCAACAACCCTGCAGCCCAGGCTTATTGTACTAGCTCCAAAGGGAATTTGATGGTTGTGGAAGGAATGTGGTGTCCATATTTACTATGTTACATTGTTTACAGTGCAAATATGTGTTAGCTTACCTCCGGCATGCTTGTGTGTGTGTGTGTGTGTGTGTGTGTGTGTGTGTGTGTGTGTGTGTGTGTGTGTGTGTGTGTGAGTGCATAACAGGCTTGCATACTTGATCGTAATCTCAGCCTGTCCAAGCCCATTAAATCAGCACTAAGAGGACAGCTCAATTTTATCGCGGTGCCTTTTTTAGTTTTCTTTTTTTAAAGCAAATGCAAGTTAAATCTATTCCCTTGGCTTGGCAATTCCCGGCAACTCTAATGTGGGCTGATAGAATCAGTGCCTGGACAATCAGCAGGGTGTTCCCTGCTTCCACATCAACCTCTCTTGTCCTCCTCTAGCATAACCTGATGAAAACAAGAGACATACCTGTCCAATTAGACCTCCTGCTATTATCTGAGAGGAGAGAGGAGGTAAGGGGGAATGGAGTCAGGGAGAGATTGGATAAGGAGCTAAGTCCCAATTGAGAATCAATCCAGCCAGCTAGTGCAATCAGCGGGACAGGGACGTGACAGACTTAGATAAGGTTTGTTTGTCTGCTCTTTAAACAAGCAGTGAATAAGATAAACTACCAAGTTGTAACTTTTAGATTTAATGTATGCAATCTTCTAATATTTCTGAATTGGCTGTGGAAGATTAGGCTTTGGAGAGTTTTTAGTTTTCTTCCATGCCTGCTGGGGAGAAATAGTTTTTGAGAAGTGAAGGAGGATGGGCTTGTAACTGTGTGTGTGTGTGTGTGTGTGTGTGTGTGTGTGTGTGTGTGTGTGTGTGTGTGTGTGTGTGTGTGTGTGTGTGCGTGCGTCATGCATTTGTGTGTTCAGAAGACATTGAACCAAGTCTCTGTAAAGAACATGAGAGAAACATTTTTGACAGATTTAGCTCAAGGCCTAGGAGGGGTATTTTAGATGTCACCACAACTCCTTTCACTGGAGGGAGATAAGTGAGGGGTGGTTTGTCATTGCTAAGAGTGGAAGATGCAGCAGAGAAGGAGGAGAATACGACTGTCTGCCTGCATGTCTCCATGTTGGCATTCCTACATTTGTGTACGCCACCATGCCTGTATCCAATCCACCTAACCATCCATCTACATGTATCCATTTTCTCTTTCTCTCCTGGACGTGTATCAATTTGATCTGTCAGTATTTGAGCTACCGACAAATATAACATGATGATGATCAACAACAGTTGAATCTCATTTGTTTAGTAGTGTGCATTCAAGTGATGTGATGCAAAAGTTGCTATAGGGAATTTAGTTGACTGTGCTATCATCAGAGACCAGTAGGGGTCAGTATGAGGAGAAAGTGCAGGAAAGAGTCAAACATAGTCTGGGGAAGCTTTCTTTATGCAGGAAGTCACTGCCTGCTTATCAATAAGCCCACAGAAGTAAGTAAAGTGCTCATGTGATTGAGACAGGATGACTTTGCTGCGGTGCTCTCTCTTCCCTGGTGACTACAAGGAGCGTGGAAGAGACACTTAATCAATATGTAGCCCTTCCATCTGACCCTGTCTGTCTCCTACAAGCGTTCTATTCTTCTTTTTTTTTTTATATCTCTCTATATCCACTCATTGATTCCTGGTCATATCAAAATAAAACGGTTCAAAGACTCAATTCACATTCACAAGACAGAAAAGAGCAAACGCATACATGCACACACTCTCACACACACAATGAACAGATGCGAGTTCGGCAATCCCCTGCTCACCAAGCTGTGGTGATTTTATATTTGCAACTCCTAAAATAAAGTTAAAACTGTTTCATGAGACATTTTATTCTCACCCTGCAGGTGGTCCAACACCAGTGTGGGTCTAGCCTATTTGTTTTTTTATTATTTACTGCAGACTTTTACTAAGCCTTAGAGGCATCCCAATATGTTTTATGTAGAGAGTAAACACTACCTTTTGCTTCAGACTTTGAATGCTAAAGATGGCTGATAGAGACAAATGAAAGAAATTACTTTATCTTGTCTATTTTCAGAAAGAATATAATGTCCTGCAGCCCTTAATATGGCACATTATTTTACCTGCAACACCTTTTACAAAGGCTGAAAGTTAACATGAAGTTGCAGGATTGTTTATGAGAGACTGGGCGCTGAGTGCTCTTGGCCCTGCTGGCCTAATATTTACTGTTTACAGTTCACCTCCAGGTCGTCATGTCCCCACTCATCATTTATTAATGGGAATATGCGCTGCTAATTGCTAATTAGCTCAAAATTGATGACTCATAGCGGAATTCTTCGCTTCATTAACTGGCTGTTTATCTATTGAATTAAACATGGCAGAAAGCATACAGGATGTGTATTAGGAGCAAGATGACAGACAAAGGACTGCTCTGTGCGTTTACCAGAGAGGAAGAAAGACAATTTGAATATAAGTGAGTAAGTGAGTGTGAATGAGTGAGTGACTTTGTTGTGCGTGCACAGGTGTGGGAGTGTGTGTGTGTGTGTGTGTGTGTGTGTGTGTGTGTGTGTGTGTGTGTGTGTGTGTGTGTGTGTGTGTGTGTGTGTGCGTGTGTGTGCTTGTTTTACTATATTCGTGGGGTCCAAAAACCGGGGAATACAGTATACTTGTGGAGTCTGCATAGCCTTGTGGGGCCCAAAATGCTGGACCCCACAAGGTTAAAGGGCTGTTTGAGGGTTAAGACTTGGTTTTAGGATTAAGGTTAGAATTAGGTTATGGTTAGGGTGAGGGCAAGGGTTAAGGTTAGGCATTTAGTTGTGATGGTTAAGGTTAGAGTAAGGGGCTAGGGAATGCATTATGTCAATGACTGGTCCCCACAAAGATAGTGAAACAAACATGTGTGTGCGTGTGTGTGTGTGTGTGTGTGTGTGTGTGTGTGTGTGTGTGTGTGTGTGTGTGTGTGTGGGCTCACATGAAGCATGTTAAAATGACTCAGTGTGAGAGGCAATAAAAAAAAAATCACACAGAATGTTTAAAAAAAATAAATAAATAAGGCAGCAGAGGATGGTGTGCTGAACATAAACCCAAGATGTGTAGATGTGTGATGTGTAGACGCCAAACATCAAAGGCCCCATTCCAACATTTGAAGTAAATGAGTTTCAGATTGGCATGGCGCCATCTGGACACCAGACCAGCCTTCTGTAGACATTGATCCACAGCTAAGAGCCTCTTAAGGCAAACTAAGGTGGACAAGCGGAGACAAAGAGAGTGAAGTGAATTTAGAAGATAAGAGACGATGCATAAAAACTAAACTCACAGCACTCACGGTGACTCTGAAAGGTGTAGCCACAGTGGAAGTGGCCTCCATTGTGGGAGTGTTCTTGTCTGAGGAGCTGCCTGGCATGCTGCGTCGCCGACCGGTCCTCTCAGGAGGAGACTCTGTAAACAAAAAGAGATCTTTAAACATATATTTTTCACAATTTAAAGACCAATTTCACATTTTAAAGAGGTAGCTTGACATTTTGGGAAAGACATTTATTTGCTGTCTTGCAGAGAGTTACATGAGAAGATCGACGCCACTCCTAGTGATGGGGGTAAGGGTGTGAAGTTTGGGTTGCCCAATGGACTTGGACTGCTGCAAGGGAAACGTATGATATGTGTGATCTAACATATTTAACCATGACAAACCTTAGCCCAGGAGCATTCAACATGTGCTTGTAGCTAGACTACAAGATCAAAGGGAAATGTATGAGAACACGCAAATACAAGTGTTTGTGGGGACATCATGTTAACAATGGACTACATTATATTACCCATTCCTTCATGAATGCATCAATGAGTCCATTCAGGGAGTAAAAGGCTGCTGCTTTCCATTTCCTGATTTTCCCACCCTTTACTAATCTTATCAGATAGATTTTTATCTTGTGTGTGTTTAATTCTTTGTCTTAACTTGTACACACAGTACAACATAGTATCAGATCAGTATAAAGTTTATGCAGCCAAAGACTGTGCGTGTGTGTGAAGAAGCAGCAAATCTGGACACGTCCATGAGGAATGCGAGTGATGGTGAGCACACGTCTCCGCAGACTTCAGACAGCCATCACTGCTACCTACTAGCTCATACTAGGTACAGAGCAAACTATCATCAGGTTAGTCATGTGATGAACTAATATAACCCCAAATGATGAATAGAAAGTTTTTTTTTAGACCACTATGTTCTGTACATAAGCTGCAACTTTAAGTACAAGACATCCAAACATGTCACAGTTGCGTTTCCCACAATGAGGGTCCCGACACAACAGATTTGATTAGGGATATTAACTCTGAAAAGTAAATTAAAAAAATAATACAGAAAATGTAGAAAAATTGAAAACTAGGGTCAGCTATAATCTTTTGAAATACACTGGGTCGTATCAGCATGTCCGTGTTAGATTATTTAAATGAGATCTTTGACTGTCTGCAACACTGGAAACTAATTAAATTAGTGTTTAATATGTGTGGCATTGTGACTGTAATAAGATGAAACTGTGAAGCAAATTCTCTCTCTCTCTCTGCTATAGTATATAATATGCAAATGAGTGTTCACCATTTTTATTGGGAACTCCGCACTGACTGCTGATCCCATCATCTCCAGATTTAGTATGCATCATCGCTGGACTCTTAACACTCTCAACACTTAATGTTATCAAACCTTGTGCTAACATGGTGCCTCAAGGACAAAATATAGGGATTTGTAACAAGTGAACGCTTGGTATCTTCACAAAGCGTGGTCATAATTCTTTATCAGACCTTTAAAACTAATCTGTAAAATGTGATAAGTTTTGGCCACTACGTGACTTTACAGTACTGAACTTGACGGTGCTTAGAGACCACAAACTGCAAATTTTTGTATCAATTTTGTATTCACCTTGTTCAATTTAGAATGTGCAACTAAACAAAGAGGCAAAAAATGGATGTACCAAATGTTGTGCCAAAAGTAACATGACATTTGCATTTCTAATACGCCACACACATAAGGACACACACACTTGGGAGTGCGGCGTGTGTCAGCGCTTCTCATAGCTTTTCAAGCTGAGCGGTGTTAAATTACCTGTCTGCCTATTTAACAGGCTGGTTGACTGAATTAGCACACACTGTAATTGAAGAATGAATGGCAGCACTCCTGCTGTGCAGAGCACCGGCTGGCACCCAACCCCCATAATTCTCAGCTCAACATAAACACAGTTTGCAACAACAAACAGCAGAGACACACAACATGCTCTGACGCAGAGCAGACGTCCCCAGATGTCTTCAACTCTCTATAATTAAAACAAAACCCGGAAGCATCTGGATCATCTGAGCAGTGATCCACTGCTCTGTGCAGGTTAGGAGGATTTGATTTTAAACTAGCTAGTATGTTAAGGCTATCTTGCTTGTTGTATTCCAGAGGTGAGAAATGTGCAATTAAGAGTGTAGACATCTGCATTAGCCTCATTTAACATCACTATATCAGTGCACAAAAGGACACAAGACTCAGGACATGACTGATGAGAGGGACTCAAAGTCAAATCTCTCAGAGCTAGTCTCAAGTCCTTGAAGGAGAGTCAAGTTGGTCTTCATAAGCATATTACAAGGCAAGTCTAAATGCCAGACTTTGTAAGGGACATACAGGACATACTGCTCCGCCTTTCGCGTTTTCGCTGTCACATGATAAACTCACAGGTGCTGCTAACGCTGCTAATGGGTATCGTAGCTTCCCAGCCCCGGGAAGTTTGAAGAAGTTAACATGGAGGACCACCCGTATTCAAAATCCAAATTTCAGGAACAGGAAAAGAAAAAGGATAATGAAAAGAGCAAGAGACCGGCTTTTTGAAGCGTGAAGGCTACCGTAGCTGTAATACGTACTTTGAACTGCGTGGTGCGAGAGAGTTGATTGCGATATATGATCTCAACGCTAGATGGGAGAAATTCCTACACATTGGACCTTTAAGTCATTCCAACGCAAATGTCTAACAATCAAATATGTAAGGTGTATGGCAATGCAAGTATCCATTTTTTTTCGAGAAGTTTACCAGTCCAAAACAAAAGGCTTAAATTATGTTATTTTCAAGTGTCAAATCAAGGATTTAGGGTGTCAAGTCTTAGATAGTTTAAATCTCACATCAGTAAAAAGTGTTAAGTAGGGCTGTACAATATGAGGAAAATATGCGATAAAATTGTTGAATATCGCAATAACGATATTACTCGCGATACTGTAAACAAATATTAAAGTTAACTCAGTTCTGCATTTCTTTCCTTATCTTTTATGGATCTTTTGCGATATGTCGCAGCCTTTCATGATATGTGTATTGCACCAGTTAATATTGCGATGACGATTAAAAAAATTATATACTGTGCTGCCCTAGTGTTAAGTCATCATTTTTGAGACTTAAGTCCGACTTAAGTCTAAATCTCAAGCCGAAAGTCCCAATGGCCATGACCACAGGTACAATGTATTAAAATAAACAGTTTCTGCATTTGTAGCAGGGTGACAGAGCTGGTCCCCTTCATAAAAACAAATGGTCTCTAGCAATATATTAATTATGTTTGTTTGGACTTGGCAACGTCAGATGTTTTTCAAACATTGCACTCTTCATTTGTGCAACTTTAGTTGTCTCACTGAGTGGCAGCTCTGGATACAATGCTACAAGGGCTGTGTAGAAACACTAAAAATGACTAAATGATGTCAGGTAATGAATGCGTGTGGAAGTGGGCACATGAAAACCTGCTCAATCCATTTTCATGGTGCGACATTTAATAAAAACTGGAATACTAACAGAACATTTAAAAGTCTGTCTCACTTCCTCATTACAATAATTATGGTGGTATTGAAATGTCTGCTGCCATGAAAACAAGTGTATTTAATGCTTTTAAATTTGAAAATCAATCATGAGTAAATAGGGCTGATAAGGTAAACATGAACAATGAATTCAGTGGTGTGAATTTCCGTCACAAATTATTTCTGCGCTTAACTTCACTGGATTTACCCCTCAAGTCTTCTTAATTCCTTAACGGAAATCTCCCCATTTGTTCACAGCTGGCTGCGCTCAGAGGAGAGTTCTCACACACAAACATACATCAATTAGTTGTGAGCTAATTGCTGTGTGAAATTGCAGTGCGTGCTTCCACATGTTGTCACCATCTGCGTGTAATGCATCTCTACAAATGCATGGAAAATTTCCCTTGCCATAACGTGCTCCTGTGTCTCTCGGCTCTAAAAACTCTCACCAAAAGCAAACAGTAAACAGACACTCGCGCTCAATAAAACCTAAATTAAAACAGAAATTCCAAACTGAAGTAAAATCATCAAAGAGCCGCGTTGCACCGCATGTGGTGGCTGGTTTCAGAATGGTAACACTTCCCGTTTTGAAGGCTCTGTCTAACTGCTGTGGAATCAAATATTTTGGTATCTGAAGGTTTATGATGCGTGTTTGTGAGCATTTAGCATGCACATAGGCGTAATTTACGGGGGGGGCCCGAGGTAAACAGGCCGAGGTAATGAAGTCAAAGAGTTTAAATGCTGTGGCAAGCAAGCACGCAAAATTCCTCAAAAAAACCCATCCCGAAACACGTGTAATGTTCAGCAGTCAACAATACAGCCGATTACTTAAATAATGAATTCATTATAATATTATTTACATAAATAAAGACATTTGCATGCAGAAAAGGCAGAAATTGTTGCAGAGACATTCAACAGAATGCCGGAAATGAAGCGTTTGATATTCACAATTTCCTAGGGGACGACCCAGACACCCCGTTATAATTTGCCCCCCCGCCCCCAATGTTGAAACAAATGTTTTCGCTAGACAGGTGGAAATCTCGAAAAATGTTGAACCCAAAGTTACGCCCTTGAGCATGCAAGACTTGTTACGTTAGATCAATCAAAGGGTCAGAGAGGGCCCACAGACAACAGCTGCTGTGTCAAAATGTGAGGTATCTTTGAACTACCAATGCCATCTCATGAGTTATATTTTACTTCCTTCCCACCCATTGCCTGTATATCATTTTCTAAATTTCCTTATCTTCCACCTTATTTTCCTTATCATAATCATGCAATGTCCGTTCTGCTTCACCAATCCATTTTCTTCCCTCTGTGTGCTCTCCGATTAATGTTCTCTTCAAACCTCTATCTCTGAATTTTCTTACTGTATCTTCACAATATCATCTGGTATAAATCAAATCAAATTCTCATCAGTCGTTACCTTCTCATTGTAACTCTCCCGCTGTTATTCTTTATCCTTTCACATTCCCCCAAAAGTCACACCGCCACCTCTCCATTCTCCCATCACCATCTGCCCACAAATAGAGCCATTTCTCTGTCTTGATTCCTCGCAGTTGTTTAATGGGACCCTGAAAATGCCAGTGAGAGCCCTGTGGGGCAGATGATAGTCACCTGCATTTCGTGTGTGCACAAGAGTACATGTGTCCCAGTCTGGCAAACAGAAAAAGATGCAGTGCAGCCTGGGAGTGAATGTATCTCTTTGTGAACATCAAACAAAACATTCAAGAAAACAAACGACAAATGACTCTTAAAGGAATAGTTCCGACTTTTTGGGGAAAATATTCACTTTCTTGCCGAGAGCTATATGAGAAGACTGATACCAGTCTCATGTCTGTGAGTGTGAAGCTAGTGACAGCAGGTGGTTGGCGTAGCTTAACATGAAGACTGGAAGCAGTCTGCAAAAGTAAAAAAGGACAAAGAAAAAAAAAGATATACACCGATAAGCACCTTGTAAATTCACAAATTAGCATGCTGAATGTTGTTAGTTTAATCCATCCATACAAGTGTATAAGTGAAGGGGAAAAAAAGTTTTACGGTGGTCTTTACATAACTTGGAGGTTGCCAGGCAACTAGAGGAATGAATATTTCAAGCTTGTAACTTTTCATTGCCCTTGTTCTTTATTTCACATTTTGTTTTTTGTACATAATCAACAAACAAGATACAAGATGTTAATTATTTGAATAATCTTTATGCTAATCTCTTGGCCTCATCCATCCATCCATATCTAAAGCTTTCTTCCTTCCTTCCACTAACATTCAGTTATATAGGTCAGAATACATATTTCCAGTGGTGGAAAAAGTATTCAGATCCTTTACTTAAGTAAAAATAATAATACCACACTGTAAAAATACTACTTACAAGTAAAAGTGCTGCATTGAAAATGTTACTTAAGTAAAAGTATGTAAGTATCATCAGGGAAATGTACATAAAGTATTTCAAGTAAACAACTGTATTTTATAAACTACATGTATTTTGTGTGCAGCTATCTTAATTTGTGAAGAAACTAGTAACTTAAAATGTCAGATTAATGTAGTGGAGTAAAAAGTACAATATTTCTCTCTGACATGTAGTGAAGTAGAAGTAGAAAGTGGCATGACAAAAAAAAAAAAAGACTCAAGTAAAGTACAAGTACTTAAAATTTGTACTTAAGTACAGTACTTGATTAAATGTACTTAGTTACATTCCACCACTGCATATTTTCCTTAGTGTTTCCCGACCAGGCGTGCTCCATCCAGTGACCAGTGCCAGCTAACCTTTCCTTCCTCCCAGACCTCACCAGCACAGGACATTCCAGCTTTCAAAATGGCTGTAGACGAAAGGTGGGGGAGGAAAGGTTCAAAGCCTCTCCTACTTCTGAAAAATAACTGTGAAGTATAATATTCTCAAACGTTTTGTGCGTTGCTATCAAGGCGAGAGAAACAGGATGAACATGGTAAGACTGATTCATGTGTGAGGTGTGCAGAGAAACCGCACTCTGGGCACGCAGGTGGTAATGTGTCACAAAGACTGTAAAGCGGAGAAGGAGAACCCGGAAATGAGTCGAGGGAAATGCAACGCTACCAAGACACAACGTGCGTTGCCACGACGTGTTGTTAAATTTTTCGAGAGGTACACGTCAGGCTACAGCGTAGAGTCCGTCTCTCCAGGTACCTACGTACGTAGCCACGGCGTAGTATAGATCACGCTTTAGAAGACAGACAGGTAACTGATAGCCAGGGGCGGATTGGCCATCTGGCATTTCTGGCAAATGCCAGAGGGGCCGGACCATTTTTTTAAATGTGGGCCGGTCAAATGTATCGTTGTGTAATATTAAGCATTTGGCCAGTTGGCAAAGGCCGGCCCAATCAGAGGTTACTTAAATTGGGACCTTCTGATGGCATCAGTATTAAATTGAGATGAAATTGTTTCATTACCGGTTAAAAACGTCTCGTTATCGCATTAAATAGTAGCCTGATTTGACGCCTGATGCGAAGTGTAGGCCTGTAGGAGTACACATGAAAACCCTGAACAAGCACGTTCGCTCTGCTCCGTCTTTCCGTTTTACACTATAAAGGTTAAGCTCTGCAATTAATCTGCGGTTCACATGCACGCATGAACTGTGGTGGTCCGTTACACTGTAGGCTATATTCAACATCACTGATTAAGTAGCCTAAGTCAATCCTACATTTTTCAACTTGGGAGCAAAACGTGCTCCTTGGGGGAAAAAAAGTGACCATAAAACCCTGTTCATGCTAATTAAACAACTGGACTTTGGGGTCAAGTGTTGTTGTATCTGGCCCATGTCCCAGATGTGAAAGCCCCCTTACTGGACTACTGAATATAATAATATTCCATTAAATTTTGTATTTTGAATTATTACCTGCCACCAACATTTTGTGATTTCCTTGCAATAA
Organism: Zingel zingel; assembly: GCA_023566125.1. Classification (NCBI taxonomy): domain Eukaryota; kingdom Metazoa; phylum Chordata; class Actinopteri; order Perciformes; family Percidae; genus Zingel; species Zingel zingel. Next base: position 26,164,132 of record CM042329.1, on the reverse strand, counting down.
ATATTGACATTTTTACCATAAATTTGTGCCTAAAAATGTATCAAAATGCAGGAATTGAAGTCTTTTACCCTGAACATTTTCTGTGGGAGACCTGTGCTTTATGTTTTCCCCCAAAGACCAATTCTGAGCAAGGAAAAACTCTGAAGTATAATCACAGACAGCCATAAAAACATATTTCAATTGCAGAATTACAGTTAAAACAGATGGCGAACCAGACAGAGAATATGTACAGTGTCAACGGAGAGACACACGGACAATCAAACAGACAGACAGTGACAACAAAGACCAACATACTGTAGAGAATGACAGTAACAGCATACAAACGGCATAAACAGGCAGTATGTGTACATTTGTTATAAATGTGTGCTCTTTAAAAAGTAGTAAGCATTGTTTGCCAGTTACTTACATTAAATGTTTAAAAATCTGTTACATAAGGTACTGCTTATATTATTTCACCATCTGTACACAAATGTAATTAGTGAATGCAGGTGTCTGTGGGTGGGGCTGCATGGGCGTGGTAGTGTCCCTGCTGATAGCGTGTAGTTAAATCTAAGGCAGAGATCTTCAAAAGGGGGGTCCGGGACCTTTAGGGGGTCTTTAGAGTTACTGCACACCATATTATGAAGTTTTTTTTCAAAAATGAAAATGTCTTAACATGAATCCAACATATTATTAGCATATATATATATATATATATATATATATATATATATATATATATATATATATATATATATATATATATATATATATATATATGCTAATGCTCAGCCTATCTGTGAAAAAAAACACACATTGATGATAGGCTTACTGGTCTATAGGTAAGGAAATCACTAAGGTAGCATCCCACAGATCCAGTTAATCCTGAGGATACGTGTTAAGAATAATTATTTTAATAGCTTAGTATTCTATGCATTTAAAGGTACGTAAAGGTTCAGGCCACCCACACGTTATAATAGGCCCTGTTTAATATGCTCCTTTATTTCATACAATATATGTAGTAGAGGGTCCCTGATCCGTCTCTTTCAGTAAGGGGTCCTTGGCTTAAAAAACGTAAAAGACCTCTGATCTAAAGGGAGAAACGGGAATGGTGACGAACATTTGGCAAAAGGACGTATTTTTTTGTGTGTGGCTATGCCAAAGTGATGTATTTGTATAATAATGATGACAGTTGACTTTCTCAACACATGGTTCTTTTCACCTGGAGTGATGTGCTTTATGATCTTTTAGCGCTCGAGGAGCTGGCTGTGCTAAGTGGCTCCGTGATGAAAGAGGACATTCACAAAGGTTGTTGTAAGCAAGTTGTTTTTTATCTGCCTACAAATGACAGCGACTTTAAAAGAACATTCAGTACCTACACTCTGTCCTGCTGATGTTACGCTAGTGATTCATCTGCTGATGTGGAGTCCCTCTACGCCATTGAAAAGATCTGTCATCTATTTCATGTGCAATTACATTTATGTAAATGTTTGCGGTTGTTTCGCGACTGCTGCGTACGATCTCGCTGCAACATTATCTCAACGCAACAAGCTAACTGAGACAAGCACAAACATGCTTTAGAACCTTTCTGTCGTGAAAGGTGACCGCTGGGTCTTTTGGCTGAATTATAAAATGTTGTTTTAATCAAAACAGACAAAAATAGCACCTTATCTGCTAGTTCAAGGTTGTTATAAGGTGAAGTTAGCAAACAGTTGCTTATATACACATCCAGCAGTTACGGAGTAACAGTAGCATGTTTTTTTGCCACCTGATGAATGTAAGGCCAACATTTACTCTGTTTTGGTCTCCATCAACTCCTAAAAGAAATATGTGGCGTTAAAACTAAAGATGTCCTGATCAAAGGCCCCAAATACCGATCCAAGTCCTTTAATATAATATTTAGTAACTGCCGATACTGAGTCTGATCCAATACTTACAGTGCATTTACTTTAATGTTGATACAATATGTATCTGACACATTGAAATAACAGCAACTCCAAATGCAGGACATCCTGGTTTATAAATTTAAATTATTTATATATATATATATATATATATATATATATATATATATATATATATATATATATATATATATATATATATATACCTAAATGAAAGATTAACTGGGAGAATGCGACTCCCGAGCGAAAAAACGTTCACATATACGTAGTCACTTAGATCCACTATTAATATTAAAAATGGCCTATTAATTATAGCCTTTAAATTGGGTATTGGAACAGGGCAGACAAATAATCCGACCTTTGCTCATCGAACTAATGAGTAGTCTGAGTACAGGATCCTGTTATCAATAGCAGCATGTGTCGGCATTTCACAAAGTCTATACCCTAAGGGCTGAAAAATATCTTCCAAAGAGATTGCAGAGTTCTTGTGTTATGGCAGGAGGGAAAAGCAGAAGAGAATTCAAACACAAAACACACACACATACATACATACATACATACTTACTTTCTCTGTGGGCTGGTGAAATGTGCAGCAACAATCACAGGCTGTCAAACTGTGTTTACTGTGTTCTTTCTACCTGAAGGACCATCTTCTCTTGGTCCACACCACCTCTCATCTTCCCTCCTTCACAAATACATCCCTTTTCTGTTTTTTTTCCCTCAAGTGGAAGACAACTTGTCTTGACTGGCTGATAGTGCTGCAACAAAACAAACTAAAAAAGCTCCCTCTGTCTCTGGAATATAAACGGTGAATTAATGTCAATCAAAGAGCAATCTGCCAGAAATAAGATGGCTTTGTTCATTTATTTTGTCAGAAAGCATAGTCTCATTAGTGGAAAATCTGACTCCCAGGTAGACAGCAATTCATGTAATGGAGGTCAGTGGAGGCCCACCCAGGCACATACAGTATTACAGGCACAGCTTTGAACTGTCAAGCATTATGGCTTAGTCTGACAACGTGTGTTGGTGTGAGAGAGAGATAGTGAATAGGAGAGATGGGGGAGAGAGTGTTTGGTTGTGTGTTGATGCACACAGACTCTAATGTGTTAACACTGAACTGTGAGGACAGCTCTGGACTCTTGACCCCTGAGATGTGGTATTTAAACAGTGCAGAGATGATGGGGTGATAAAGAGGTGCTGCTTCGTCTCCTTGGAGCAACTCTGTGTACACGAGGGACTTAAAGTGAATCATTTCAACCTACAGCAACCACTAGTGCAGAAAACAGTCAACAGTCACTTCACTTTCTGCTAACATTGTGCCCCGATCTGCAGTCGACTGTGGGGTGATAATACAAACATCATAGAAGCCTGAATTAATATCTGAATTAAATATTAACTACTCAAAATGGAATATGGAACACAGGGGTTTTCCTGCATGGAGGGATTTTTGGTGCGTCCCCAAAGAGGTTTTGCCAACCCCAACGGACCACCAGTGCTAAAATGATAAGAACTGAGAGAAAAAAAAAAATGGCAATTCAAATCCTCTCTGAATGTGTTAAATAGCAAATTACCAAACAACCGTTGAACAAGCAGAGCATAAACTTGAATCGGAGCGCTATTCTTAGTTTTACCGTCAGCCTGTAGTACCGGTGATTTTAACGGTAGTATTTATATATTAATATTCTTTTTTAAGCAGTATTGTTAATTGGGGTTACATTTACTTAAGCATAATAGGCATTTTTCTTCATCAAATTGTCGGAAATAATAGGCAAATGCATAGATTTCTGTCAAATAGGGTAACAAAGACTCATTACTGTCGCGCGTAGTCACCCCCCAAAGGCCAATTCTGAGTTAGGAAATACCCTGGAACAGATCCAAAAGGTGTGTGAATCATAGCCACCAATAAACAATAAAATAAACAATAAAAACAATGAAAGTTCAGATATTGGGAGCATCAAGCGGCACCACAGTTGATTTAAGATGGCTCCCCCCCCCCCACAAACTCAGGGATTATATATTCAACCCTGTTCAACCGATATCCAGAGAGGTGCTCTGGTTCATGTTAAGTTTGGCACATGCATGCCTTTGTCTGCAATGTGTTATGGGAAGGCAGAGGAGAGGGGTGGAGGAGGAGGAGGAGAAGAGTGGGGTGTAGAAAAAGGAAGTTTGTGTTTGCGGAGAGGGCGACACAGCAGCAACATTCCTGCGACTGCCGACTGACATCCTACCAACTTCAATAACACCCACTAGCAGACACACAGATATGAAAAACCCTGTGCAGGCTTGGTGTTAGCTGCTTTTCCAACCTTGACTTTGTGCATATATATATATATATATATATATATATATATATATATATATATATATATATATATATATATATATATATTTATATATATATGCATATGAAAATATCTATGCTTGCTTGCACATACTGGCTGCTGTATGTCGACAGGCCTTTTTCAGGGTAGACGGATGGCAATGATAGTCTATAGTTCTATAGCGATTTCTCCAAAATCGTTCCCTGGCTTTGACTTGTAATCTGAGTTGATATGTATGGATTAAGGGGGATTAGCCTGCACCTGTCCCCCTGTTATTGGACTCTTTTGGGTGCTCAAAAGCCCTGTGTCATCTGGCCCATCTCAATTATTCACCAGGCTGGGAGGGAAAAGGGGGTAGACAAGGACACAGATTCCACAGTTGAGCCTAAGATCAGAAAGTAATCCTGGGTTAAACATTGAGATGATGTAGACAGTTCTGGCGGTTTCACTTCACTGCTTGATTTACTTTGTTTTATGTTTAGTTTTTCACTCATATATTCTCCTACCTAATTGCATACACTACAAATTAAGGAAACTATATCAAAGAATGAGGATGCCTATGGTGATTAGTGAAGCCTTTGTGTTACTAAAACATGACCTTAATTATAGAGAGGAAGCTAGGCCACAGACTGCATAAACAGATCAAAGGACTCTTCTGTTTTAGAGAAAAACTGGAATAAAGGATTCCACTGGCCATGACGTTAAGGTCTGGCACTACATGGCACTCCTTAGCTCTAAATCCCTCCCCATCATGTTCATATTTAAAGTAGATTAACACTTAAGAGGCACAAATCATTAATACAGACTTGTTTCCAGCCTTCCTCTGTACATAACTGGAATTTAGGCATCGGAAACTGAGTCAGTGTTGTTCTGATTTCCCATCTAATAGCCTTATTTCTGTCCTCTCTTCCCACCCACCCACCCACCCACACACACACACACACACACACACACACACACACACACACACACACACACACACACACACACACACACACACACACACACACACACACACACACACACACACACACACACACACACACACACACACACACACACACACACACACACACACACACACACACACACACACACACACACTGGCTACAACATAAACAGCCTGACAGAAACCAAGCATGACTCAGTAGCACAGATCAAAAGTGTTTCTTGGTACTGACCCATTGAGAATATGATTACATGCAATAACTGTCAGTGGGCATGCATTATTGAGATGTTATTGAGTAGTTCAAACACTTTCTTGCAAGCTGCTGGCTGTATCTCTTTACTGTTGTGAGATTTCATGGTTTCACGCAGTTTGTTACTTTGCATTTTAATTGCCTGATAACCGATAAAGTTCATCAATTTAACAGTGCGCCTTTGGCTCCGCTACAGCTTTGTGTCTGTCCCCGTGCTTCGGTTTCACTCACCACTGAGTCTGACTTAATGTCCCGCCCACAACACTATCTGACTATCTTTAACTGTGTATTAAGTTTCTAATTTATTAAATAATTGCTTAAAGCATTTAAACAAAGTTTTGTGTTGGAGTTTGTAACGTTCCAAAATCTTAATTTTGATTTAAAGATTTTCATTTTCACTGTCAACGCATATGGGTTCCATATATCTATCAGTTATCAGTTTCATTAACTACTAATAATCGTCATCTGTATCGGTCGATCCCTAATTCGTAACACAGATGCCAACTGGTGATGGTGTGAGTTGTTGCTGACTTTTCAATGGAAATACAGGTGAGCAAGAATAGAGTGAGATTAATGGAATGAAAAGAAGAATGGCAAGTTATGTCTGCCAGGGAACAACCAGCGTGTTTGGGTGACACACCTCGGGGAGTAAAAAAACACAAACCCTAACGGCTACCGTCTATCTGATACCACGCAAAACAATGTGAAGTGTCTCTGAGGAGGTAAAAAAAAAGAGCCAAGACAACTTTTCCACGTTAAGTCCAATTTAAAGCTGTTATGTGTTATACAAAGAATCAAAGACTACAAAGAAGTTTGATTGCTTCAAGAGATTTGAAACACGGCAGCATAACAAGTCAGAACAGACAATCCGCTCCCTCTTTCTCTGCCCGTCTCGTTGCCATTCTCCCTTCGAGATAAGCAGTCATTTTGTATGTAAATGTCACCAACCCCTGTGAAAGAAAAGGAAACAGATCCAGAGTGATGCGAGGGTGAACCGAACTGATATACGTTTTCCATTCCCAGATAATGACGCACTGACATGCACACACATGCTGAGAAAACAATAACACATGAGCTCACGCACCTGATCTGTCCCAGTGACAGTGTATACATCACAGTAACTTCCTCAAGATCAACTCGCATAGCTGTCCGTGGCTGGGGTGTTAACAAAAACACCCTTTTTTTTATTATTCCTCGGCTACTGGGCTTCTCGAATGAGACACATTTTTAGCAATATTACATCTTCTAGCTGCAGGCACATAGAACTGTTTACTTGGGAGAAAAGTTTATTTTTCTCCTCACAAGCCTTATTTGAATGAATTAGAGGAAACACACACACACACACACACACACACACACACACACACACACACACACACACACACACACACACACACACACACACACACACACACACACACACACACACACACACACACACACACACACACACACATTGAGGGGTGGACAGTATGAATAAAATCATCTAGCATTGTTTATGTAATTCTATACACTACTGGTCAAAAGTTTGGGGTCACTTAAAAATTTCCATTCCACTCCATTATAGACAGAATACCAGCTGATCTGAGTGGGTGGCTGATCTTTAATGCAATATCTATGTACATTATCAGCAACCATTCATCCAATGTTCCAAAGGCACATTCTGTTTAATAATCTAATATCATTTTAAAAGGCTAACTGAGAAAACATTTGAGAACCCTTTTGCAATTATGTAAGCACATAATGTATATATGTATAATGGAGTGGAATGGAAATGTCTAAGTGACCCCAAACTTTTGACCGGTAGTGTATTTACATTAATATTGCAATAGTGGTATAGTACATTTACTAGAAATTGGACATGGAAATGTTGTTTTTTTTGCTACATTCGATGCAGTTCAATGCAAATGTAACCAAAGTACTGCTTTCTGCAGTAACCTTATTACATCAATATCACATAACCAAGAAACTTGGTTTCCATAATCAGGGAAGGGTGTTAGCGAATCCTGATTTCCCTTGAAAAAAGCATATTTCTTGGCAATGCATATGTGTTACCGGGTTTTTAATCCGATTTTTATATTAACGCATGTGCATTACAAAGACCTGCAACTGCCACTTGAGGGCAGCAGAAACAAAAGTGCACTAACTTAGTGTTATGTGGTTGGCGAATGCAAGTCTTTACTTTTAGCTCCGTTTTGCTCTCCACTAACTTATAAAAAAAACAAAAAGCGTTATCTGCTGGGCACCCGGATACCTCAGTTGGTAGAGCGCGCATCCACATATAGAGGTTTACTCCTCAACGCAGCGGGCCCGGGTTCGACTCCAACCTGCGGCCCTTTGCTGCATGTCATTCCCCCTCTCTCTCTCTCTGCTTTCATTTATTCAGCTGTCCTATCAAAATAAAGGCCAAAAAGCTCCAGAATGTTAACCAGGTAGTTGCTAACTTTATGGGTCTGCTGTTTGGTAATGTACACTGGTGAAAACAGCAGCCCACTGTTGCTGGAAACTAGACTGGTGAGAGCGGTGAGACTGACCCATAACAGTTAAGTTGTAGGGTTTAAAACCCAAAACAATGAGTTGAAAGATGCTAAAAGCGCTGAAGAGCTGAGGGAAACTACATTGTTGGGTGATAATTCTCTGTGGGTTCATCACTACAAGTGACTCCTTTAACATACAAGTAGTCATGTGATCCACTTTTGAAATTAAAAATATGGATTATAGCTGCTTTAAGAAAGCGAAACAAATGAGGAATATCAGTCACTAAAAAGTATTACTTACTTGTATGTGAAAACCATTAATAATGATGCTTAGGATGCAAATCCAAAGACAGCTCTAACATTCTTTACAGCATCAATAATCACTTGCTGCCTATTGTTTCAATAATAATAATTCATTAAATGCCATTCTGATTAATTCTGCCAATAGACCCACTAAGAAGTCTCTAGAATGCAAGTTTAGACATACAAAGCGCAACCACATCTTCTTTTAACTATTTCAACTACAAAAATCAAAGCGTGTATTGCTCTTGAAAGCGGTCTTTTGCTACATCTGGGAACAACCTCCACTCACCCTGTGCGCGTCACTGCGTATGTGTAGTGTGTAAAAGTTTTTGTAAGGGGACCTTGCACTTAGCCACAAAGATCAAGGAAGAGTGGGTTGGAATGTGTGCATAAGCTCAAATGCAGTGTGTGTGTGTGTGTGTGTGTGTGTGTGTGTGTGTGTGTGTGTGTGTGTGTCTGTGTGTGTAAGCTGAATGATACAGAGGGGAGACTTCAAAGCTCCTCTTTCATCATATAGAGAAGCAAAGTAAAGACATACAAACCAGGCACCTGCACACTCCGTTTGTCTCTCTCTCGTGGCCATGTATGTCTGTCTTTGTCTGTCTCTCACTAAAGGAGACTAACTACACTTACATAATGCAAGTTATCTAAAAAAAATTTAAAAAAAAGTTCTATTTTAGCAAAAACAGGGCCTCATGTTTTCCTGCCTGAGCGATTTGTCTCAATAAAGCTGGCATCATATCCAAAGCAACCGAGCAAGAGAAGAGATACACAATACTCTTCTACTTAATATGTTGTTTGGCAAGTTACAGCAGTTCACTTGGAGAAAAAAAAATCAATAGGCTGAAGATTGTATTTTCTTTCAATTCAAGTAACTTGAGCTAAGCCTTGGGGCCAGACTTATCACTATAACCTTACACTTCAAGCACTGCCTCCAGCAGTGAGTACAGGAGTACTAAGAGGCAAAAAAAGGCAACAAAGTAAAGAAACAGAGTGATTGAGGACATGGGCCAACAGAAAAATAAGTGTAACTGACATTTTTGTTTGCTAAAAATACAAATATTCACACCTGAACTGAGTAGAACTCCGCAAGTTGACACTGAGCTGTGAGCTGTCAGGTGTTGGTAGTGCAATTTGAGAGTAGCATCACCTTGTGAATAGTGACGCCAAACTGTCATCTTCCTTTGTTTCTCATGAACACAAGGACACATGAGCACAAACACATTTGCAATAGTGTTGCCATGGGTTCTGAAAAATATAAATATAAATTCTTCTAGTGTTGCTTGCACAAAATGTAACCTAAAGATAAACACAACCACAAATATGCACTTGCTAATGAGAATCCGAAACATAGACTGTCAAAATGATGATTGGCCAGTTAGTGATCTACAGTATCTGTCTCTTATGAGTTTTATCAGCTACGGTATGTTGCAGGAACAAAGTTACTAGGCTGTACTGACACTTCTGCATGGTGAGCTTTTTAGCAGTAAGAGTATTTATTACCCCTGCTGATAGACGGTCTGGAGCGGCTGCGGGACCGGCTTCGCTGACGCTGCAGTCGGGACTTGCCCAGGAATCTGTAGTAGTATGAGGGTCTCCCAGATCCCTTCCTAGTGACCCCAGCCATGGTGCTAGTTTCCACTCTGAAGCCCACCAACAACAAGATACCTCAGCAGCACTTAAAACAAAGTCCTCCTGAATCTGGTATCAGTGCAGATAAACTCCAGGCGACATTCTCATGGACTGCAACTCTGTTTAACGCAAACTTCACTCAAGAGTCCTGTTGCAGACATTCACATCTACTTCAATTGAAGTCCTCTTGGATTGCGTTCGTGATCAAAACCATTTCCCATTGGAGAAAGAAAAAGAGAAGATCAAACCCTCAAACATCCACCTCTGTTTAATACTTGCGTTCTGTCCCACAAGCTCAGACTTAAGCTCCACCTTTTGAACACTCCCCCTCAAAGTTTCCCACAGCAAGATCCCAGAGGCATCATGTCCGGAATACTGTGCGAGTGTGTATCCTGAATGACAGGAAAGCTGTTCATGTTTCCAGTTCCAGAGTACACTAAAGGGATTGTATAGATAGTCAGAAAGCCAGTCCCTCTGTTTCATAAAGCAGTAAAGGAGTCTCTTGTAACACAATTATGTACATCCAAAACCACTATCTTCAACTCCTGTGCCTCTGTGTGAGAGTGAGTAACAGACAGACAGACACAGACACACAGAGAGAGAGAGAGAGAGAAAGAAAGAAAGAAAGAAAGAAAGAAAGAGAGAGAGAGAGAGAGAGGAAAGAGAGAGAGAGAGAGAGAGAGAGAGAGAGAGAGAGAGAGAGAGAGAGAGAGAGAGAGAGGAGAGAGAGAGAGAGAGAGAGAGAGAGAGAGAGAGAGAGAGAGAGAGAGAGAGAGAGAGAGAGTGGTGTGTGTGTGCAACCATAGACTGTCTATGTGTGCAACAGAAGAAAAGTTTGGGTTGCATTGAAAACATGCATAAAGGGGTTTCAGTGGAATGGAGTTAACAAGACAGCTATCAGATTACAGAATGTTTTATTTCCTTCCATCAAACACGTTACGGACTCACAGATAAGACAGCATCTGGTGTAAACAAGTCTGACATCAAATAAAAAGAACTTCCCACTGTTAGTGACTCCTGATCCAGTCACAGTCACATTCCTGGTTTTACAACTTAACCGCTTTAATTTGCCTCCGTAGGCAAGAAAGGCATGGCAGGGAGTGACGGTCTATCAGAAGCCGATGTAAATAGGCAGTTTAACCGTGTCAAACAGCCAATCAGAGTGTGCTCTGAAAGAGAGGGTCAGGCAAACTGGCCATAGTCCACAACTAGACATGATGACACACATGGACAATTGCAAGGATGCATGTATGTGTGCGCAGGGCACAATAGGGCTGAGTGATATCAGGATTTTCACATTGTGATTTAGAGCTTACAAAAAATCATGATGCTTGACCACCCTTAAAACACACTGTAAATTAATGAATAATAACTAATGTGATAAACCCCAGACATTGTTGCATACCATTGTTTATTTATCGTGTTTGTTTTCAGGATATAATGTGAATTTCTATACAGATGTAACATCTGAGGACAGAATTAGTCCGTATGTGTCTAGGTTTGTTGTGGAGCAGTATCGCTCCTCTGAAATTTGTGCAGAGGGCAGTGAGACAGGCCCACACTCCCACACACATTTTCTATTTGTCTTGCAGCTGACAAAGTGACAGAAATCCACTCTAAAGCAGAGTAAAACCAATGGGTGACTGTGTGTTAATTTGATATTTGGTTTAAAAAGCTCAGTACTTAGGACAGCTTCTGTAAAACATCTGATAGACACTATGGCACACTGTGACTATGAACAGATGTAAAACAGCAGTTCAGAAATGTTATCAACAGAACAGAAACTTCAAGGCAAAAAAGTCTCAAAATTGACTATACTACGACTGACAAGTGACTTTTGGAAAGTACAGAAATAAAACGGCAATGGCCACAAAGACCGCATCGGATAAAAATGCTGATGCGCGAACAAAAGCATACAAAAACGGCCACCAATATGCATGGTCACAAACAACAGCCTGAGAAAAAAAAGCAAATATTCAACCTCTTTGTAATCAATGTCCCATAGGTCTCAAGATAAATTAATTGAAGTCTTCCACTCCTGCTCTCTCCTACTCTCCATCGGCACTGCCTTTTCTTTCTCTCTATGGCTGCTCAATTGTTCACTGTGAGATGGCGCTTGTTGCTAGTGAGAGCAGTGGGGACCATAACGCTACACGCTGCGTGGAGTTTTTGTCATTACCTCAGCCCATAAACTCACAAAGACAGAATGCAGAAGTGTGTGTATATGTCTCTGTATGTCTCTAACATAGGCTTGACTGTTCCCCCGGTCCCACAGAGAGTATTTAGTAGGACCATTAGTGGGTATACATCACTCCAGAGCGAGTCAGAGACTCGTGCCGGGCAGCAGAGGGAATGTAAAGGCCTTCAGGCTCCGTGCTGCTGCCGCAGGGCTCATGAAGCACCCTGAAGACACTGTTAACATGGTCTCTCAATCTCGTGGAGAAACCAGTGATATACATGTGTCTAGATTTTAAGACCTAGCCTTTAATGTCATATAAATATACACAAATAATGTAACAAGTGAACTCATGTGGCTGTGGCTGGTCTGAGGCCAGACTACATATTTAATTACAAAGCTGACTGATTTATATTGCCTGTGTGTAACAGTCACTGTGGGGATAGTATACCTACAATGAGCTCTTATTAGACAGGACAGGAGCCTATAGACGGGCATACCGGAGAATCAGGGTCATGCAGAGTTTGTTTGCTGCTGTTTGCCCCCCTCTGGCTGGAAAGGGCCAAATACAGGTCAAGAAAAAAGGTCAAGTAAACCACAGGCTTTTGTTTTATTGTTTTAATGTGAATGCCAGTTGTGAACTCTTGCAGTATGGGATAGGACCCAAACACAGTGCCTTTAAAAGCTGTGTTTCCATTCAATTGTCAAGCAAATTTTAAGCAAACTTTTGAATGTCACAAAAAAAAAAAGATATGTGAATTATGTGCGTTTCTATCCACTGGTTTGGAGCAAATACATTAGGCTACAGTGTAGTTTTGTCAGAAGTAGAAGAAGTAGAGGTCGCTAAGCCTGAAACTAATTTAATTTAACCACATCTAACCCCTAGGAAAAAACTGAGAGGTCTTCAAGAATTAGTTTAATAAAATAATAAAATAAAACAAGTTTAATGTCATTTGGTTATGGCATTGAGACAAACTAATGCATCATTTGTTTTAGTCTTTTTGTGGACAATGGCAAAAATATTGACCCTCGGCAACCTTATCCTTTCTATCTAACATGGTGCTGTGTATTTCTACTTCGATGGGGTGTAGTAAAAATAATGCTGATTTGCAAGTTTCTTTACATGCTTGGATGGCATCACTTTAAAACCAGGCGTTTCCATTAAGTATTTAATAGCCCACTTTCCAGGCAGTCAGCGTACTAAAATGTTAATTCACAAGAGCAGAATGGAAAAGGTTTGGAAGCAACAACAAGACACAATAATGACTTGATACATATAGCAAGACGGATGCATTTAGTCTACTGATGTGATCAGCACGAGCCATTATGTGTGCAGAGTACAGAATCATTGAGCCGGAGTCTAAACATTTGAGTGTGGTTTTTGCAAGTGAACTTATGTAGCCTAAGGGACGACACTACTTCCTGTTCTTCTGTATAACCAAATCACCCGGGACTCAGCGCCAAAGGCTTAAAGGCAAACTATGCAGCTTCCGTTTTTTTGTCAAACAGCGACCCCTAGAGTAGCCGTGGAGTACTTGTATTTCACGTTACTGTCGTATGCAGAGCCGTCTCTGCACTCACAGCCTGATCCCCTCCCCCCCCTTCTCGCGAGATTTGGCGGGTCGCCACATACCAAACTTACATTGCTGGTTTTTATCAGCGGTGCCCCCCCCCGCTTTGCTATCGGGATGATTCACCCTACTACAAGTTTGTTTACCATCGAAATGACTTCGAAGTTGTTATATTAAGGTACAAATCTTGCATAGTGTGCCTTTAATGTTGTAAAAGTTGTATTGCTGCATATGCAGCTAATTGAGTCAATGTCACTCAAATACAATAAAGTCCTTCAGAAACTGGAAAGCATTGTAGATATTTTATTATATTAATTTACTCATCTGTCAGAAGTACTCCTCGTGCTTTTAAATTGCCCCAGGGGATACATAATGTAAATATTTGACTTGAATCAGGTACAGTTAAAAGTAAAATAAAAAATTGTCTTACCTGTTGAAGAAACCAATAGAGGGATGAGTCGAATCCACATAGGAGCAAACAAGAAAGAAAAAAGAAAAGTGCGAGTTAGACCGGCTGACACTGAAAAACACATTGTGTTCCTTTACAAGGGTATTTAATGTATCAGTAGCATGTACATTATCTAAGGTTGACTTGAAAGAGTTCAATGTGTACAGCTTTAGTAATGCATAGTAAACCTAAACCGACACCGTTTATCTGCTGTGTGTATGTTAGCACATTCTCATAAAAGTTACACTGCAAGAAAATGATATAATCTCCTACATATTCTTTTAACAAATGCTCAGCTATGCTCTAGTTTCACCCACAAACTGCCTCAACATCAATTAGCCATGCACATGAAGACACTCAAATTAAAACACAATGGTGACTGAGATATAATCCAGCAAAAAGCCTTCTAGAAATTCAAAATATATTCCTGTGAATAGAAATGTCCCAAAACGAAAAAAGTCACTGGGCATTACTTACAAATGCTGGTGAAGTATCCAGCTGAGGGGAAAATGGAACTAATTCCAATTTCAGAGCAAACAAAAAGACAAAGAGACATGTATCGATTCTCAGCATAGCTCACTCTATTGCCTCAAAATGGATAGCGGGTCTCGCACACAAACTGGCATATACTAGCTATTACACCTCAAATATAGCCAGCCATTAGAGCATAACACCTCAGAGGGAGTCACAGGAATTAGACTGCTCTGAAATAACAGAGCAGGCCAGCGTGTGATGAGAAACTGTAAAGATTCAAGGATGGAGAGTCTGGGCAAAACTTGTTCGTCTGGAAATGACAAAACATATTAGTATGGATTACGAGCAGTGGATAAGACAAAATTGATAGCCACTGTCAACTCCACTTTATTATATATAATAAAGTCACTGCTGCTTTGGTGTAAACGGCAAGACACTCATAGATTTCAGACAGAGTCTTTTTCATTCTCCCGTCCATCGTCCTGATACTGCAAAGCTGAACTGGTGGTGCTGTTAAACTGCACTGCATTATACAGAGAGGTGTTCATATTATTTAGCCTTCCCTCATTGATATAGATGGGGTGGACAGAATAACAGAAACACCTGGCAGCATATTTCAATACAATATATTTCAGTTTTCTCAAAAACTGAACATTACAGCCTTCATGAAGGTAGGATTCATTGCAGGACTCTTGTATTAGACTACATTAGTTTAGCTTGTTGTACCTAATAAACTGGCAACTGAATGTACATAAGGATATGCAGTACTGTAGATAGGGCTGAAGCTAACGATCCTTTTTATATTGATTAATCTGCAGATTATTTTCTCAGTTATTTATTTTATATATATGCCTGAAAAGAGTTCAGAACAGTCCATATCCAGTGGTAATCAACTTACTATCAAGTAAGACAAAGAAAAGCAGCATAGTCTCACAAATGACAAGCTGGAACTGGCTTTATGACTTTAACTATTTATCGATTATTTAAATATTTGCAAATATTTTTCTCCGTCGGTCGACGAATCCATTCATCTACTGTTCCAGCTCTAGATATAGATATTGCAAACTATTCATAATGTACCCGAGTCATTTCTCTTATAGCACAAGAACAGACTTTACATTTCCATGTAAGATATCCTGTGGAATAGCCCAACAGCACATTAAAACTGTATCACTACTGCCCCCTTCTGGAGAACATGGTAATGTGCAACCGATGGTAACAGCACTCTAACGAACAGTTAAGATACTTCAAACTGTCCTGAAGCGTCGAGATGGTTTGAACAGATGTAGACACATAAAATGCACTGCGGGGATGACTGTAGATCATCATATGATAGGACCAGTACTTACTGAAACATGCTGCACCACGTTGTAAAAATAAATAAATAATAATAATAATAATAATAATAATAATAATAATAATCTAAAAAAATCTAAATGTTCTGCACTGCACTAGACTCAAATTCAGTTTTCTTGTTGTGGCTGGCTTTAATGATACAGCCAGTCAGAAAACAGACAGAGGTAATCACAAGGTTTTGTAGCAGATACATCATTGCGGTACACTTTGATATATCATGCTGCTTAACTGCCCACACCGACACTAAATCTTTATATTACTGTCCAATGAACTCCTAATGTGGCGGAAAAGGTGCCAAAGAGATGGACAGAGAAATCAACCACCCCTCTCTACTAACAACAGATAACAGAAGGGCTTGTCTGTTCTCGAGCAAAGCTCTTCATCACAAAGAAAGTGGAACGTCTGAATGGATTAAGAAGATCAGAGCCCATCTAAAATCTCGGGCTGATCTAAAGTGACATTTAAGGAATACACAGATATACAGAATTTGAAACATCCCTAAATTTGGTTCATTTTCAAGAAAGCCACGACTCCCATACCTTACAGTAGTGAGCCAGGGATTAAAGATTGCCGCATTAAATTAATTTCTCTCTGAACTCAAAGTTTGACCATACTAACTTAATACTCCTGCTGCTATAGTGACAGACTGGTGCCAACTGTCCACGCTAGGGCTGCACGATATGAGAAAAATGTGCGATAACGTTGTTGAATATCGCGATAACGATATTACTTGCGCTAAATAAACAGATATTGAAGTGTAGTCATTTCTGCTGCTTTCTGTATTCTGCTAAAATACAACAATTGCGGGCGCCTGGGTTGCCCGCCTGGTGGAGCGCGCGCCCATATATAGAGGTTTACTCCTTGACGCAGCGGTCGCTGGTTCGGTTTCGACCTGCAGCCCTTTGCTGCGTGTCATTCTCCCATCTCTCTCCCCTTTCATGGCTTCAGCTGTCCTATAGAAATAAAAGGCCTAAAATGCCCGAAAAATGATCTTAAAAAAAAAAATACAATTGCTTGTTGAATTTAACAATTGCTTTTTGAATTTAGAACAAATGAAAGAAAATCATTTCCAACATTCTTTTATTGAACAAATTGAACATTGAATGGAATATAAAAGGCACCACTGAAAAAAGAACGACAGTTAGATTTTAAAGTTTTCTACTGATAAAATATGTCGCATCCTTTCGCGATATGTTCATTGCGCCAGTTAATACTGCGATGACGATTAAAAAAAAAAAAACGATATACAGTATTGTGCAGCCCTAATCCATGTAGTCTTTTCTCCCTCCTCTTATTCATGCTTTCCACTCCCTCTTGAACCCAGAGTAAAGGCCAAATTGCAGAATGTACTATCCCAAGCAGAACTCATTATACAAGACTACTGTAGAGACAGACAGAGAACAGAGGAGTCTGTGTGACACTGTTGGCCAGAGACAAACAGATACGCAGGATGGAGCAGGAGAAGAGGGGGGGGGGGTGGGGGTGAACTTTTTTTAAGCGATGATTAAAGGAATAAAGAGCTCAAATAAGTAGTGAGAGAGGGAGAAGGAGATGAGAGACGTCACGCTAATGAAGCAACCACTTGAGACCGACAGACCTCTGGCAATGTTGTTTTCAAATTTAATATCAAATGTGCCGCAAATGCACACACAGTCATGCACCAACACGCTCAGTCACAAGCAATTTGTGTGCATTTTCAGATTCACACATGCCCACTGGTTGTCACTAGCTATGTATAACGCAACATTGCTTTATATCAGTAAGCATCAGTCTGCCTACAGTAAAGCCAATGAGTCTGTGTTACCTTATTTGACAGAAATCTATGCATTTACCTGTTATTTCTGACAATTTGATAAACAAAAATGAACTGGCTAAAAAAATAATATGAGTATTTAAATAAATCACAGGACCGGGTAAAACTGAGATTAGTGCTCATATTCAATTTCATGTTCTGCTTGTTAACCCAACGGCTGTTTTGCCAGACTCTTAAACACATGTAGAGAGGATTTACATTGCTATTTTTATTCTCAATTCTTGTCATTTTGGTGATGGTGATTTTCCTTTGGGACTGGCTTAAACCTCTTTTTTTTGTTGAAAACTCCTCTATGCAGAAAAAAACCCTGAGTATATGTCAAAAAGGCACACAAAACAGAAACATAAATAGCATGGGCGTTTTGGATTATTGAAAACACTGTACTTCACAATGTACTGCTAAACAACTCTAAATTGAGTATCAGCTGCTATAATGTTATTTTTATACCATGCTGCTTATTAGCAGTCTGGCTGTGCAGAATTAAGCTTAGCCAGTGGCCTCTCCTGTGGCTGTGTACCTCTCGTCTTATCTCCCTCCTCCAATGTTGGGCTTCAGATCTTATAGGCCCCCACAGAGTCCCAAAACACAATAGTGCAGCCCACACCAGAGGGAGAATCCTGTGAGCTCGACGTCTGCCAATACCATTTCTGTTTACCGAGTACCAGCTCACATTATAAAGCACCCAACAATACCTAGCCGGAAATTGTTGACCAATGCTTGTAGTTAGAGTGTGTGTAAAAGTATGTCATTGAATTGTGTCAATGCAATTAAGTAAGAAATAGCTTCTTCTTTTTTTACCTAAAGTGCTCCACTTTAATTATAATTTTTGGTCCTTTAAAACTATGTATTTATTATTTTGTATTTTATATATATATTTTTTTATAATTGATACTTGATCAAATGCCTATCACAACTTCCCAGAGCATTGGCTAACATCTTCACATCTTCAACACTCTAAAATCATCCCACTTGAAAAGCTGGAGCCAAAGAATGTTTGGCATTTCTGCTTGATTATTGACTTTACTATCACAACAGTTGGCGATTAATCACCTGTTGATCATCTTATTGACTTATTACTTTAGCACTGATTCTACCTAATACTTTTACCCTGTCTCTGTCGCACTGACACACACTGGGCGACACAGTACACACACACACACACACACACACACACACAGAGGCCTTGTGCAACGCTCATCAAAGAGACAGGATTACACTGTGAATAGCTCACATTCTGTTGTTGACATTTAAGCGAATGCTTACACAGGGAAATCATCAAACAAATAAGCGGCCAGCAAAAAAAAAAAAACACACACACACACACACACACACACACACACACACACACACACACACACACACACACACACACACACACACACACACACACACACACACACACACACACACACACACACACACACACACACACACACACACACACACACACAGATAAATTGAGACTTCATCGAGTCCGCTGGGGGATGGTCATACGTGCAACAGTATAAGCTATGTACGGGTTTTTACTGTCCATCTCCTTCTAGTAATCCTGTTCTTATTTAATCTATGCGGCAAACCCCTTTAAATCCCAGGTCAAACAACACGCTATGGGAGAGTGATGGAAGAGCAAAAGCAGAAATGAGTGTTGTACTGTTTTAGGAGGTTTTTCAAAAACTTTCCAATTTGCACAACGGTTTGTTGCTACATGCCTGCGGCTACAAAACAAATACAAACAAATAACATCCGTTATCTTGAAGAGTACCAGAACTTCCAATTGTTTTATGAACATGATGTACTGAAAACTTGGTGCCACCGTGAGCTCTGGATTTCTTCCTAGTTTTGTCATCATTTATTTTTGGTTGCTTTTTTGACAACCAATCCTGCAGTGCTTCATGGTAATAGGCTGTGAGCAAAGTATTAGAGTTTATACTAGGTGGGAAAATACTGCACCCATAAGTAATCTAAATTATTTATTGTAAGGCATCGGTAATAGTATTTGCTCTGACAGGACAGGCTGTAAAAATGCAGAAAAAATAATTAGAGGACAGAGTGGGCCAGGATGCCGGTTTTATAGGTAAGGAAACATGTCATTACAGAAGTGGGACTGTAGTGCTTCAATTATCCTCCTCTCACTTCATTCCTAAGCTTTTTATTGATGCTCTTTATACCACCCCCCTCTCTTTGTACAAGTAACGAAGAGTCACTACTTCTCGTTCTTTCCTTTAATTGCTCACTTTCTTTTCTTTGCTCACTCAGGTTCCTATTTACTTTTACACCAGACTCTACTGTAACAAACAAACGTGGGACAAAATAAACCACGCCTGTGCCGATACGTTCACGTGGCATTAAATGGAGTGGGTTTCTTAAACACCTACATATCTCATAATAGCTTGTTTCCCATTTTATTCTGTAATATGTCATGCTCTTTATGTCGGAATTTATGGAATTCAGTCAGAGCCCACGTAAGGGTCGCCACTTCCCATTCAGCCACAGAGACTCCATTGTCATATAAACAATAGGCATAATTTGTTTAATGGCCATGTGAAATTTAAGTGGCCACAGAATGAGGATAAGGAGGGGTGACTGGGGATTTGGCATCGATACAGGCAATACTGAGGCTGGCAATTAATAATACTGTAAAACTTCTCTATCCATCAACCGCTGACCTTTGATATGTGCAAATGTGCTGTTACTGTTAATTAAGCTTTCACCTGCCTGTAAATACTAGTCAGGCACACAAGCACCCGCTTTTATCTCTGTAATTGTAGTCAATGTGCTGCAAAAATGACTGTGCATGAACTCACAAATGAGCAAACACACATATATAGAGGTGTTCCTTTAAAAACAAAGGCAAACATAAACTCATGTTGCCCTAAAATGAAGATGACTGTAGAAATTAAAAGGGGGGGAGATTGTCCAATGAGGTTGGGGGGTTGGGTGGGGAGGTTTCCATAGACCACAGTCAACAGTTTTCATAAAACTATAGACAGTGGATACTTTGGATGTGGGTGTGTCATAGTAACAGATGTTTTAAGGAGAGTTTGCAGCGCTCTGCCTCCCTGAGCTCTGACAGGGTGCGATCTAGACGTCAGGAGGCGGAGCGCTGCTCCGGACCAGTTTAACCCGCTTGTACCCCAGGGCCTTATATGCAGTAATCTATCCTTTTGATCTATGTTCAACACAAATTCACAGTGGGGCGTTCCTGGGCAGACCTGAAGGACCAACATGAGACTGGCTGTATCAGATGATAGAATAAGAGATGATGCACATTTAAAAATGTGTTGTTTTCAGTTTTTAGTTGTATTGTAGTTCCTGCAGAAAACAGACGTTGCTGTTGTTTTGCAGATCATTTCTACTCCCCCCCCCCCACCCCATATTTTGCTACTTAGTATCAGCATGTTAGCATTGTCAGTGTGAGCATGTTATGCTAATGTTAGCATTTAGCTCTAAGCAATGTAAGCATAGCTGTAGACTCTTAAGTATTTTTACTATTTAAACAGATGGCAAACTCACTCCAATTTGCCTTAAGTGTTAAAGTGATTTCCTACGATTGATAATCTAAATCCGAATCAAAAGTCAGAAAAGTATGTATTGCCAGGTAAGTAGAACTTAGCCTACCTGGAATTTGATTTGGTTGATGGTACATACATAAAAACATATTTAAACGTTAATATAAAATAAACAGAAATATATACAGAAACAAAAAACACATACATAAAACTATGTAACATTAAGAAAGAAAAGAAAAAGCTGTATGGATTAGTGCAGGGTGTGCAAAAGATATTGAGTGATGATTCTTGCAGTTCCTTCACAATAAAAGCCTTCCAAGAACGTTTACTTGTATTTTAAAATGTAGCTGTTGTTTTTGGTCCTTACTGACGTAGTGTATAAAGAAAATCTAAATCTTTGTACACTAGATTCATATACCAATAATGGAGTATATTCCCTGAATTTCCTTTGAAATATAAGCAGCATACCTTCTTTACAGTATATCTGGCAGATACAGTAGAAGTAGTAACAGCAAGCTTTTACGAGGAACAAGTGAAGTGGAAAGACGAAAAAGCTGCCTACAGTATTTTAGCTTGGAAAAACCCTAGAGTTAACAGCTGAGTTTTAATGTCCTGTTATGGCAACAAGTCTTCTGATTTCAGTTACTTTTAGAAGGCACGGCATAGGTAAGCCAGCCATTGGCAATCTGCTAACAAGTCTACACACACACACACACAAGTTCACACACGGACAAAGACACACACAAACTCAAACATGCAAAGACAGACAAAACAGGCACTCAAAGTGAATTGTATTTGCTCATCAACATGGCCTGTAAGAGCAGTCATCCCTCTGATCAACAACACTTTATCTAGCGTGGGAATCCACATCCGAGCTGTAAACAGCAATCTCACAGTCTCTCTCTCCTGTGGGTGTGTTTGTGTGCATGTCCGTGTCAGAAGATGAAATGGAAGTTGTCAGTGAGGCCAGAGGGAGGAAACAGGCCCATTTGGAGTTCTGTTTACACATTAGCATACACTTAACTTTTTTCTCTAAGTGGTACAGCCCCAATGACAAAAGGTACAACTTGTGTGTGTGTGTGTGTGTGTGTGTGTGTGTGTGTGTGTGTGTGTGTGTGTGTGTGTGTGTGTGTGTGTGTGTGTGTGTGTGTGTGTTAATACATGTGTGTAGTTATTCAGAGAGATCGAGGGCAGGACGGAGGAGAACAACTATCTGGGACAGTGCAGTATCCACTTGTTGGTTCTACAAAGACACTGACAAGCAATGCAACTGTTGGGTAACTTTCTGAAAATGGAAGATGGTGTGCAGTGAACAGCAGCTGGGGCGAGGAGTTGCAACTGTTGCTGACGGTTCCTAAAAGCAGACAACGGGATCATTGATAAAAACGGTAAAATGCCACCAAAGGTAAAAGCTGATGTGAAATCGGATGAAGAATATGTGTCACTCACGCATGTAAACGAACTAATGCAGCAACAAAAGGAAATGTTTGTGGCGCTGCTTGAACAACAACATAACTTCAAAGGCTTTGTTAAAATCATTATGGACTCCACAAACAGCAGACTGGATGCAATGACTAAGGATCTACAGGACATAAAAACCAGCTTGCAATTTACACAAAAAGATGTGGATGACATTAAATCTGACTGCGCGAAGCAAACCGAACGCTGCAACGTCATGCAGTCAGACATCTTTAAAGTTTGTGACAGTTTACTGGCTGTCACTGACAAAATGGAGTATTTGGAGGGACAATCCAGACGTAACAACCTCGTTTTTGAGGGAATACAGGAGGCACCAGGAGAGACCTGGGCCGAGACGGAGGAGAAAGTGAAAAAAGTACTGGCGGAGAAGCTACAGCTGCAGCGAGAGGTTGAAGTGGAGAGGGCCCACCGTACAGGGAAACCTGGAGGAGACAGAACAAGGCCAATTGTAGTGAAATTTCTGAGGCACAAGGACAGATCTGCCATACTACAACGCACTAAGTTACTGAAAGGAACCAAAATCTTCATCAACGAGGACTTCACGGATACTGTTAGAAGAACAAGGAGGGAGCTGATGCCGGAGTTGAGAGCGGCGAGAGAAAGAGGGGACATTGCTTATCTACGACAAGATAAGCTGATCATCTATCCCAGGTCCAGCACACCAAAATAGACAAAGAAATATTTAATCTACAACCAGGTATGCTGAATCACTGATCGTATCATGACATTTTTCACAACTCACACATGTACTGGAGATAATCAACTACTACAGAGGATTGTTGATCTTGACAAACTAGAGCTGAACACCTTTCAATACACGGAACATCACTCACAAGACTTGGAAAATTATATTGATCCTGTAAACAACTTTTTCCTCAACACCAACAGTAACTGCTTTTATTACAATAATGAACAGTTCAATAGTTTAGTTAAAACTGAAAAACAATTATCAATAATCCACTTTAACAGCAGAAGCCTATATGCTAATTTTCACAACATTAAACATTATTTAAATCAGTTCAAACAGCCTTTCAATATAATTGCTATATCGGAAACTTGGATAAATAGTGAAAAGGGCTCAGATTTTGAAATTAAAAGGATATGAAATGTGTTGTATTAACAGAGAAAACAAGAATGGGGGTGGTGTGGCTTTGTATGTGGACCAGAAATTCAATTACAAGGTGGTGGAAAAAATGTCAACAGTGGTGGATGATTTACTAGAATGTGTTACAATAGAAGTTTGAAGTTTGAAAAATTTGTGGTGATTTTAACATTGATTTGCTAAATCCAAATAAGCACAATATGACAGAGGACTTTATCAGTACAGTGTATAGTCTGGGCTTTTTTCCCAAAATTACCAGACCCAGCAGGATTACTTCCCACAGTGCAACATTAATTGATAATATTTTTTCAAATGACATAGATAACAATACAGTGAGTGGACTATTAATAAATGACATCAGTGACCACTTACCAGTTTTTACAGTTTACAACAGTAATTATACATCGAAAAAGGACAATAAACCTCTATTCAGACGGGTCAGAACAGAAGACTCTATGGTTGCACTGAAAGATGATTTGCTTTCACAAGACTGGGAAATAATATATCAGGAAAAAGATATTGATAAAGTATATGATGAATTCCTAAGAATATTTAAACTATTATATGATAAGAATTGTCCGATTAAAAAATATTGCAGAAAACAAAAATATAGTGATAGACCGTGGATTTCAAAAGGTTTACAAAATGCCTGTAAAAAAAGAATGAACTTTATAGAGAATTTATTAAACATAGAACTATAGAAGCAGAACATAAATATAAGAAATATAAAAATAAGAATATTATAGTAAACTATTAGATGATAATAAAAATAGTATGAAGAGTATATGGAATATACTAAATAGTATTATAAAAAAGGGCACAAGACAGTCTATTATCCCCAGTATTTCACTTGTAATGAAAAGAACATTAATAATATGGAGGACGTGGTCAATAAGTTTAATAAATATTTAGCAAATGTTGGACCAGATTTAGCTAGAAAAATTCCTATTCCACAGATAATCGACAACAGATACAATGATCTTACTGAAAGAAATCGATGCTCAATGTTTCTTAAAGCAGTAGAAGAAAAAGAAATAACAGACATTGTTAAAAAATGCAAAACTAAAGCATCCACTGATTGTAATGAAATAGATATCAAGATAGTAAAAAAGGTAATTGATGGGATCGCAAAACCATTAACTCGTATTTTTAATTTGTCATTCCAAACTGGTAAACATCCAACTAAAATGAAAATAGCAAAAGTCATACCTTTGTACAAAACTGGAGATAAACACCACTTCACAAATTACAGGCCGGTCTCTATACTGCCTCAATTCTCAAAGATTCTAGAAAAACTCTTCAATGACAGATTGGACAAATTCATAGATAAACACAAATTACTTACTGATAGTCAATATGGATTCAGAAAAAATAGGTCAACATCACTAGCTTTAACTGATCTCATTGGAAAAATCACAAATTCCACAGACAAAAAAAATGATTTGAAAAAAGCATTTGATACAATTAATCATGAAATATTAATTAATAAATTGGAACTGAACGGCTTGGGATTAGGGGGATAGTGTTGAATTTGTTAAGCAGTTATTTAAAAGACAGGCAACAATTTGTGAAGTTGGGAGATTATACATCGGAATGTTTGGACATTGCGTGTGGTGTCCCCCAGGGGTCAGTATTGGGACCAAAACTTTTTATCCTTTATATAAACGATATATGTAAAGTACCTGAATTACTGAAATTTTTATTATTTGCGGACGACACAACCATATTTTGTTCTGGTCAGAATTTACAGCAACTCCTGGACATAATCACTTTAGAATTCAGAAAAATAAAACAGTGGTTTGACACGAATAAGTTATCATTAAATATGAGTAAAACCAAATTCATGATATTTGGCAATCGAAAATCAATCAAGTTCAGTTACAGATAGAAGGTGTCAATATAGAAAGAGTATATGAAATTAAGTTCCTTGGAGTGATTATAGATGACAAGATTTGCTGTAAACCTCACGTAAAATATATCCAAACAAAACTGTCTAGAAGTATTTCAGTCTTGGCTAAAGCAAAGCACATTTTAGATTACAAATCACTCTACATTTTGTATTGTTCATTCGTGTTACCGTATTTAAATTACTGTGTAGAGGTTTGGGGAAACGCATATCAAAATACATTGAAATCGTTAATTATACTTCAAAAAAGAGCAATAAGAATAATTCACAACACTGGATATTTGGAACACACCAATTCACTATTTTCACAGTCTAAAGCATTAAAATTACTTGACCTAGTCGAATTTCAAACAGCAGTAATTATGTTCAAGGCGAGAAACAATTTATTGCCTGGCAATATACAGAAAAGATTTTCAGAAAGAGAGGGGGGCTATGAATTAAGGGGAAAGTCAAATTTTAAGACTCCCAGTTTTCGAACTACAAGGAAAAGTTTCTGTTTATCTTCAGTGGCACTAAATTGTGGAATAAACTACATAACGAATTAAAGCAATGTCTAAACATATTCAAATTCAAAAAGATGCTCAAAGAAATTATATTCCAGAGGTACAGAAAAAAACAGTGCAATTAATAACCTGGGTTTATATTGAACAATTTGTGGAATGTGTGTAATTAGTGTTGTGTATGGGTAAATATATGAATGTGAATAGAACTTCTGAAAATCTATTTTCATTGATTACAGATTTATTATCTCTATAGACTTATTATTTAGAAGCCAATTCATTTATTATGATAGAAAGACTACAAAGGGGTAGGAGTACATAAGTTTTACTTCTTCCTACTCCATTTTGCATGTGTAAATAGAAGTCTTTAAGTATTGGAAATTATGGAGTTTTATTTTTCTAACATTTTTTATTACAATTGTTTTCTGATGTTGTATTTTATTTACATGTTCAAATTAAATAAATAAATAAAAAAAAAAAAACTGTAGCTCACTGTTTGCACTTAAAAGCAGGTTATTATAGCCTCAGATAATCTCCATTCAAACTATATTTGATATCTGCAAATATCTTGCCTACAAACCTAAACACAAATGATTGTACAGATCAGGGAGGGATTGTATTGTATTGTATTGTATTGTATTATAGTGTGTGTGTGTGTGTGTGTGTGTGATCGAAGTGGAGAGTTATGTGACAGGATGTGAGGTACGTTGGGAGGGAAAGGAGAACCTTTGGGAGTGGAGTTCATTTCCCCCTCTTTCCCGTTTTCTGTTTTGTCTCAGCACGTTAGGACACCTTGTTACATCATCGACATGATTTCTTTCACTCCGACGGACGGATGGTGTGTGTGTGTGTGTGTGTGTGTGTGTGTGTGTGTGTGTGTGTGTGTGTGTGTGTGTGTGTGTGTGTGTGTGTGTATGTGATGTACTGAGAGAACACCGTAAGATAAACTTAGAAAGAGAACTTGCATATTTTACTTTGTACAACAAGAAGTACAATAATCCATCGTGAGGTGTGTTCAAAAAGTATGATGAATGCATCTTACATAACAATGCTGCTGTTATCAGGACACCCTCGCTCATGTGTAAGTAAAAAGAAAAGCATCCTAACTGCCATGTACTACATGACAAAATATGTCCAGAAAATAAACAAATGAAAACGTTATGTGTTAAGTAATATTAGCCAGTCGCTCAACGGAAGCAGCATGTGTCTTTCTGTTGATCAGAATAAAGATAAAGACTCTTGGAAGATCTAATTATCCCCTTGCTGGTTACCATAGAAACCATGAAAGCCTTGGGATATGTTGCCTAAGAGAAATGTGCATGTAAGTTTAAGTGATACAAAAGGTCATGATGTCGGGAGGGAGTTAGTCCCAGCCTTCCCAACTTTCTCTCAAGTCTGTACGTAAACTATACAATTGGAGTAAAACTATTTGGGTTTTATTAAATAATGTATTGCTTCATTGCTCTGTGACGTCACTGCAGGCTTCAGATCCTTTCAGACGAACCCACACAGCCCCACCAGCCTTGGATGTATAGTTCAAAATGAGACAGTTGCTTTGCGGTGTCTCTGAAAGCCGAATCACATGAGACAAGTTAGCAGGTCTTTAATCTCAAGTTCAAGGAGCGTTTCATCTGTGGTGCCACATAAATTCCATAATATTCAAAGGTGTAGGCAGCAATAGAACTAAAGCATTGTGGTTGAAAAACTTGGAGCACCGTGTCAATTGTATTGTCCACACTGGGTTTTTCGGGGGTCGACACCGTGAGTTGCCGCTTTAAAAACCTGCATAGTCTCAGAGCGTGCAGTAGAAGGACTTATGCATGCAAACTGTGTGTGCTTATTTCTGCAGTCTAGCTTCATTTTGTTTTGACAGCCAGGGGCATGGTTCAGTGATGGGCTTTTGTCTCCACAGATTTTATTGCGTACCAGTCTGTGTCTGTGATGAAAGCCTATCTTTATGTGTACATCAATGTCAAGGCAGATTTAAAAGAGAGAGGAGAAAAATATAAATATAAATATATAAGTCCAACCGTAAACATTCCTCATTTGCATCGCTGTGGGACAATTTCTTACAGAATATGTTAAATAGGTTTAACATTAAAGAGTAAGGTTTATTACAACCTAGGTCTTATTTTCACAGTTTTAGCCATAACTTTATTCTGTAATACTAACATTGTACTCATCAAGTTAGTTACTGACTTATAGGTTACGAGACATCATCTCAAAAACATCTAGACAGTTTACAGAATGACTTCCTTGTTGAATTTTGACCAACTGTATGTGTTACTAGCACACATTTTCCTGTAAAATGAGAGAATATTAGCAACATTTCTCCTACACTACAGTGCTGCTCTACACAGTGCTGTGAGTGCAAACACACAAACGTGCTGCTCCTGTTCCACTCCGCATTACTTTGAGATGAAGGAAGAGGTGTGAAGGCATACATACATACATACATACACACACAAAAACACCCAAATACTAACAACTGGAATAAATATTACCCTAAAAACTAAATTTAAAAGCAGGAAAGAGAGACGTTGCAGTATAATCGTTTTAAAGTGTTACCCCGATTTTCCACTGGGCGCGTCTCCGCTGCGTTCTGGTTTTGTTCCGTCCTCCACCACGCGCCACACCACACCGGGAGCGTCTCAGAAGCAGAGCGTCTTGCTGCCTGGCTTGTAGATTGTATTGTCTCTACAAATACTTTAGAACAATCATGTGTTTAGTGCTTGTATCTACCTTCCACTCCTGTTATTAAACTCCATGCCTTCTCTTTTCTGCCGTTGTCGTTATAAAAAGGATCTGTGACGTCGTATTATGTTTTTCCACCTCCAAGATGAATCTCTCATTGTCTGTGGTGTTGTAGAGGAGACATATACGATATTGGGAGGGGGGGGGGTGTATTTGGGTAAACTGACTGGATGCTCTTGCTGTTTCACAGCCGCTTTCACGCGCGCTTCTGGGACGAGCAACGGTGCGACTGGTGGATTATCAAGCATTGACTTGAATTGCCGTGATTGCCACTGCTGGAGGCAAGACACCTCTGAAATATATCATAACCATTCATAACCATTGCCTAATCGACTTGCGATTGTTGACTTCAAGGCACCTAACCATAACCATTTCCTAATCCTAGTGCCTGGGGAAAAAAAATGTCAGAGCTGCTGAATACACAGTGAATAATGGAACAACTAGTGGGACATTAATGAAAGCTGCCATAGTAATTATACTGGGATATGAGAGCGCATTCTGATTCAAAACTTGAAGTATTACATTCAAATGAATCTAATTTGGCTGAAGTAGCTTTTTTTTTTTTTTTTGCATCATTTGGCAAAAATCCCACAATAACTTTCAGCATATTGTAAGTCAAGTGGTCTATAAGAAAACTGGACTTGTACACCTCCTCTTGGCTGTGTTTTCAGGCTTTAAAAAAATGTAGCCCCGTGACGGGAGACGTTGGCCAATCACAGAGAGAGGGTGATCCTATTGGCTGTAATACAAATATGCATGCACGTCCCCTGAGATGGTTGAAAGCCTGATTCAATGGCGGAAAAATCCTGCAGCACTAGTTCCTATTCCAACATTGGCAACAACTACCTACACTGCAAAGCAACCCAAAAAAGGAAGACTGGCTTATCAAAAATAGAGTCTGTAAGACAATAAATGCAATATGGCACGTGTCAATATCAGCAAAGTGTATCAGAGATGGTGAGAAAATATTGTGAATACCTTAGCCTTCTGCTAAACAGAGCCAAAGGCTCATGACTATGGCCAATTCAAGTTCACGTTTATGTGGCAAGCTAGAGCCTCCAATCACAGAATGTCATCTCAAAGGGCTTTACAGGCCTGCAAGTTTGCAAAGAAAACAAGACTGTTATTCTCAAAGAATTGCCACTATGTAACGGCATCTGGATCATAATCACGATTGGGATGACTGAAATGAATGACTTACTCGTACAGGTTACTGGATGAAGTGTGTGCATTATATGCCCGGACTTGTCTGGCGTGAGTGGCTTAGGACAGAGAGGGGAGAGTGGCCTTTTCCAGAAAACTCCCTACCCTAGCTCTATTGCATTGAGAGCGTCTACTGTTACTACATGTGCATGCAGCATGGTGGCATACAGCATACATGCTGACACTGCAATGTGCCTATTCAAATTCTAAGCCTACATGAATACAGCCAGACACACACAGTGAGCCCATACATCCGTTTAACTGGCAGCTTAAAGCCGTAGTTGAGTCACATCTGCTGAGAGGGGCCACGTAATTAAATTATATAATAACTACATAAGGACTCCAGCTGAATTAATAATAAGAGTCAATATATCAACCTATTATCTCATTACCTTATGATGAGAAGTGCTCAACAGCTTATGCCTTGAAGCACGATTCCTCCACTCATGTACACACCTGCAGTACATACAAATGCACACTCACGCAGCGTGCACAGAGATAATATGTGCGCTGTAATATTGTGTGTTTACAACAAACAGGTCAAGAGATACTTTGAATTGTGAAAGCTGAAAGTTTGGTGAAATGTTGGCACTAGGGCCAAGGTCCAAAATGAAAAGTGTTCTTCCTCTTGGGAGAGCAAATGTGCACACTCGCAGCAGGTTTTACACAAATCATGGCACTTATGATATTTTCATCACAGACAAACAGACAAATGGATGGAAGGACACACACAAACACACAAACAAAAACACACACACACACACACACACACACACACACACACACACACACACACACACACACACACACACACACACACGGTGGATGCAAGAATAACTGGAGATGAGACGTACAGGATGACCTAAATTGAGGACAGCTACTCTCGTTATTGTAAGTGCAATGATAAGTTACAATAAGTACTTTATCAAACCGTATGAATGTGTGTCCCAGGTCAGTTTAGGAAAAATAACAATGTACAGATCAACAAGCCACTAACACACATGTTCAAATTTGATTCATTCAATAAATTATTATTTTTTGTAAATCCACCAGCCATTTTCATATTATACCAACATTTGCAGCATCCTGAGCCTTGTTGGTAAGGTTACTAGGAAAACTCAGCCCAGAGTAATTTTATTCTCCCCAAAACAAGTTTCCTTTTTATTTTTAAAAGAACTATACCAAAAAAAGAATCTCAACTTTTTTTTTGCAATTTTCACTGTCTCTTGCAACAAAAATACTAAAGACATTGCAACTTTTATCGCAATTTTTTTACAAAAGCTCCCGCAAAATCAGGCATTTTGGGCCACAACAATCTCAAAAAAAGGCTGCGAAATCCTGGAGCGACTGATCTCTGTGTGTGAGTGTATGTTCCCTTAGTAGTGAGCAGGGGAGTCATTTGTTGGTTAAGGAGTGTTTTGGGGAAGCAAAACAAAAGAATTCAGATCCACAAAAATCCAAGGTTTTTGTGTCCTGGATTCAGATGTTAAGTACTTAATTGCTAAAACAAAGACACATTGAATTGTTTTCCACAGTCCTCATTAGTGGTCTGCAGGACAGAAAACAATGAAGTGGTTAATTGATTTTGATCATAACAAGCCATAAGTGCCAGTGCAAACACAAAGGCTACAGTGGCAGCCACATGCCCAAACATGCAATCTAAAAGAAACGGATCATTTATCTCACACATGATCACACACACACACAGAGTGTTTGCATCTGTGGATGCGCAGAAGGTACCCGGCAACACACATGCACATAATAGTACGGTATGCCAACAAACACCCGCTACCCTTTTTTACTCCCCAAACCCACATACACAGTTAAACCACCCCCGTTTATTGCTGTCAAACATATATCAAAATCCTTTCTGTTGTACGTGATTCATGGCTCTAACTAATTACACAGCTGTTCTTCAGAGAGCAGGAGGAGGAAAGGAAAGTAGGAGAGGGGGGCGGTAAGACTGTAAGCCACAGTAAGGTTGGGTGAGGTGAGGAGACACTATGAACAGTATGTGACCTAAAATTCTTAAAAAAAAAAAAAATACAGAGAACTATGTCATGTTCCACACATACATACACATAAACAATATGTTTAAACAGATTTTAATATCACTACTAAGTGGCCTAGTTTAAAAATCAGAGAAGTCCCATGTGCTTTTCTCGTGACCACTTTTGTATCGTGTACACACTTTACACACATTGTGGGTGCAGTGTGTGTGTGTGCATCTAGTAAAGGGCAAACTTGCAATCAAATTACAGTCTCTGTAATAACTTTCCCTATCAGAGAAAATACAGCTCGAGTGTGATGTTTGATTTCGCAATAATTAAAAAAATAGCTCAACAAGTACGCTCAAGACAGGAGATGTTGATCTTTTTTTTTTTCCAGAGCCAGTTTCACAATAGTTGGCCGTTTTTCACCAAAAAAGTCAAGCTTCGTTAAACACATCACAGCCTGCATCTGACATTACAGGTTAAAAGGAAGTGACAGACAACTTCAAATAGAAAGCTCAGCAGTGGTCATGTTAAAAAATGTACCATGTTAATAATAAATGCAAAAAAAAGTCAACAGTCCCAGATGACAAAGCCCTTGTTGCTGTATTTATCTAACAGCACTGGGCAAGAGTGTTTTTTACTAGAATACACACCAGAGATTTACAAGGGGAGAGAGGCAGAGGTAGCTGAGATATGTGGGTAATACTGGGATGCTATTATCTCTTTAGTCAGTGTGGCAGCAGTTTATCACAGCAGTCAATCACCAAGTAATCACTATCAGCGAGGAACTCCTTCCACTTTCACTTCCTAAGAAGAGCACTTGCTCCGCTCCGCTGCCTGGGCCGCCAGAGATAAAGATGTTACAAAGAGTGAGTAAGCACACTCAATGACAGATTATATTAGGTTGTATATTATTTAACACCCTTTATTCAAACTAAAATTGTCATCGATTACACTGACACTATAGTCTGTAATACAATACAGCAAATGCTGGTGAGGTGTTAATTTAAAATAAAATCTAGTGCCAAAACAATTAGCTGATTAATTGATTGGCAGATAATGTATCAACGATTTTGATGATGGCTAAATCATAATCAGTCATTTATTGAGCAAAACGTTTTCAAATGTGAAGTTTTTCTGTTTTTTTTTTCTTCTGTTTTACATCATTGTAAACTGAACATCTATGATTTTTGGACTGTTCGTTGAACAAAACAAGTAACTATACCTACGTAAATAACGACCTGTAGAATATAGTATATATATATATATTCAAATACAAATAAATACAATAAGTGTTTATAGTGTACATATTACCGTTTGTAATAAAGTTTTCTTATTTTTTTCTTCCATTTCCTATTTTTCTTCTGTCTTAGTGTATTTTTCTATCCTATTTATATTGAATGTGTATTTTTTGTGCTGTCAGTTAAACGCGTTATTAACGGCGTTAATGCAAACCCATTTTTTTATCGTGAGATTAACGTTCTTTTTGGCCTAGCAAACTTTGTAGTTTTTTTCACATGCTGTTGCAACAACTAGTAACGGTAGAAAAACTACAACACCACACCGGATCTAGCTAGACCGTGAACAAAACAACCGGCACGCCACACACACTTGTTTGGGCTTGTGAGTCGGCCAAAGAGTAGTAGGCTAACGTTACGTTTTGAGTGGATGGCGAGCGTGAGACGCCAAAATGGATGCCAATAAGATTCTGAATGGAAAGTTTACTTTTAAGAAGTTGCCAAATGGTTCCATTGACAAGACCAAAGTGATCTGTGTGTTTTGTCGTTGTGAACTGAGCTATCCACGCAGCACATCCAGTCTGAAATACCACTTGATGGCCAAGCACACAACTGATGCGAATTCTCCGCCCCCTCGTCAAAGCCAGGCGACAATGGATGACTTCAGACCATAGACTGTATATTAATATTAACAGTCTATGCTTCAGACAGAAGCAGATGGATACCACAACTAAGAACAAACTTACTGCAGCCATAGCTAAATGGGTGGCTACTGCATGTAGGCATGTTAACGTTGTGGAGGACGAGGGTCTAGCTGATATCATAGCATTAAAATGAGAAAAAAAAAAAAATGGGACAAAAAGAAATCAAGGGACATTTAGAATAGATAAAAATGTGTGATTAATTGTGAGTTAACTATGCCATTAATGCGATTAATCACGATTAAATATTTTAATCGTTTGACAGCACTAGTATTTTTGTTATTTGTTGTGGTGCATTGAGCTGCTGTGACAAGTGAATTTCCCCATTGTGGTATCAATAAAGTCTATCTTATCTTAACTGGAAGCTGTCAACTTAAGTTCTGAGAAACTGTGACTGGCATACTGTATATTCACTGTTTTTAGACATTTTAGAGACTAAACGTTTCATCGATTAATCAAAAAAAAGAACTATCAACTGATTAATTTAAGGAGAAAAGTATTACAAGCCAAGTTATCCAGCTGTACCACTGCCGTGATCTGCAATTACAGCAAGGTGTTTTATAGTCCAGATCACTGTTGACCTCCAACCTCTATATCTTTTCTTGTGAGCCACACTGATCCCTGCCTGACTCTCTGGCTCACTCATCTTCCCCTCCAGTGACTCTGCCACCTTAGGAATGCCATTCCAGTCACCCCATAATTCCCGCTCAGTGTTCCCAGTAATCCCTCTTCTCCGGCTGCTCCAAGCCTACTTCCTTCCCCACAGCTGCTGGCTGGCCCGGCTTGCTCTAATAATAGGACAACAATGCCCGCCCCACGCCCGGATACACTGCACTACTACTGAAAAAAAAATAAAACTATCTAAAAACTCTTTGCAAAGACTCTGAAATATGTTTGAAGTGTTTCCTAGACACGTTTACTATAACAGATAAGTACTTTATACAAAAAGGTCGGAAAATGTTATATTAACATACATGTTAAATGTCAATAGCATTATTGACGTCCAACTCCAAAAGAGCAACATTAGACAAACTTGTTGACGTTTAGTACTTCTGTGTGCAGGTAATAGACTGCAGCATGTAAACACGTTGGTGGAGGAATGATTATGAGGCTGCCCACTCAAGTAAGCTACTATCTGTGGTAGAGTCAGCGAAAACACTGTAATCACGCAGGAGCTGATAAATGAAGGCTAAATACTGCTAAAGTAGTTAAACACAACCTTGTGCCTTTGCCACTGTGTGTTACACACACACACAGGTTATGAATAAATGTCACATTTATGTTACATGGTCCTGTCAGCAAAGCAGTCTCAAGCCACACACACCAACACCAAATAAAGAGAGGCATTAATCAAAAAAAAAAAAAAAGTGTGGAGAGACTGAGAGCTGGACTGAGTTTTCTTTTCTCATCTTCTGCTGTCCCGCTGTCCCACTTGTGGAAGCAGACCTATGTTACAGCTCTTTGCGTCTTTGAGCCTGACATTTCTTCAACAATCCTCTTCTCTCCTCATTCGTATCTTCCATTAAAAACATTCTTTCTACCCCTGCTTTGCATCCTTCTCTGACGGATCAGTGTGATAATGTTGCTTGCCTAGCACGTGAAAAGCTCCCCTCCACACCTCCTCCTCTCTTTCAACCCCCCACGCCATTCCAACAAGAGAACAATCCCACAGAAAAGATCACAAAATGTGTAACTTAGAACCCCTTATTTCTCTTAAAGACATATTGGCCAGTGAAAGGAGAGAAACAAAAAAAAAAAAAGCTAGTGCTCACCTCAGACAAGTTCCCACTGTCGCAGGGAAAGGAGAAGTAATATCATCCTCAATTCGCACAGAAAACCAAGAGCAACAAGTAGTAACTCCAGAGATTCCTCCTCCCCTCTCTCGCACTCCTGCTTCCTTGCTCCGTTTCTCCCACTGCTTTGCACTCATTCAGGCTGCAGTAGCTGCAGTGGACTGAGCAAGTATGCGTGTGGTGTGTGTGTGTGTGTTTGTGTGTGTGTGAGGGTGTGAGAGAGTGTGTGTATGATCCTGTGGACTCCTGCAGGGGTATTGACTCTTAGCAGGGTTCAGGTCCTCCCCCTTCTCAGGATCACATAAGAAAGAGAGAGAAAGAGAGAGAGAGCGAGAGAAAGAGAGAAAAGCTCACCCACATACACACAAAAAGGGGGCAGGAGAGTTCTCTTTGTCTTTTGTTGCTTTTTCTCACTTCCTTGCTCTGTGTCTTCATGTGTCTGTAACTCCTTGCTCTACAGCCCCTACAAGAAACCAAATGGGAGAGAGCGACTGTGTATGTGTGTGTATATGCCGTCGTGCTTCAGCGCCGGGGGCTGGGAGGAGGAGAAGGAGGCGGAGTTTAGACCTTAGAGAGCCAAATTCCTACCTCACATCCAACCAATCAGAGGCCTTGTCGCGGTTGACCAAAAACCGCCGGACCAGGCCGGGCCTCACTACCACACTCCAGCTTTAAAGCATTAGCTGGAGTTTGCAGTGCACTTATGCTACATTCTGCAGCAGTGTTGTGATGATCGCTGGGAAAAGACTTGTCTTTGTTTTGTAATGACATTTTGCTATGTTTGTTACAGTGCCGAGCCAAGGAAATTGTAACTATATAGCATACTTCAGACACAAAGGCATGTTCAAAGTGTAACAAAGTTTATTACATATTTAAAAAAAACTAAAAATGACCCTTTTTTCTCTCAAAGATATAACCCCCTTATTTTGCTAAATCAGTCGATGCAAGTTTCCAAACTGTGTTTAAGACTCAAGTCACGACACAAAACTATATCAAAATCACAAAAGGTAGCCTAATATGCATGTTACAGTAGGAAGAAGCTGTGTAGTGATGCTCCCTTGTCTCTTCCCACGTCCCTTCCTCCTTGCTGTCAAAGAACAGTGCTCTCACGTTTCGGCTGCTGTCCTTGGCCAGACATTTGTCAAGCAAGGCATTTGTCCACAGAAGTGACAGAAGGTCTTCCCCTCCTCCTGCTATTCACACCGGGTTACTGCTGGCTACCTCAACTTTTTAAACACACTCAAGCCTTAGGGCTGTGTAAATAAGATAAATATCTAACCTAAACTGCAATGTTAGCTTTTAGTCAAATACAGTCTGCTGGTATTCATCACCACAATGTTTTTATTATTGTTATCATGTGAGATATTTCAGTCTGAAACATGCAGGGGGACCGACCGACCGACAGATTAACGTTGCCATCCCAAGAGTCATGCCACTACTAAATGTTCACAGAAAATAGGTGTGGAATGAACATGTGCATTTACCACACTAGAATGCACAAGATACACAAGATAAATGAATAAATAAATGAAATCTGGATGAGGAAACCTGTTTTCAAACTATGTGTGGTTCTAATGTTTATACTACTATCACTATTTAAGCGCTCTTGGTATATTTAGCCTTTAATAGACCATTCAGTCTTTTAATGAACAAGTTTGTGTGTAAGGATAACAGATTTCCACCGACTGATCTGACAGACATCAACTTCCTTGACATCTATAATTAAGATAATTATAATTATAGCAACAGAGCATTAAGAAAGGCAACAGGTTAGAATAAATTGATGGGAGACAGCACCATGTTTCCTCCACTCCACATTTAGTGAGTTCTGGCTCCCAAAAGCAAAATGGAAACAGCCCTGTTTCCACACATATCCAGTTAACGTGAAATGATACAAATTGTTCTGTGACAGCGTTGAGGATGGGATAAATATGTTGAACTATTATTTTCATGTGTTTCTTGATTCAAGGCATTCAGCACAACTGTAAAACTCTGCAGTTAAACATCTTGTTGAGAACTTGCCTTTGTTTGACACATTTTGGCATGTGTTGTTGCTTTTTGCTGTTGTTGTGAAGACTAGTCTGATCACTTCCAAATTTCCCAAACAGTTTATGACAATTAGTGAGGCTTATTTTTTTTGTTGCTGAAAAGTAACCACATGTACAGAAATATGTAACATTGCCAATGGGCATTTGTATGAAGCTTGGAGGCAGGGACATAGCAATGTGATATGACTTCGCGTAAACATACACGCCACTTTCCTAAAGCCAAGTGGCGTGTTATCTGTACGCATTTTGAGCTATCCGCGTGTATGTCTAGGCTGTATACAGCGGATGGCAGTCTGCAATGTCACAGCATAAACATACACGTCACTTTCTAAAGCCACGTGGTGTGTTATCGCGAGGCTACGATTGGGTTTAGGAAAGGTCAAATGCAGGTTGGGTTTAGGAAAAGAACAAACGTGGAAAGGAAACATCACACGCGGGACACGATCCCCGCTCTCCTGGGTGATAGTCCTGTGTTTTAGCCATCCTCCCTACGCGGATTTTCCCCCTTTCATACTACTCGCTACGGCGTCAATTCATACGCAATCGCAAGGTAATGTAAGTCAATGGAGGCCAAACGGCGTTGATAAACACGCTAAAAAGCGAGTATGCGTCTTGATAACACGCCAATAATGGCATACAAATTGGCGTGTCATACAAACGCCACTTCATGAGATCCATCTGGACATAGCATTAGCAAAATTACTCCACATTGCACGACACTTGATGCAAAAATCCAATTCATCTTATGGGGCCAAATCTAATTATGTTAATACTCCAATGAAAATGGTTGAACAAAAAAATAACAGTCAAGTGCTTTGTAAAATTGCTAACATTTTGTAAATGTAAAAGTGTTTGTTTTCATTATATAAAACAATTAAATGGAAGTTTAGTGTAGCCCAATCTGTTAGAACAGTCATAGAACTCTATAGGGGCGGACTAGTTAAAGAACTGTGACACTAGCATAGACTTTACCTTGAATAACTACACAGATGTTACACATTTTCTGTATGTGCAAACATTTCTTTCTTTTTTTTGTTATTTTCTTATGTGCTTCCATTTCATTATGGTCAATCCATTTGCTGATCCCAAAGTCTTCTGATTCTGGTATATCCTTACAGTTATATTACTCATTACTCACACTGTACTTGCTTGCATTAGCATGTGGTAGCCTGGTGGTTTACAAGCAGATTGAGGTTAAACCAGTAAGACTACAATGCTCGTTTAGGCCAAAGTTTGGCTAAAAGTCTAATTCTACCTCCAACAAGCAATTACCAGGGAAACCTGAAAATCAGGGACTGAAAGAAAAAATGTGAAAGACAGAAACCCAAAGGATGAAGTGACATAATGAGTGAGGACTTTGGTATGTGGGCTAGAGTTACAAAGGGACAAAAAGTAAAGCAGTGAAGTCTATGGACAACTCTGACACGCCTCTCCTTTAATCTTCCTCTCCGTTTGTCTCCCTTTCTGTCTCACTAATCCCTCACCTCTTTGTCATTGTGTTTATTTTCCTGCATCGATTTGTGTGTGTGTTTATATCCAAGAACATGTGAAAAGTTGACAACACGCATAGTGCAGACTATGTTTAACCTTGTGTTTGTTTAGTTGAAGCATAGGTTTTTGTGCATGATGATGTGAAAGTCAGGTTCTTGGGAGTAAAATCCACAACAGGATTACGTTTTTAAAATGGATCTCCCTTGAGAAACAGCACTTACGTTACTGCTGAAACAAGAGTTAAGACAATGACAGCAAAAACTGAGAAAAGACAGCAGGAGAGATCAAGAAAAGACAGGAGCAGTATACCAGCGGCAAGCAGAAAGCAACAACATGCAAGGTGCCAGTGTGACAAACAAGAAACAAATCTACAGTATTCTAATGATCTACCTGAAAGTATTAGTAAAAATGTTATGTTGTGTTCTTTGTTGAGTGCTTGGATGCTAAATGCTTACGACTGACTCGCCTCTCGTTTCCTCTTGCCAGTAAAAGCAGAGAAATATTGGAATGTGTAATTCAGTTGTAGGAAGAGTTGGACACGGGAAAGTCAGGAATGCCATCCGCCATTTAAGAGACAAAGGCACTTGTGTGCAGCACGTGGGGTCAGGCTGCTACCATGCCAGTAAGTGCTTTTTGTGGAAGGATTCCAAAGGGAATTCAACTTATAAAAGGCTAAAACTGGGGGTTCCTGGGGGCCAGCGGTCTAACATGAATACCATTTAACTGCCAAGGCCTCAGTTTCATTAGGACCTTTATCACATAGTCATGCCTCGTTTTCTGTCACGTTTTACTGCCAACTGTCTTATCAAAGCCAATTCGTATGCCATTGTTAGCGTGTTATCCAGACGCATACTCGCTTTTTAGGGTGTTTATCAATGCCGTTTGGCCTCCATTGACTTACATTACCTTGCGATTGCGTGTGAATTTACGCCGTAGCGAGTAGTATGAAAGGGCGAAAATCCGCATAGGGAGGGTGGTCGGGATGGAGGATGGGTAAAACACAGGACTTTCACCCAGGAGAGTGGGGATCGTGTCCCATGTGTGATGTTGTCTTTTCCACGTTTGTTCTTTTCCTAAACCTAACCCCGTTCTTCTTTTCCTAAACCCAACCTGCGTGTGACGTTTCCTAAACCGAACCGTAGCCTCGTGATAACACGTAGCCTCGCGATAACATGCCACGTGGCTTTAGAAAGTGGCGTGTATGTTTACGCTGTGACGTTGCAGACTGTCGTCCACTGTATACAGCACAGACATACACGCGGATAGCTCAAAATGCATACAGATAACAAAAACCGGCATGTATGTTTACGCAAAGTCATGATATCACGTTGACAAAACAGGCAGACAATTGGCAGCAGAGCCAGCGGTCCATCTGTTTTACTCCCTGCCGAGGCAGCAGCGGACATCGGGAGATGGGTAAACAGATTGTCCATCTCCGGGGCTGTCAAAGCTGTGTCTTGGAAAAAAGTGGAGGGACCAAGCAGCCCCCGCCGCAACCCCTGGTTAACGTTAATGTTAGTTAACTAACAAAGTTAGCTTGCTAATTCCACCCAACACTGGTTACAGATAACGTTATAATGAGCCGAACAAGTTGTCATTCATCTGGCGAGAACACTATGCTGTCCTACGCTGAGATAATGTGTAAATGAGAAATTAAGTTGTTCAATTTTACTACTAGTGATCGGTCTGTGTAATGTTGACATAGGTCAACCGGAAGAAAAAGCGTTGAGCGTTGGCAGAGCGCCACCTACTGCACCGGATCGGTATAGTTACTCCCATCATTCTCCCCATTCTTCCCCGCTCATGTATACAGGGAGAACTGGCATAACCAAGTTATTCACTTAACCAAGGTAAGACCATTCCCCGGTTACTGCTGTGCATGTAAATGCACTGTGTGTAAAGGGTATGAAGACGGAATGCGGGGACAGAGCGCCTTTAGGCCGGCAGAGGAAGAAGTCACAGAGCTGTGACAGACGTCTGTGAGAAAGGGACAGGCGACAGGGTGGAACTACATACAGCAGTGATGCACAAGTCGACCCACCGGAGGGTCAAAAAGTGACATATTCATTTCATCATTTATTCATAACTTACAAAAAACATTGGGTGCAATAGTGGACCTTCTCTTCCCCGGTCTCTCTCCCTCTCAAACACACATGCTCGTGTGGGCACTGCGGCGATCAGTCCGTCTCGGTCCTCTTGAATTGGGGTGGCTCGGTGGTAAACACTGATTAAGATCAGTTTATCTTGTGACACTAGCATCCTCATTTGATAAGAATCTCCTAGGAAAAGGCTTAAGTGTGCTAGCATTCATTATTCAAATTAGGGTGGCTGTGGCTCGGTGGTAGAGCGGTTGTCTACCAATTGGAAGGTCAATGGTTCAATCCCTGGCTCCTGCAGTGTGCCCACTGGGCAAGAAACTGAACCCTGAATTATATATGGCAGTATGAATGATACTGCGCCATCGGTGTGTGAATGTTTATCTGAAATAATCTGTTTACCTTGTGTGGCACCAGTGTATGAATGGGTAAATGACACCTGTAGTGTAAAGCACCTTAAGTAGTCGTTGTAAGGTAAGTAAGGTGGTTAAGACTCGAAAAGCGCTATATAAATGCAGTCCATTTACCATCTACTTACTATTATGCATAAAGTCGGCGGTTTGTGGTTGATTAACCGTGTGAATCGGCTCAATCTCACCTGACGCCGACACTGTTGTGTTACATGTCACACCTCTTTTTTTTCCCAGAATGCTGGCTACGTAGTGAAATCCTATACTGAGGCGGCTTTACTTTGTTCTGTGTGAGTACACAAAGGGGTAACGGCGGACCTTTATTATGACGATATCGCAGAATCTCTGTGTGAAAGGAGCTCTACATGCTGCTTGGATTCTTTGAGAGCTCCCTCAGTGAGGAGAGCCTTTCCTGCCAAATCTAACAGCGTTACCTTTTGGTATAAACAGTCAATTG
Organism: Zingel zingel; assembly: GCA_023566125.1. Classification (NCBI taxonomy): domain Eukaryota; kingdom Metazoa; phylum Chordata; class Actinopteri; order Perciformes; family Percidae; genus Zingel; species Zingel zingel. The sequence continues at coordinate 26,121,798 of CM042329.1, read as the reverse complement.
TAACGAAAGTGTCTCTGACTGAATGACACAAACACACTGATTTATAATAGTAGCCTTCAGCGCTCCCTTTGAAGTCCTGAAATATGACCTCTTTTTCCATTATTTAATTAATTGAAAACATGGAGCCGCGTTAGTTTGATTATGACAGACTGTATAACTGATGATTTTACATACAGTATACACAGAACAGCATGTGATATATGATGCTTTGGCAAAAACAAAGCTTTAACTCAAACTTCTAAAAGTTGTATGTTGCTACGTCTCCCAAGCTCTCATTTCAGACTCAAATGACTGCATTTTCCCATCGGCACTGGCACTGAAATGAATCCTCTGGTGGATCATCACAGATCTGTAACTGGGTAAACCACATAAACAATGAGGAAGGATCAACAAAACACTGATTAAGATCAGTTTATCTTGTGATTTTAGCATCCTCATTTGATAACAATCTCCTAGGAAAAGGCTTAAGTGTGCTAGCATTCATTATCTTTCACGTAGTCAGAATTTTCCAACTCTTCTTTCTCAGCTCATTCCCTCACCACTCTCACCCTCTCTGGCACTCTTTTGCTCAGTGTGGGGCCAGCACATTAACGTAAGATTTACAGAGACATGAAAAGCACATTCCACAACATATATTTGTTGTGAGCGTGTAACAAACTCATGACTGCGTTGGGCGTTTCTAGCCCTTGCAGTCACTTTACCTTAGACACACACACACACACACACACACACACACACACACACACACACACACACACACACACACACTTAATTTGTACATTTCAATTTTCCTTGACTCGCCATTGTCTCATATACTCTCCTTTTCTCTGTTTCTTGTCCCTCCCTCCCTCCCTCCCTCCCTCCCTCAGCAGTGCTGTTGACTGACAGTCTCCCATCAGGGAGGCTTTCTGACAAACGGGGCCAAATGGAGTTGTGCCACTGTTGCTGCTGGCCGCAAATCGGATAGAGATTCTGTTTCATGTTACTGACATTTACAGTAAATGACAGTTTTAAAGCTTAAAACTGGACAGCCTAAAAAAAGAGTTATATAAGGAGACAGGGCAAACACATTATAATTTATTTGCCGACTGCTTTATTGTGGCTGCGTACCATAAACGGACAAATTACGTACAACAGACAAAGAAACAGAACATCACACTCAGCAGATTGCTACTCTTGAGATAGACATCTTGGCGTGTTGTCGTCCGAATGTCTCCTTTACAACATCTTTCACAAATCACACACTCATATATTACAAAGAAAAACATGATGACTTCAAACTCATCTGTGTTTATGTGTTTTTTTTGTCAACACACAAAAATGGTCTCAGACCAAGCAGTCACTTGTAATCTAGGACTGGTTTGAGTTCTTCTTGGAGAAAAAAGGCAAACGGTGTAAGAGGCACAAATGCTTTCTGAATATCTCAATCAGTAGCAAGCTAAAAAGTAGAAGGCTTTTTAAAGTTGCAGGACAAATATGGCCATCACAGCAGACAGCTCTAAATACAGGAGTGAAAGCACCCAAAAAGGCACTGAGGACGCATCAGTACCTAATTGTTCCAGCCACATTTGGTCAGGGATACATTTTTCTATATATGTAGTGTCAAGACTAAAGCATCCTTGACCTCTTAGAAGGACCACCTAGTCAAGTTTGTAGTGAATATATATAGCTCAACAAAGTACCAAACATAGACCCCTGAGGTCGTGTCTCTCTGTTCTTCTGCGTTTGTATGGCTCTTTGGTATCCAGCTGTTTCTTTCTCATTTTGAGTTTTTCGGTGTAGTACTATCCGTTATGCAAATAGCCACAGCAATCCTCTTGGGTTGCTGCATGGTTGAGCCCAAATGTGTGTGAGGAGTGCTTTTTTTCCTTCTTCTCTGTCTTCAGAAACATCCACAGTTTTCTCCACAGATATAGTCAAATATTAAGCATGGAGGCAAAATCCCATCACAAGCAGCCACTCGAGCTACATTTGAAAAGATTTTTAAAAACCAAGTGTGAAATGCAATCAGCCATACAATGTGTAAAAGATGCGTATAGGTTATGTTTGTTTTTCATTTCAAAATAGCATCTAACCCACAAATGAGAAGTCGTCAGAGTTAGTTTAGTAAAGAAAAGCCTGTGCAACATACACAGCCTGCCACAGACATTCTATTCCAGCACCACTTGCCTTGACCTCTTTAGGAGCATGACAAGTAGCATACCATTTGTTATTTATAATCTATTCTAAATGCTTCTAATAATGCTAAAGCAGAGAATTATCACCTGACTATGCAGTTCCCCTGGGCTTTACAGTGCTTTATACACAGAGTTTACTAAAAAGAAAGGTTTTGAACAACTCACTTTAGCAGTTGTTGTTCACTCTGTCTCTCAAAAAGTATCGATCTCCGAATTCGAATGAACGGACTCCATGAGGAAAATGTAATTCTTACATGAGGCTCCTTTGTCAACTACAAGGTCAATATTGTTTTTCAATAACGACAAAACAACAAATTATCCGTGCATTTATATGGAACTAAGGTTTAGGAGCTTTCCATCTTTACTCTCCTCCCTGTTACGTTGCATTCGGAGATTGACTCTTTTTGACTGACAACTGCTAAAGTGCGTTGTTCAAAACCTTTTTTAGTAAACTCTGTGTACACAAACAATGTTCTCAATTTTGGGGGGAGTTACGCTTTAAGATGAAATGGTGTTAGCAAACAGTAGCCTACCTACCATACACACCTAGCAGTTACGGAACGACATTCATCTGGAGATGTGGGTTTGGCCAACTGAAGAATTTAATTCCAATATTCACTTTCTTTTATCTCTGTTTTTGGTTGCTACCAACTCCTGAGGGCAATATCTGGCTGTCTATGCTCCAATACTTTTACGTTTTCCAGCTAGTCACGAACTCTTATCTGTCTGCTCTTTGGTGCTGAGCATGTAGTGAACACTAGGAGTTTTATCACTCTGCAAACATCTGCCTGCTACGGCCAAAAATGACAATCACCGTGGTGGGAGTAAATCAGCAGTAAAGTCTTTGTGTTGTTGAAAATAAAGGTTTTTCCAATCAGAACAACAGTGTTAAGTAATACATTATGATCTTGAAAACCCCAAATTATTATATAATTATTATTTTAAGCATTATTATTTACAGGAAAGAATCATTTTGAAAGGTAGAGCTAAAAAATTAGATATACAAATGGGAGACTATGGCTGTAACAAAGACATGGGATACTGAGTTAAGATTTCTTTAATTTCAAAGTAAATATTAGCTTTGTTATATACTTTATTTCCTGCAATATCCTGAATTACTTGAATTTGGGTCAATATGATTGTGATATGAAGATTTTGTACATATTTATGTACGCATTTATATATATATATATATATATATATATATATATATATATATATATAAAATATTTTTTATAAAATATAAAGAAATATAAAAAAAATATACATATATATTTTTTATATTTCTTTATATTTTATAAAAATGTATGTATGTATGTATGTATGTATGTATATGTGTATGTGTGTGTGTGAGATATTAATATAAACAAAACAGCAGTAAAGTTATGGGCCAGACAGCCAAACAGTTGCTATAAACCTTTATAAAGCCCAGGGGAACTGCAGAGTCAGGTGATAATTCTCTGCTTTAGCATTATTAGAAGCATTTAGAATAGATTATAAATAATAAATGGCATGCTGCTTGTCATGCTCCTAAAGAGGTCAAGGCAGGTGGTGCTGGAATAGAATGTCTGTGGCAGGCTGCGTATGTTGCACAGGCTTTTCTTTACTAAACAAACTCTGACGACTTCTCATTTGTCATCAAAATAGCTATTTTGATGCTATCATAGTAGTGCCCCTAGCACTCCCATTCAAAAGGCCATATGACCGAAAACGAGAATACGGTAAATCTTAAAAGTGGCGTTTCCTTCCTGATTATGCTTTTAAACAAAAGTTTGACTCAGGTATATTCACAAAAAGATCCTAGGTTGCATTTTGGCGAGAGTTACGCTTTAAAAGGTGACAGTAATGTCAGTGTTGCATTCACAACTTGTCGCTTCTGCTCCCAAGTGGCCAAACTAATCAGTTATTGCAGGTTTAAAGCTGCAATAATCAATATGTCAATACAGTGAATCAAATGAACACATCTGATGTGCCCTTTAAAAAAGTAGGAAGAGCCAGAAAGACCTCACTTTGGCAAAATATCTTTTTTCACCAAAAGGTTTGAAATCTAGATTTGACTGACACACACACACACACACACACTTACAGCTGGAGACACGACAGACTAAACATCATGTTTGTATTACACACACACACACACACACACACACACACACACACACACACACACACACACACACACACACACACACACACACACACACACACACACACACACACACACACACACACACACACACACACACACACACACACACACACACACACAGCTGGAGACACGACAGACTAAACATCATGTTTGTATTAGCCTCTAAATCCTTCATACAACATTCATCTGCCAAGACAAGAAAATCTCTTGTGCTGTACAGCAGAATGAACTTGACTTGACCATGAGGCCTGATGCAAGACTGTGTTTCCTCTCTTATAACTAGATTAAAACGATTAAGCTGACAGCCCAGTTCCAAAATGTACACGCCCTGTACCACCCAGCTCCAAAGCCTGCCTAGATTTAAGCACGTGACAACACAAGCAAGAATACATCTTTTATTAAAAGCTAAACATTCTTCAAGACAAAGCCCTGCAGCGCCTCCGCCCACAAGACCGCAGTTTCATCTGGATAAAATCTGGGAATTTTAGAAGTGAAGTCAGAAACCGTAATTCACCTCAAAATGGAAAATGAAAAAAAAAAAAAAAAAAAAGCTCCTTGTTTTTTTTTCATAAAAATGCTTTATAGTGAAAGAGGAGAAATTTGTAATCCCCCTGTCTAATATAAGTTCTGTACAAAACACACACACACAAGAAATTGTCCCTGTGTTTTGTCCTCCAGTACATTAGCAGGCATTCAACCTTTCCCAACTAGGACACAACCGTGCAGACCTATTTACATGTCAATGAAGGTCATGGATACGTTTCTCTGCCTCGCCCTTTTTACTTCCCTCCCTCTCATCCCTGTGTTTCTATAAGCTAGTAGAAGTGCTCATTTTGATAAAAAGGGCATGGCTGCTTGTAAAGAGGAATACTTGTAGTGGGAGTCTCTGTTTATTCCTGAGAAAACTGTTGGGTGCACTGGTGTCTGACTATTGTTACTTATTTAAGTTACCAATAATGTTATTAGCTTTTCTGGTAGCAATGCCATCATCTAAAGCACTGTACAGTAGAAGAGGATGGCCAGCATCAGTAACCACTTGCTTTCTATAGATAGAAAAGAGGAAATAGGTGGATGCAGTTACAGTGCCTGTGCTTTAATGATCAGCAAACTGCAGCTCAAAATCTACTTTATATGCAAAATACAGAAAGCAATGTGTAATATATGAAAATAACATCTGCTCTTAAATTAGTTGCAAACAGCAATGATGTTTGTGCACAACGGGGTGTGTGTGTGTGTGTGTGTGTGTGTGTGTGTGTGTGTGTGTGTGAGAGAGAGAGAGAGAGAGAGAGAGAGAGAGAGAGATATTGAAAATTGATGCCTATGAGTTGCAGGGGCCATGAACTCTTCCTGAGAATGTAATCGGATGATATCAGACTATTTCTACTCACACTTTTCTATTTATATGGAACCTTTAGAAGGGATCTTCTGAGGCTGTGTGCATTAACAGAGGCCGGCTGACTGGTTGAGAGGAGAGGAGTCAATCACTGAATGAAGATGACATTTTATGTTGGGAAACCTTGCCGTGAAGGTGACAAAATGCTCAATGTTCTCACTTATTTGGGTTAGATTGTTAACAGAAGTTCCAAGTCTCAGGGGATGGATAAAAACTAAGTTTTGTCTTTAACAGTTTTCTTTCCCTTTTCTTCGTCTCTCTTTCTCCGTCGTGGCAGACAGCCCAGTGCAAAAAGCAATGTGGCTTAGACCGAAACTTCACTCTTTTGGAAATATGTTCTCTGTTGACTCATCTTGTTAACCACATTCTTCATCAGCAGCACAGCAGAGTCCTCCCCATCGGCCATGAAGACAAAACATCTTCTTTTCTGGCCCAGTTAATAATACACCACTTTTTTCTGCCTTTTAACTACCTAGTTTAGGCTCTAACATTTGGAGCAAAAAAAACGAGGCAGCAGAAAATGAGGGGGTAGAGAATGACTGCGCACTCTCACTGGCCTACAGTGCAAGTCTAGATCCCCCCGGATTTATTTGTGTACATAACTCTCTTTCTGTCTCTCCCCTTCTCTTTCCCTCTCCCACTTTCATTCTTTCGTGCCGTCTCTAACACAAACACCCACATGGTGCAACCACTACACTGCATACGTCAAATTATCTTGCTGCATTTGAACAGAAATGGTACACCCACGGCCCTCGCATATGCCAGTTAATTATTCCATTAAAAGAGCAAGAGGAGAGCCTGCTGCTCCACCAAGCTCGCACCAAAACAGCCAGACGGAACACAGATGGAAGACGAGGTAAATTCCAGAAGACATCATTCAACATGCAATTTCGCTGCTAGAACAAAGCTTAAAACTTGATAACGCTGTTAAAGTAATGGGGAAAAGGTCCTTAGAGCAAAATGTCGGTAGCAGGCTTGATCTCATCACATTGCCATGTACTGTAACACCCCTCACCCCTCGACCCCCTTCCCAACAGAACAGACTGAAGTCACAGACTGAAGTCCTATTCATCTGACCACAGAGGCCCTAGTCAACAGCTTAAGAGCCAAATGGAGAGCCTTGTCATAGTAGCAAGCTAACTGGAAAACCATGTGACCCGCTTCCCTTGTTCACCAACATGCTTTCTTCAACTTTTTCCACAGAGTGGCTTGCATTATTTCTAATCCTTCCCTGCCACCCTGGCGCTTCAGATCTCACTCACCATGCTGTGCCTCTGGATGGTTGCTGGTGTCAGGGTCCATGGTAAATTCACAGTGTGATGAGCGCCTGGATCAACACCCCCATATCCTGAGGCAAAGTCGCCTCTGCGACTACTTAAAAACTGTTACTACAACTACTGTTTTATTTCTGCCGCCGCCACTGCCGTCTCCCTCTCTGCTGCTCTATCCAGTCAGAGCTACTGGCTCTGGTCTGGCCCCTGCAGCCTGCCAGCTCAGCTCAGGCTTCTACCGCGGTGTTACATCTGTCTGACTGAGCCCCTCTCTGGAGAGAGAGAGAGAGAGAGAGAGAGAGAGAGAGAGAGAGAGAGAGAGAGAAAAAAAACGGAGCACAGAATGGGAGGGAGGAGAAAGGAGCCGTTTCCACATTGTGGTGTTGGTGAAGAAAAAGAAAGAAAGAGAGAAAGAAAGAAAGAAAGAAAGAAAGAAAGAAAGAAAGAAAGAGAGAGAGAGAGAGAGAGAGTGTTGTGGCAGCGCTGAAGTTTTCCACTTTGATCCATTTTACACTCTCAGCATATTTTTTTCTCATCATAAAGAGAACGTGGTAACATCAGTTTTTGGAAAACATTAACATGCCAGAAGAATTTAGGAACCTCTATAGTACTGCAGTCTGGATGTTAACAACGGGTGGACTCTGACCGGGTTGTGCTGGATGGGCATGGTTTCCACTCATTGCAATTTTGGGACATAAAACAACACGTGCTGCTTTTGCGGACCTGAATTGTGCAGAAAGTTGACATTGGGGCTGCAAAAAAGGTTTAGCCTATGAAATGTAAAATGTAGTGAAAGAATGTTCTCCACACTTTCTCGGCGCTGAAAATGACGTCTTCAAATTGCTTGTTTTATCCGACATACCCCACACACCACAAAGAGATTAAAACTACAATGATACAAAACTTTTAAGTCTGGCAGCAAAGATAGTTGATTTGGTTGCATACAAACGTATGTATAACATGGTAAGCATACTTTTGCCCTTTCTTATATTTACCTATGTCTAGGTCAGCAATTGTACAACTCATCCTCAAAAAGAAGTGTAACCATAGCATCTCCACTGACTGCTACTGTTTGATTACTACCGATTGGGATTCTACAGCATATGTGCCGCTCATATACCACTCCTGCTGCTCCTGTCCTTTCTGCATCGTAACACGGCCAAATGGAGCCCAGCCAACCTCTAACTGAAAATTTGTTTTATCTCAACTATCCCAAATTCTTGATAAGTTACAGCTCCACATTACCTTGAGTCATCTTGAGTAAAACCGTAAGACAAGACACTGACAGGGCAAAATAATTCATTGTTCAGGACAGACTGGAATGACTGGCATAGAGTCAACAAATACCATTCTGGCTAATGATAGCCAATTGTAATTATAAGGTCTGAGAGGAGAGATGGAGGCAAGCAGGACTATTAAATTAAACATCACAGGGACTGTTATGATGCTTGAAATACATGCGAGGAAGTATTTGGGCTACAAGGCACGTACAAATCATTCAACAGCCATTGGTCAGTTATCCAGTTATATTTAATCATATCTAAAGTGTTGCAGCTCTATTGAAAATACGTATGGAGAAAACTGGAAAATAGGGCAGCATATGCCCTAGCATCTTTAAAGAACGGAGAGATAAAAACCTTTTTAAAACAGCATCCAGAACAGAAAAAAAAAATAATAACTTCCACCTCAGTAAAGTTAAGCTTAGCTGTTCAGGAGGGAGCGTAACAGCGTTCTCCGTAGGGCTGAAACGATTCCTCGAATAACTCGAATAATTTGATTACAAAAAATCCTCGATGCAAAATGACTTGCCTCGAAGCTTCGTTAAATCAATGTTAACGTTGTATCGCTGACGGACGGTGTTTCCGCTACTGTCGCATTCAGACGCGCTCAGTCTGCTGCTGGCGACACATGCCAGAGGTAAATAGTGAGGGGCTAAGAGAAGAGACAGGCTGGAGGAAACCACAGGAAGTGTCCAAAGTTTGGAATCAGTTCAAACGTAATTAAAACTAAAACTCTGTACAGTGTGCCTACTGCAAAATCAAACCAGCTTACCACAATAATAGCACGACGTCAGTGCTTTAGCATCTCAACAGAGAACATTGAGTCTAACTTAATCATCCGTTCCACGAAGAGGACCGACAAAAGTAAATCACAGAGTCGTATGGACGATGAAACTACATCAAACACAACAACTACCAAAATCAAAGACAAGAAAATATGTAGTGGTGACCACGATCTGAGCTGACGCGTTGACTATTCCTTCAGAAAAACAGCTGATTTTTCTCTCTCTCTCTCTGATCAACGATCTAATAGCATAAGTGTAACAGAGCTGTGTGACATTATAATCAAATATATAAATGAAAATAGGTTAAGTCTAACTAATATTTACATATAGGTCTAGTTTGGTTGTTTAAAAACATAAAAAAAAAAATCAATTAAGTGCTAGATTAATCGATTGCAAAAAGAATCGATAGCTGCAGCCCTAGCTCTCCATCTCTTGTTGTGCCAAAACCTTCAACGAGTTCAAAAGAACAGACGAGGCAGCCGCTCACTATTCAGACGCAGGATGAGACGAGATGAGAGCGCTCTCTGATTTGCTGTTGATTCCTATTCATCTAAGAGTAGGCTACTTTTTATTCATCATGCTGCTTATTTGGAGCCTGTGCCACACAAGGACAAGAGCAGGTGGGGCCTACGCCAATGAATAATCTAGTAAAACATAGACCGTGGGAGTGTTTGTAGTGTTGTGATGTGGAATAGGATTTCAAAAACCATACGTGCGCACACACACAAATGCAACTTGGTTGCAAGGTTAGCCACTGAAGAGGGGACTGGAACAAATATTACCGTTCGGTTTTCAGGGATAGAATTAAACAGCAACCCTTCTGTCGATATGACATTCAACGAGGCAAACACTTGTTTTTGTCCCTGTGAGGTATTATATTGCCAGTGAACTCGTTAACACTAGAACGGCCATGACGGTCATTTTGACTGTTTTGAAATTTATATGTGCAATAACTTTGCTGAATAACAAAATACAATCCTGCTGCTGCCTGACTTTTCCTAAAATTCTGTATTTTAAATTTTAAATTGTTTTTATATAGCGGAGAGCGGAGTTTATGGAGGAAAAAAGAACAGCGTTGATAAACCCGTTAAAAAGCGAGTATGTGTCTTGAGTATGCCAAAAATGGCATACGAATTGGCGTGTCATACATACGCCACTTCATGAGATCAGTATGATTAAAGACAGGGATGCACAAATTCCAAAATTCTCCTCTGCTTTTTGATGTTTGATGACTTAGCACTGAACAATTGCAGCAAAGAAGTGTCCCTGTATCTTAAAGTCAAATATGTGCTATGCAGAGAATGCTGGGTAACAGCCAGCACTTTGAGGAGACAGAAGGACATCTCTGCTTGTCTCATCATCTAGCCCTCAGCATACTCTCACCAAGAATGCAATCTCACTTGGTATGATAGAAAAAGACAAGTGTCCAAAAGAAAGCACAAGAAAGAAGAAAACTGGAGGAATTTAAAGCTTTTGAGCTGAAAATACAAAGTAAAATGAAAAAGACGTTTGAATGAGACACTTAATAAGTTGTATCAAATAACATGACGCAATGCTTTAACTAAAATAACCTATAACCTGAGGAATAAATAGTCTTCTAAATATCTTTCGCCATGTCAACTATGGGGTAAGAAATGCTTCTGTAAATACTTCAATGTTATATTTGTATTGTTAACACTGAACTAAATGGCTCTCTCTAAAGGTCAAGGGATGGTAATAATATCACCGTTTAAACAAATCTTTGCAACCATTCCTGGGCATAGAGTCTCTGCAGAGAGCATGATTCTGATCCCAGCACAAAGCATTACTCAAATCACTGTGGTAAGAAAGAACCATGGTCTCAGAAACCATAAATCATATTATCTTTATGCTATCCAATAACACTGTATCAGGGATAGAGGGCAACAACACCACAGGAAATCACTAAACTTAAATAAAACCTAAACTTGTTGTAAAATGTTCTGTACTGTAAAATAGTGTAATGACATCATGAACAAGCACGTAAACTAAATAACCACAGCACACACTGATTTAAAGGGGGGTTATATTAGGTTGCATGCCAGCTGATAACCCAGCAACAGTAACTGTGGGATACAAATACTTGAAAGACTAAACTTCAGTGCCACCTAGTGTCTCATTTTTTTGTTGTTGCTGGATTTGCTTGTTTTATCCAAATTCGGATCTAGCATAGTATTCATATCAGCACAAATTACTGATTCATAGTCAGAGAGTCTATCAGTACCTTATTCAACAGAGTAAAAACTGACTTCATTCGTGTTTGGTGCATAGATGTTAACGAATGCTATGCTTTCCTTCCACTGCGCGCGCGCACACACACACACACACACACACACACACACACACACACACACACACACACACACACACACACACACACACACACACACACACACACACACACACACACACACACACACAACGTAACTCTACCATCCTCATCACCCCCTTTACCAGTAATAGTAGCTAAAGAGGTAAGTATAAGTATTGTTACCCCTTTTTTATTATTTAAGGCCGAGGATGAAGTGCAGACTTTATAATGTTGGTTCTCCATTCTGCTTTCATCCTTACTCAGCTGGTGCGTCTCCTGGAGCATAGCTAAGTCTGTGTTATTTCTTGCTAATAGATCCAAGAGAACTACTCTTTAGTTAGGACAATTAAAACCTTTCAGATTACAGGAAAACATATCCAAACTAGCCATACAATTTCTAATTCATACAAAAAATATGTTTTAAATGATGATGGTAAGGAGACAATTTAAAAGTAGGCCTAAGAATAGAAGACACTCACTGCAGTAAGTCATATATATATATATATATATATATATATATATATATATTTGTGTGCCAAAAATAAAAAAAGACCTAGTTGACCTATTCTGTGTGTTCATCCTTATGGCCACATCCACAGACCTCACCAGTTTTCACTGAGCTGCTCCATCTTGTCCTAAGCCCTTGGGCACATCCAGAAAGTAATGATATAATACTACACAATGTCATTAGCAACAAGGAATAGTGCAACAAGCCATCTGTCGTTCGGGAGAAACCAAAACAATTTTCAGTGTCCGTCTTAGTGGTAAGAGTGAAGGTTGTGAGTGCTACGAAGCAGCAAGCTCTCCATCTAGTGGATATCAGGCAGAAGAAAAGAGTATCAGCAATTTCAAAAGGCTCACCCAGGCATGTAAGCAATGCAAGGCTCACTTGCATGTGTGAGTGGTTGACTGCTTGTGTCAGTGAGCAGCAGAAAGCAGTGCTTCTCTTGAGTTACAGTGCCCATTTGACCTTTGCGTAGAGCAAGCATCCTGCATACGAGTGCTTGTGCAGAGAAGTCTGACTTAAAGCTCATACTTTGCAGCCTTGGGCATGCATTTGGAATGTAACAGTCAAAAAGAGCCAAGCCATTTAAAAAAAAAAAAGCACCAACTTCTCTTCTTTCTCCAGAGCCTTAATAATACATTACATTTTTATATGACCATAACCATGTTGAACGAATGTTAAATATTTGATTTCTAGGTTATTAATGATTCTAACTTAATTAAATGCTTTTAAGAAGGTAATTTAAGTATGTCTGTGTGTGCGCACGCTTGCATCGTGATTACGGGAGAGGTATACTCTCAGGTAGTCTATATCCACGATGTTCCACTTCCGGGATTGCTCCGGTGTTGTCGGAAATTCCGCCGGATGCACCTCTTTTCGGCCGGATGTCCGTTACTTTCCGCTTTCTTTGTGTTGGAATTTTAAACTCCGGTCGATTTATAAGGACTATAACTAAAAGGACTCCTCAGATCTCTGCAGGGTAAATCCAGAGAGCTAGCTAGACTATCTGTCCAATCTGAGTTTTCTGTTGCACGACTAAAACAACTTGTGAACGTACACACGTTCCACCAAAACAAGTTCCTTCCCGAGGCTATTTTGCAGCAGCACCGTCTGGCGCTCAACCGCCCATGACGATTGTGACTGGTTTAAAGACATGCCAATGAACCAGAGCATATTTTTCACCCATCCCGTTATGCTGTGTGGACAATGCAAGACTAATCCTCAGGCTACTCACCGCTTTCAGTGGACAGCTGGCTGTGGAACTCTGGAAACTGTGTTTCCACTGGAACGCTGATGGTGCGGCGCAGAAGATGGACCTTGCCTGACGCAGAGCGCCTCTCCTGCAAAAACAAGGAACGGATCTGTTGAGGCAGAGAGAGAAAGAAAGGGGACAGAGACAGAGAGCAAGAAATTCAAGACGGATAAAAAGGCTGAGTAAATTCAACAAAAGGCGCAGGTACAAAAGTAGGCACAGAGTAGATAGCGTACAATAGAATGAAAGCCAACAAAAAGGAAAATGGTGGCTGTAAGGAATGCACATGCAATACCGAGGCTCCTTATCTAGGTTATTGTGGTTATCCTGGTCACCGTGTTTAATGCGGTGTTGGGCCAATAGCGCACACAAAGCTGTAGAGCTTGTGATAAATGGGGAGTCATTGGAAAAACAAAGCAGGCATTAGTAGCACATCAGTCTGTGTCAGCGCATATCTTCCTATAGCTTGCATACCAAAATGTTTGGCTCCAAAAGATTAAACAGACAAAAGGGAAAAGGATGGCCTTGTGAGAAAGTGGCGACAAGAGAAAAAGGGAAAGGGCCTGATGTCCTCCAAGAGGAGTGATAATGGTCTTATCAAACATCCTCACACCTCTCAGGTCAATGTGGCACCCTGTCTGTCCTCTTTCTCTATACCTCGGTTTCCGTGTCCGTCTGTTTATCTCTCTGAGGGACAGCTCTTTACTTGCCTCATGGGACTCGGGTTTAAGGACAGCTCTCACTGACACCGCCTTTGACGTAAAGACAATGTCTGGTGTTCGCCGCCATTATGACTTAGCAATATGAGCTGTAATTTGACACTATTCACTGCAACAATCCTGGCTGGGTTACATACAGTAAAGCACTGTCAGGGCCATGGTATCTGGCTTCCAGGAACACTGGTCTTAACCAGAGATTTCAGTATAATCTGAGGCTTTATTATAAAAATTTATTTCTTAATCCTTCTTTTTATTTCAAAATAACAATAAAATACAATATAAAAACACAATAAGTGCGTAGCAACACAACAAAAGGAAAAACAATATCTATAAAGTGTTACAATATGTTCAATCCGTCCGAAAAGGAGACGGGACGAAGCTGAAGCTTTTTATTTTTCCCACCCATCATTCAACTTTAAATACTTCCTGTATATATATATATATTATATATTTTGTACATGTATGTATCATATATCTTAAATTATAGCAAGATAACAAATATTCTTAAAATATAAATCCATTCATACCCAGTTAATAAGTGGGTAGAAAGTACCAAACTAAAATCTAAAAGCTCATAAAAATGTAAATATTAAACTAAACTACAATTGTTCTTATTAGATCAAGGAACCCATCTAACTCATTTTCTGTGAAAGGACTAACTGAGGAAAAATATTGCAAACAGGAAACAGTGATGTATATGTTCACTCTCTGCTAATTCAATTAAGATAATTGATTTTTGCCATGGACGTACAGTAAGCGCTGATTTGATTGCAACAGCTAGGCAAATGGCAGAGCCCACTTGAAAATGAGGCTAAATCTTAACGCTGGTGCGGCCCCTTTAAGTATCCTCAGTTCTGCAAGATGTTTTTGACTGTTGACACTACTCCTTTGTCTTTAATCATGAGCCACCTCTACTGGCAGTCATGTGCATCTTTAGAAATGTAGATCAGAGTAATGAACTTGATCAATATTTTACACAGAGTGTGCCTCATGGGCAACAAGCTGAAGATGAAAATGAGAAGTCCAACTCTAGAAACCCCATCTGGAATCACACCTTTCTTTCTGTTTTGTTACCTTCATATTGCAGCCCTCGAGAATGATAAATGTTGAGATCGTTATCCCTTCTCGCCCAGTTTTGCATTCACTCTGAAATATATCCTTTTTGGCTCTCTTTGTGTTTGTGGAAGCATCATTTGTCTTACAGTTAGAGAAACGTCACGTTGGCTGTACAAATAGCTAAGGGCCTAATCGCCTTTGGCAAACAAGGCCACGGTCATTTATTAAGTAAACACTGTATTACAAATGAAAATGTCAGCATCAGCTGTTCAGTGATATTGCACGTCAATTCTGCATTTTTTAATAATGTCTCAGGAGAAGCATGAGTGCGAGACTAAAACAATCCAACAAAGAAATTAAGACAGAAAAAAAGGACAAAAAGGGATAAAACAAAAAGGCAGAAACAAAGGAATAAAGAAGCAAAATTACTCTGTCACAGCTAACAATTTAAACTGTGTGCAGAGATTCTTATAGTCTTGCTATACACTTTGATTTTTCTTTCCTCTCACTAATTTTTGTTACACTCCAGTGTTTGCTCGTGGTGGTATGGAACGAAGGAATATAAAGGCCCAATTTAAGCAACTAAAGAGGGAATAAAGACAAATACATATTACTAAATGATGAATCTAAGAAAATGAAATATGTAGCATTTACACATATTGCTGTTAACACATTCATTCATTTTTTTCTGTAATATCACAAAAAAAAGTTCAGCATGCAATTGTCAGCTTCACACATAAGAGCCAATGGGCATTTTCAAATAATTCAAAATGTTTAATTTGAGGCTAAATCAGAATTATTTAAGTGTATTTCAAAAAGACATGTTGCATAATGTATAGCTTGTTTAAAGAAACATTACATCACATGTACAACAAGAACAAATGGGACTTAAAGCTATAATGTGTAGATTCTGTCGCCCCCATGAGGAATTCTAAGTAATGACAACAACACTGTTGGCGAGTCCACATGATACAAGCCTTCAGTGATCGCGCTCGCATAAATCTGCCATATTCTGCTTTGAATGTTTTTTTTAATTGCAGTTAAAAAAAACACTTTCCTGTGTTTTTTGGTTTGGCGCACAACTAGGCGAGCCTAAATCTATTGTGAACCCAAAATGATATACGGGCCATATCTAAATCTGCAAGGGGCCAGATTTGGCCCGCGGGCCTTGAGTTTGACACATGTGCTTTAAAGTGTAACTACCGTTTTTTTCAACCTGGACCCTATTTTCCTAGGTTTTTGTGTCTAAGTGACTGATGGGAACAACAATCTTTGACATTGGTCCAATATTAATCAAGATCGCTGCAGTGGCGAAACAAGCTACAATGTAAGTTAATAGGGCAATTGTGCAGCTTGTATTTACCTTCACAAAAGGCTCAGATTAATATTCTTTTTTTTATTTTAGATGATTTTTTTGGGCATTTTTAAGCCTTTATTTGGATAGGACAGCTTAGACATGAAAGGGGAGAGAGGGGGAATGACATGCAGCAAAGGGCCGCAGGTTGGAGTCGAATCTGCGGCTGCTGCGTCGAGGAATAAGCCTCTATATATGGGCGCCTGCTCTACCCGGTGAGCTAACCAAGGGCCCAGATTAATATTCTAAATGTCTGACATTATGGAAAGGATTTCTAATGAGGTTGACCTTTCTGTTAAAGAGCAAGACCCTTTTTTTAAACATAAAATAAAAACTGCAAAATTGCTTTCGCTACACCCACCAGACTCCCTGTAAATAAACAGTAATTTTAGCATCGTAAAAAACACTTCATTCAAAGTGGACAGAAACAGAATAAAACTATGAAAAGCTGTTTTGAGTCGTCTTTCCACTTTTCCAACCATCACAACTCTAGTTTTGGTTGAAATAAACGCATAGTTTACCGATTTACATATGTTGGCTCTATAAGTATTGTTTTTTTAAATGTAGTCTGGTGGGTTTAGGGCTAGCGACCTCAGATCGGTTTCTGGTTAAATAGAAAGGTCTTAAATAAGTTTTAAAAAGGTCTTATACTCTGTAGGGATCCTTTCCATAATGTTGTCAGACACTTACAATAATAATCTGAGCCTGTCAGTGGTCAAATATAGCACCTTTAGTGGACCAAACTGATGATGCAAATTTGCCCCATAGGATTACATTGCAGTAGTCTGTGGCTGCCGGTTACAGCGTTCCCACTTAATACTGGACCAATTTCAAAGATTGTTGTTCCTATCATTCACTTACACACAAAAATACAGGAGAATGAAACACTTTTTTTTCTGACATTTGTGACGCCTTTTTTCACAATTTGTTTTTGCTTTTTTCCAACATTTTAAATTTTTCTACTACACATTTTCAGCATTTATTTCTACGTCCAATATTTTCTGATATAAAACAAAAATTTAAAATGGGCCAATGTGACCCCAAGTCAACACAAGGGTTAAGTTGGGCAGAGGTTTGCAAGGAATTAGACAATGTGGCCAAACTAGGTATATGTCCCTCTGACCTAACAGGACAGTGAGGAATATGTCGGTCAAGCCACAATAGGTGAAAACACCTGTGTAGGGCATGAGGGAGCTTTTAAAATGTGCTCACACTAAGCTATTAAACAAGGATTGGATATTGCAGACATGAAAGGGGAAAGAGAGGGGGAAAAACATGCAGCAAAGGGCCGCAGGTTGGAACCGAACCTGTGGCCACTGCGTCGAGTACTGAGCCTCTGAATATGGGCGCCGGCTCTACCAGTGACGTGCGGTGATGTCAGTAAGAGGTTAGGCACTGAGTTATGAAAACCAGATTACCTCATTTAGTTTTTAGGCTAATACGTCAAAACAGTAAACTCGGCACACACGCAGGGTCGATATCAAGAAATTTTCAATCAGGATGACATATTGTGTACCACACACACACACACACACACACACACACACACACACACACACACACACACACACACACACACACACACACACACACACACACACACACACACACACACACACACACACACACACACACACACACACACACACTTAATTATTGCACAGCAGCATGTTTGTCAGTCAGCAACAATGAAAGCACACATTGCTCAATTGAATATGAAGGCAAATGTCTTAGACCAGGATGCAGTTGGCATTAATTCAACCACACTTATCAATTCAATATTAAGCCCAAAACAGTTTCTGACTCACCAATCTGTAGATTATTTGTACATAAAATCCATCCGCCGCTCTTTCCTCGTGAAGACGTCGATCACAGCGTTGTGATCGTTTTATACAGCAGATGTACTGTACGTAGATGTCTAGCCAACCTCTCGTCTTTCTCAGCTAGCTAGCACATCCAGCAACGCGAGGGATAGCAGTACAGCCGCTAACTGTTAGCACAGCCACATAGCCAAGCTGAACTTCCATACCAGTCTGTTTGAAACGATTGCTGCAGTAGTCCATCTAAGGCTGGCATAGACATCCTTCTTGCTATTAACTCCTTTTTTTTTTAAATTAAAATCGAGCTTGGAGAAATTCCTCAACTCTGATATCGGCGGACACCGCTGCTTGAATTTCGCGGGGATTACGCTTAAAATGTAGCTGGTGTAATGACGTTAGCTGCGCAAATGTCCAGTAATATCTCGATTTTAATTGGTCCATGTTTAATATGTTACGGAGATGTTTACTGGCATAATACATTTACGTGCAAAGGCACAGCAGAGTTGTGCTTTTTGCCGTACATGTTGAAGAATACGGGATCGTATTGATCGGTTTTTCGCTTGTCCGCAATGAACGGACAGTAAAAGCACTGCTTATTCTACCATTTCTCCCTTTCTTTTGTATTTGATTATGCGTAACTGCTACATTTCTCATCTTAACGTCTAAACAATTGGAATAACACACATATTTCATATATAAATAACAAGAATAAACATTAAAAATACAAATACAAATACAAGTTACAAACATTTTTATGTTTGGATTTTGGCAGGGCAGGCAGTGCCTAGCTTGCCTACCCTGACTGCACGTCTCTGGGCTCTACTAGGTGACCTACCTAGGTGCCCGAAAGTAGTTTATGTGTTCTTTTTCTGTTATGACTGACTGTCAAAACTGGATAGTAAAAGAAAGTTCTGTGGAGTTCATTGTTTGTGTGTTGTTCATGTTTCACAAAGAGTTTAACAACAATGACATCAATATCTCATCCATACAGGGATAGTAATTTACAGCTGTGAAAACATAAAATATGTATTTTCTAACACACTGGTATCGGATCGGTACTTGGTGTGGGCAGATACGCAAGTTGAGGTATCCGAATCGTTAAGGAAAAAAATCGGAACATCTCTAGTATGTATTAAAAAAAAAGTTGACAAGGACAAAAAAAAAATGAAGAACATGATGAACAGATGAGAAGCATAACAGCGACACAGAGGGACATGACAGACAAGAGACAGTACTGTCTGCTCTCACCACCTCCTCCTCATTCAGAAGCAGCATCTGACAGTCACCAACCACGCAGTACTTCGGGTTCCACACCGTTTGCTCTTCATAGGAGTGACCGCGTGACATCCATTGTCTCGATGGACAACGCACATCTAGAAAAGAGAATCACACAAAGAAAATATATCAGTTGTGAAGGTAGAGATAAGACGAAAGGCGCCCAGAAAAACTGAAATATTTGTTTGATAATGGAGTGGAATATTAGTTTTGTGTTAGTTTAGTGATATCCTAAAAACACCAACAACTTTAGAACGAGGGATGAAGTAGGCAGAAAAGAGCGGACATTGGCCCTTCATCTATGAGAATATGCTTTTCAACTCGTGCAAACAACTGTTTTTGCTCAGCAATCACAAAAACTCTTTTCTTAATGAGAAACGCCACTGAGGTAATCACTACCGCATGCTCTCCACTTGTTTCCCTTGAATCATTCTGTGGATGTCAGGTGAAGAAGGGATAAATATAAATCAACCAAGACAGGCATGACTTGGATTCTCCTGCATCTCCAGTGATGAGGTGACGTAAATCTCTGAAAAGCAATGCATATGCTTTTTTTCAACGGGAAACGCAATGCATCAATTTTCACACATGGTTACCATTACAGAGACAATGTGACTACATCAATCAACACCGAGCATAATCCAAGAGTTTCATTACAGATCAGCTTTGTGGAAAAAAATAACCTTAATAGGATCTCTGGTATTCACTCTTCACAACGCACACAGTAAGAAAATACATTTCTCAATACATTTTCTTTAAAAATCCACTACTTCTCTGAATATCTAGTTCACCTGTTGGTGCAGCCCTTGTGAGCTGTGTTGTTTGTGGGTAGTTCAGCTAGAGGCTGAAGAGAGGCGTATGTGGGTCAGAGTGTGCCGTTTTGATGGTACAGTACATTGACGCTCTTGCTGCTAAGAGGGCAAGTCCATGCAGAGAGGCAGCCCTGCATGGTGCTTCAATGTGTTTCATCATGATGCAAACATGCAACGCGTATAAAGCAATACTTGATCAAAGTAACTGAGAAAGCACTGACAAAAAAATTCAAATTCCTATTCATTTTATTGAAAGTTCACTGCAAAGTGTGTGTGTGCGCTTATGGTAGTGACTTTAAAACTACAGGTTTTCATCTCTGTTCTTAGAAATGTAAAAATTGGGAAACAGAATATAAAACTATCAGTGTGCTTTCAGAGACTCTTCAGTAGTGCAGAGTTACACAGTATATTCAATATAATGAGATGTATATTATTCATATATTGCACTGTGAATGTATGTCATGTATTTTTTAAGAATCTAATTTACAATATTGGGGATTTGGAGCTCCTGTACACTGGACACGAGGGTGCAAAATGCACATAACACACACATTAACTTTAGGCTCGTCAGACAACCCTGTCAGATGTGTCTCTTTGATCATTTTGTCTTAGTGACTTAGCTTAATATCTGAGGTAGCCTCCTTGTCGTGCCATTAGACTAAGTCACACACACATTAATGCACAAACACACACAGATACAGCTACTGCATACTGCATCCGTCTGATCAGCTTACAGTCACGCTGTGGACATGAGTAGGTCAAGCACACCGTTTTCCATTTAGCAGAGCTTCTTTTGAGACCTTTTCATCCTAGTGTTGATTAAATTATGCTACAAGCTTTAGAATTATGAGAGAGAGATATAGACAAGAGAGAGGAAGGCAAGAAAGAAAGAAATGAAGGAAGTCTTCTGAGTGACACAGTTTGCTTGGAATGTGTACCTCCTTGTCTTTCAAAAAAAGCAACCGGGGTGAGAGTCATGCTGTTCAGCATATACAACAATAGAAAGTAAGGACAAAAATAAAAAAGGCACAGAAGTCACTTGCAAGACCAATCCCATAAAAAAAAAAAAAAAAACAGCTCACGTTTAGCCATGCACTACATTTCTTTGACAGAACCCATTGACTCTGGTTGACAGACAGAACAAAGGACAACTTGCTGATGTCTTATAAATTGTATGGATTTTTTTTCATGACCATGCTGATGATGGATCAGGTTTTTGACAGATAGTCTATAGTTTATCGAGATTTTGCAGGCAGTGGGCTGGGCTAAGTGAATATATCCACAAACTGCATTTCCCCCACAGCAACATACTGCAGTCATGTTCCTACTGTAGCGGTGAGGCTCCATCAAAGCTAATTATCACAAACAGCCCAAGAGAAGAAATGTACAAGAAAATTATGTTATATGATAGTCATGTCAAAATAAAGAACACATTTAGGCCACAAAATTAAGTGCATTAAATGTTACACATAACACCACGGCCCCTATGTCCAAACCAACAATATATTCACTTTCTGTATAGACGGCACTTTACAGCATGTACAGTGCATACAACTCGGGCACTATTAAGGCTCCAGAAATTAAACAACCTGACACTTATTATCTAATTAACTGTTATATAAACTCCACAGGGCTGCAGCCACAAACACACACATTACAGCAAAATAACAGCTGGGCAGTTTTTGCACATGTAACGTTGGTGCACTGCACACGCGCACACAACGCTACGTTGCCTAGCAATGTTGATGTTGTGAGAGTTTGCTGTACTCACCAATGGATATATATTCATGATAACGTTACTCCCCTGTCTGAAGAAACACACCTCGAAATCATCCTTAATCTACTCTTTCTGCTAGTTCTTTCTAAGAGCATAATATAACCTGTCCACTCCCCCTCTCCGTCCCACTGAGCTCCTGAAAGTTATCAAACATTTTGAGCTGATGCTCTGTAGTCACAACTTTGACAGAGATTAGCTAGCAGTCAAAAACAGCAGAAAAGTCGCACATATCTCACTGAAGGTAAAAGTTCCTCGGTGAAGCAGATATCCCCGCTGGAGGAGCCACCATTAGCATTTTAGCATGTTAGCTAGCTAATAGACACCGCGCACCTGTTGGTCACGCAAAACGTGGGTGTGTTTGATTTGTGTCACATAGCATGCTCACCGGGTGGTACATTAAACCAGAGATTAATTAAAATACATGGAACACTTTTTTGCACCTATGCCGAAGTACAATAATTTTAATCTTAACCCATAACGGGCTGTCTGATGGACATCTGTACGGAGCCCCCTTGGAGTCAGCTGATAGGGAAAAAAAAGGAAATCGTGCGTACAAAACCGAGAGCACAGATTATCTGTGCGTGCAGTTTATAAAACCGAGGGAACAGATTTTTATTCTGTGCGCACGGTTTAGTTTTTTTTTATCAGCTGATAAATAAATCAGCTCCGTAGGATCACCTAAATTGAGCAGGGCCAACAAATTAAAGCTCACTACAGCAACCCTCAGAGCTGTGGGTCATTTTAAATAAAGCAACACAGGAGGTAGATACAAGATGGAACTTCTTTTTTTTTTTAAACAGTACATAATTACCACAAAGCCCTCTGTGGATGTCAGAGATAAAATGGTGTCTGTCGGCAGTGATCAATATTTTAAACATCTGCCAAGTTAGTGTGCTGGAGAAGTCAGCTGGCCTGTCTGTGGCCACTATGTGGGATTTAAAGGAGCTGAATTTCTGTAATGCTAAGACAGCTAGGGACAGGCTGACGAGGGTGAAACAACAGCAGAAATGGCCCTTCCAGGCAGCCACTGCATGCAATATATATTTTCTACATTTACTGTGTCCAGCTAAAAGACCATTGATTTAATTAAATGACAATGTTCCCATTAAGGGATGTATAATCTCTCTTGCACATTATTTAAATTAATTTATGAAACACTGTCCCTTTCACTTTGTACTCCACATTTTTGCGCATAAGAAATGCCTAAAAAATGTTTGGTGTTGGTCAGTGTTTCTATCTTGAAGCAAAAAGATCCTTTTTTTCAATCAAATAAAATGGCATGATTAGGTTACACATTAGTCTTCTCTCTTTGTATTGCAACCTTCGATTGTAGTACAGTTATTTAATCAAGCACATTTGAATACAGATCATGTATTCATTGGCCGTGAGCATTTGTGTTCATGAAAACACGGTGTCAAGGATAAGTGTGTTTCACTCTGTGTGTAAAAGATAAGCAGTGTTCCAATCAGATAGCAGCTTGATGCTTTAATCTTACTCAGATTACAAGCATGGCCACGTTGTATTTGCATATACTTATAGCCATGCTTTGCTGTTCCTCCCTGTGTTTTGTATATGAGTGGTCGAGTGAGATCAATAGCTGCACAATATTAACATTTTATTCCCCCTGCATCAATAGCTGTGCTCCACAACATGACAATTAACCACCTTTCACCAGTTGCTACAGAGTCCTATTGCCAGGTATTGATAAAGCAAATATAAACAGGCCCTAAAAGTATTAGATCAATATTTTAAGTTTTAGAGGAGATGCCTCGCAAACATTTTTGTCTGAAATGTCTGCTCTTCTGTTCCAGCAACAGAAAACAATGTAGCGAGGGAGGGACAGAACAAAAACTGGGAGAGAAAATGTGATCCAACGATGAGTGAAGCACAAACACAGAAGATACCAGAGTACAGTAGCCTATGTAGGCTGCCTTGTTGATCCACCGAGACGACTGCGTTTGGAACATAATCTTAAGAAAACAGACGTTAGCAAGGTTATACATTCAATAACCTACCTTTTTTTCTGGATATTTTAGGTTTTTTTCATGCGTATGAAAAAGAAGTTAATATTGACTTGCCATCACAAATCAGTTTCTGTACCTACGACTCCCACATAATATGGATTACAGCCTCCCGGCTTTCCTTAATCAGACTTTAGCTGGAGTCTGATTTAGAGCTTTGGAATATCCGGTGAAGATTTAATTCAATTCTACACTTTTCTCACCAAAGTACCCATCTGATTTAATTTACATGAAACTAATTGCTTTTATTTAGACAGTGTCCCCATATATTCTGCATATGACCTGTATACAATCATGTTTATAAAAATGTATAAATCGGGAGTGCAGCCATGATTTATTTTATTAGTGTGCTTTTCCTACTGCACACAAAAAGTGTATTCCAGTAGCTTAGGTGGACACTGTGGACTGACTTGAGGCCGAGCTCAGGATAATATGGTATTAAAGTCCAAAACCTGATTGGATCTTTTATAACTTGCTGCTGTATTCACACATTTTTTTCTGAAATCTGAAATCTTGAAGCATCATTCACTTGAGCTCTTGCAGTCAGTGTATTATAATGGTATGCAAATTGACAGGGAAAATTACTTTGAATACAAGTCATTTTTGGTTTATTATTAATGATCTGTGACGGCACGCACTCAACATAACCCACAGAAG
Source organism: Zingel zingel (assembly GCA_023566125.1). Classification (NCBI taxonomy): domain Eukaryota; kingdom Metazoa; phylum Chordata; class Actinopteri; order Perciformes; family Percidae; genus Zingel; species Zingel zingel. The sequence continues at coordinate 26,097,166 of CM042329.1, read as the reverse complement.
AAGCACTTAGGAAGAGATGCATCCATTTAAATAGTAGAAGTTATAAATCCCGCCTGTCTACATGCCGCTGGCTACAGCAGCATGCTCTGATGCAGCTTTGAAAGATTTAGAGCCCTAGAATTTGCTGCGCCGCTGATGAAAAGCTTCATCTTGTTTCCTGCTCATACAAAGCAACGCCGCAAAGGCCACAAGGTACTGTAAGCCCACTTGCGGAGACGGCGATTAAACTTCCTCCCAGAACTTACCGGCAATGCAAGCAAACAAATGCCACAAGCTTACCTGGCAGTGCCACCAAACACAACTTGGGGGTGCAGGTAACACAGAGACAGAGAGGATGCAAATGCAAATGAGTTTGGTAATCTTATCTTCACATAGTTTGAGATGAGATTTCCCAAGCAGCATTTATAGCTTTAAAGGATGTCACACCGAAGCCAGAATTAAATACTTCACTATATATATATATATATATATATATATATATATATATATATATATATATATATATATATATATATATATATATATATATATATATATATATACACTGGTACTAACCACTTGCACACACATCCATACTTCAGTTGTGCATATATACTTAACTTGCACATACATGCATACTTCACTTGCACATACATACTGCATATACTTCACCTGCGCATACATATATACTTCACTTGCACCCGCTTGCATAACATGTGTGAGTATGTATGTATGTGTGTGTGCACAAGTATTTACATATGTGCATGGGGTTGGTGGTTGGGGAGGATGGAGGAGCGCATAATACTGAAGGATCTCACTGAACCATAGCTGTCAAGTAACACAAGAAACAGCAGTATTAAACGTGCTCTCGGAGCATGAAGATAGCATTGAACTTGAGCAGTTTCGTAGCTTCTTGTCATCAATTAAAACGTAAGCTACAGTTGCAGCCCTCAGTCAGGTGAGGAAATTATCAAATAATCAGTATTTTACATATGAATGTGTTTAAAGCTCTTATGAATTACTGTCACTATACATGCCACAGGAAGTTTGTCTTAGAGACACTGTTGCAGATACAACCCAGGCAACTGACAAAGAACACATGATACAATGACAACAGAAGGACATGTACCGATCTTCATCCCCTTCCTACAATATCTCTTTTCATCTAAACAGCATGGCATTGTTGTAGCTGAAGAGAGAAATGTGACACTCCAGTAAACTAAGGTTTTCTTGAAAAGAATCAATACAGGGTCTTATACGCACAGATAAAAATGACATAACACAATTTGCAATTTGGTAATAAGTATAGCAAAGTATTAAAAATACAATCTAGCAAAACTTTTTATTTGAATTTCCTCAGTATTGGCCTCGTAGTTGCTCAGGTTCTCTATGTAGCAGCAATGTGTTGCTTTATATGTGTTACTGGATTTACTCTGGATATTAAAGGTGCTGTAGGTAGGATTGCGAAGATCCAGGACTTAGCCAAAAAATTTGAACATCGACAACTTCTCAGTCCCTCCCCCCCTTTCTGCTAAAACAGTCTCCTAAGCCCCTGCCCCCACAAGGGAGAATGAATGCGTGTGCATGAGCAGTTAGACAGCCCCCCCTTGCCCTGATTGGTGCATCTGAACAGGGAGCTGTGGATTTTTGCAAATCGCACTACAGGCTGTAGGTGGTGCAAGAGGAGCCAGATTTTTTTTAAATGACCTGCTTCATGTAGTTCTACTCGAACATAGGGTCAGTTTCAGCAAATATGACAGAAAGTTAGTTTTAGTCTTACCAACTGCACCTTTAAAATACAGGTACTGGAGTATAGGAAGTGTGGGCAAATGCTTGAGGAAAAGCCTATGGTTGTAGCATTGTCAGAAGTTAATTTCACAGCAACTTTTGTTTCAGGTAATTGTCACATCTGGCTTGACCTAAAGGAAAATCCCATATGCAGTGTGGCACAGATTATATCACAGTTTAGAGGTTAGAGTTGTAGCAAGAAATAGTAGAATTGTAAAGGTTACACAATTCTAAATGAATCTAAAATGCCACAAAATGTCACATGTGAAATTGTGCTTGGCCATGGAATTGAAGGGGGAAAGAAAATCTTCACAATTTAGAACCATAAAACAAAAACAAATTGCTGAAATATGACGTGGGCAGTTATGTTTGGAGGTCTGGGTTGGTTCTCTCCTACTGTGTCAACATGGCACACCTGTTTCCAGTCAGGTTGATTGCCTCGTGAACATGCCCACTTCTCTCTCTCTCTCTCTCTCTCTCTCTCTCTCTCTCTCTCTCTCTCTCTCTCTCTCTCTCTCTCTCTCTCTCTCTCTCTCACACACACACACACACACACACACAATAACAAACTGTGTAGTAACTGCAAGTAACATTGTGTCCCTGTGTTTCTGCGATGACATGGGCTGATTAACTGAACTTGAAAAAGAATCCTAAAAAAAACAGTAAAAACGCAAACGAGAAATAGAAGGATGGTACCTGATACCAATAAAAAACAATAGATATAAGCAGGTCAACAAGTCAATAACTTTTAATATCCATTGTGTAGCTTTGTGTCTGTGAACTCCAATCTTTAGTTCTTTCAAGCCTCGAATAAAAAGTAGAGCTGGTGAGTGGGAGTTGTGTAGGCAGTGCTACAATGGAAAGAACAACACATAATTTTTTGAATCAAGCATTCCCTTTGATTCCATTAATGGAATCTTTAACTAGACACTAAATAAAATAAAATAAAACATTCTAAGAAGAGGGAGAGCACAAATCATTGCAGTGCACCTATGCATACTTTAAAAGGGGTTTAAATTGATTTAAGACTGAAAGTGGTCTTTAGCTGAGTCCAGAGAGGAGAAACAAGACTACAACAAGACAGTTGTGCATTGACTGGAAGTATTTCATGAATCCATTTTTCATATTACAGGTACAGATTTACGCAAACTTTGTATGATGATTATCTGCTGGTGTAAAACAATAAATCAGGTGTTAGGTGGCTCACTTGAACATATGTTGACTCCAACCCGGTCTCACGCCAGTTCGTGAAATAGTCACGTTATTTTTATTTATTGATACGTGTACAGGTCACGAATTTCATTTCGTGTACAGATTACAAATTTAATTTTGTGTACAGGTTACGAATTTCATTTCGTGTACTGGTTACGAATTTCATTTTGTGTACTGCCACGGGGAAATTAAACGCCACACGCCGGCAACAACAATGGACGGACCGCCACACGGGGGTGCGTTACCCGCGCGCACAGACACGATCTGCGGTCTCTGTGGCACGCAACAACGGGACGGTTGAGGTTAGGAAAAAAAAGAACTGGGAAAGGAACCGTCACACGCCGGACACGCCGCGGAAAGGAACAGCAACACGAGGGACGCGATCCCCGCTCTCCGGGGTGAAAGTCCTGTGTTGTTTGACCCATCTACCACCCCGACCAACCTCCCTACGCAGATCTTTGGCTTTTAATACTACTCCCTACCATTGTCGTGCTGTGATCACGAAATATGCTTACCATTTAAATACATTAAATTAAAATTCGTAATCACTACACAAAAAAAACGACATATTCGTGTCCTGTTCACGAATCAATAGATTTAATAACGTGACCATTTCACAAACTGCCATGAGACTGGGCTGGTTGACTCATGTATACTAATTTTTCAAAAAGATTTCAGCACTTACCAAACAAATGCTTTTAGTTACTTTTTTGTCATCTTAATTAAGGAATTGTCTTCAGTAATTACAGTATCAGTAATACCAGTTATAACTTATGAGTAACTGAAATGTACAATAATGAATGCATATGATTTAAAAATGAAAACATAACCCCATAAGCTAACATAATATTTTCTCTGCGGACTGCCCATTTCTCCGACGCTCCATTGTTCCAACCTCTCAATAACCCGAAAAATTCCCTTTGGTCCTACAGCCCACTAGTCCGACGTCCCGCTGGTGGCGAAATTACGAATGCCACTATGGCCATGCCAAGACCCTCCCTACGACACAGCTCGATTGGTTGGGGTTAGGCATTTGACCTTGAGTGGTTAAGGTTAGGATAGCCGATTGGTCAGGATAGGACCTGTACAAATGGGGTTACGTTACCTTGCGTAAGCATGGACGAGTGGCCAATAAATGCTATTGAAGGGCGGATCTTGGCTGGTGGACGTCGGGCTAGTGGGCTGTAGTAGGACCAAAGGGAATTTATCGGGTTATTGAGAGGTCGGAAACAATGGAGCATCGGAGAAATGACATGGCACCTTTTTCTCTGTGGAGGAAAGATGTTCTTTGTCAGACACTTCTGAGGCAGAAATGGTTATTAAACATAATGCAGATAAGGGAGGTAAAGTGATATCCCAAACTACAGAAAAACGCTGTGCCGAAATAATAATCCAGCTTTGTTTTCATCACTCCTTTGAATTGTAACGGTACAATTTCTTGGGAGATCAAAAACAGTCGTGAAAGGAAATTGGCAAATCAAGCAATAATTTGGAAAGAAATTACAACTCATGATACAACATAATCACGTGAATGATGTTGTTTACACCTTAAACTGTGGCTGTTACAGAATCTGTTTGACAATTAACAACAAACAAATATGAACTTTCGATCAAGCTAATAGTGCAAAAGTTGACTTTCTGATTATCTGAAAGTGGAAAATTGTTGGTGCTAAAGAAAATGTTTTTTTAAATGGGCAATCTACTGTATTCACTCCAAAACTGCTCCAATGTGTTTGTAATTATACTGTAATCCATTTTCTCCCTTTTTGAAATTGTGGCTCAGGTGCCATGTGGATGCCTCTCTACCAGTCTATCAGGCTTGATTGCTGGCACCTGCTACAATATAAACTCCGTGCAGGCAGTGTTAAGCTTTCGGTCTCAGTGCTATCTGACTGATACTGTATGTGTTGTGTAATTTCCTTGTATAACATTGGGAGATGCAGGCATTTGATGATCTAAAGCCTTTGAGCGAGTAGGGGTAGTATGGCTGAGGATTTATACTCTGTAGTCCCAGGCTAACTGCAGCAGTTTTGCCCTCCAAGATCTTTTAGTTTTTATTTAGCCCATTGTGATTCCTTTTCTGCTTCTCTCTGGAAGCTGCGGTTATTTTAAAGGACAATGTTGCACCCTTTAAAGACAAACCAGAGTTTCAACTTTCCCTTTATCTGTTGGGTCCTGAAGTGTTGTACTTTGTTTACTTAGAATTATTATCTTCTACAAGTTTAGGATGAATTGAATCTTGGATGAAAGAATCCAAATTGAATTAAATGTTTATTGAATCTTTGAACACAATGCATGTGTTTTAGATGATGTGGCCCCCATGAAAACAAGAGGAAACTTTTTTTTTGTTTACAGAGCTTCGGAAATAGAGTTTTGTCTTTTTGCTAATTTTTTTGTGCAAATGTGTTCTGAAATGTAGAACAGCTGTACAGTTATGTCATTATGCAATCTTGCATATTGCATTTTTGCTGATGCAGTTATTGATAATGCATGGTGCCCTGGCATGCATGGAAAAAGTTGAGCATACAAGGCAGTTAGACTTGAGCGGCTTCACTTTAGTTTTAACCACAGCCTATTCCTGATTAAGAATTTCATAGTTATGTTTTTAAATTGACCAGAAAGTAAAAATCCTCCAAGTATAGCAGTACACTCAAACTCGTTTGGGTGCTGGTGAAACACAGGCGTGATGTGTGAGAATCAATAATAAAGGCTCTTTTTATGATGTTTTGCAGGAACTAGTGGAGCAAACATGTTCTGTGTGCTCACTGATCATATTTTTGTCATACGCAAGGTTTTTGCCAGAGATGTGTGTCTTTTGTTTACTGCTCATACTTTGAGGAAAATGCAACATCTTTCAGGAAATGTTCTCTTGCCAGTTCTTTTCAGTGGCTCTTTTGATTAAGAATTTTGCACATTCAAACTGTTGAAAAGAAATTGTGCCAAGGCAATCAGAAAAATGTATGGTCATCAGAAAGAAAACCAGAGTAGCATGCAGCATAAATGCATAAATAAAAGAGGCTGAGAGAGTGCATGCTGTTTACCTCTGAAATACATTAAGCCAGGGTTTTCAACCTTTTTTTAGGTCAAGGACCCCTCAATTGAAAAAGAGCTGTAGCAGGGACCCCTCAATATATATTGTATAAAACATGAGTATAAAATATAAAATATGAGTTGCATATTAAACAGGGCCTAAAATAACGTGTAGGGCGGCCTAAAGCCTGCACACATACCTTTTTTATGGTGCATACAATACCAAGCTATTAAAATAATAATTGATAAAATATTCCTATATTTATACATCATGTTTTATTGTTAGAATGTGGCACAGTGAATGCTTAAGCTTTACTATCTGTGGATGGCGACCTTATGGCTATCTACCTATAGGCACGTAAGCCTGTCATCAATGTTGTTTATTTCAACATTATTATCTTTACAAATAATATGTTGGATTTTTTTTTAAACTATCCTGGTGCAGGGAGGCCACCAATCATTTGGTGCCTCCCTGCAGCAAATCTGAGGACCCCCTGTTGAAGTTCTCTGCATTAAACAAGTAATTGTATTGTTGGATTACACTTCTCCTTGCTTTAACTCCCTTCAGATGTCTCTCTCGCACTCACACACATTATGTAATCCTGCTTGCCACCTGCTATTATCACTGCTGTAGGCCAATACAATACACTTAAGGGTAAAATTATGGCTTTCTTGTTCATGCTGAGATTGCACTACTAATAACACCCATCTGTCCAAGAAGCCCGTGAAGCAAAAAGTGCATCTGTAACACAATGCTGCTGTGTTGTTCTGCTGTTGGTTTGTGCACAGATTGAGTACAGCACGGGTGACGGGAATCAACCTGAACTGAAGGATATACTGATAATGATTTCACCTGGGAACACGCGTGAAACTGGTGATGGGTGACAGGCGAGGTGTCGAAACAGGATTGATGTTTGAAGTGTCGGTAAATCATAAACAACACCGTGGCAGCCACAACATGAGGATTTGTCATCCTCCAAATACCTTGGTGCAACTTGCAGTCACAATAAAAAACTCAGTATTCTTGTTAGTCACTCAGGCACAGGGTTACTGTTTTGAAAACACATCGAAGATAATCACTTACCGCAATTTTGATCTTAACTGCATCTTACTGTACCAGAAGCGAACATGTAGCATGCAAGAGAAAGCAAGTTGTTTTTCATCATCTATTTATTCTTTGATTCTAGACAGCAAAAGATACATTGTTCACCTTGCATCCTTGCTCTGGGTTACCTGCCACTATGGAAAAAGTAAGTAAATGAAGACCTAATTCATTCATTTTGGTGAATTATATTACACTTACCAGCATTAAAAAGAAAGTCAAATCTTACCTTCATTTCAATTTATAATGTATTATTATTTATTATGAGGTTTCTGAGTGTGTGTCTTTGTCAATGTAAGCCACCTTAATGTTAGCCATGTCATATATGGTAATATATAACTTCGTTTTCAAGATATTTCTCTATTGCTTGGTTTGTTATTGTTTTCATTTAATTTAATTTGTTAATTTAATTTTTTTTTTGTTATTTAGTTTTGTTGGCAGATATTGTTGCATGTATTGCATTTTATTTTATTTTAATTCTTTTCTGTATATGTTATGAAATGTTTTAATATTGTTTGACTAAATGTAGTGTTGGACCCCAGGAAGACTAGCTGGTCGTCTAGGCGTCAGCTAATGGGGATCCTTAATAAATAAATAAAAATAAATAGACGTAATTTACAGGGGGGATGGGGGTTTTACAACCCCCCCAATAATCAAAACTGGCCAGTGCAACCCCTCCAAATATCTAATGATAATTTCCTTAACATAATTAAAGAAATTTGTACCATAAATCGATGCAGTAAAGGCACAAATTGTTGCAGAAAAATTCACCAGAATGCAAGAAATGAATTGTTTGATATGCTCAAAAGTTACATTTTGCTCAAAAGTGGAGATCTCAACCCCCGCAATGTTAAACCCAACGTTACACCCTTGCTTACCAGGCTTTATCACATTCTCCTGTGGTCTGACAAGTATAAGGCTCGCAATAAAATCATCTCACAACAGATAATGTGCACTGTGGTCAACTTAGAGGGCAGGAAACGCTGCCCAAACCTACCAAAATAAAGGGGAGAATGCTAATGCTCTCATATTTAGACAAGTCTAACAAAAACAAAATTGGAATTAGATGACAGGTTCAAGATAATGGTTTCAAGTTGAGCTTGCAGAGAAAATGTCAGAAGTATAAAGCTCACCTTTTCACTGGTATTACTGTGACTTGTGCAAATGCGGTGGTTGTGTTTGTTTTTATGCTTGTCAGAGTTTTCTCTCACAATCCAATGACATGCAAAAACGAATACTGTGTATCTTCCATTAATTTTATAAAGAACTGGTTTCCTTGTCTTCTGCCCAAAGCATGCTGGGATTTGATCCCCCTCTCCACGAAAAAATAAATGAATAAATGCATGGTCACTTCAATAGCAAATCAGGTAGTTGTTTACGTTTCAAATAATGTTGCTTATACAAATAAAATAAAAAAGTTGGTGTTATGTGTGCAGCTTTTCTCTCCTGTCCTGTGTGTGTCTCTCCCCTCCCCCCCCCCCCACTGTGTCTGTGTGTCTGAATGTGTGTACAGTGTTGGGGAGTAATGGAATACATGTACCCGCGTTACGTATTCAGAATACAAATTATGAGTAACTGTATTCCGTTACAGTTACAATTTAAATAGTTGGTATTTAGAATACAGTTACATTGTTGAAATCAATAGGCAAATCCATGCATTTCCCAGAAGCCCCAATATGAAAAATTTGCTATTTGCGTGATCAGTCACAATGGAGCCGGAACCGGCACAACAGAGCCAGGGCAGGAATGCGTTTCTATCTATCTTCAAACAGCATTTCACATTAAAGAAAGAACAGGGAGAACGAAACATAACTGTGCAGTGTAACCTCCACTTGCCAGCAACCAACCTCCTTTCAGCGTCCAAATGACTCCACCTCCAACCTGAAGAAGCATCTTAAAGCAAGTTATTTTTTTTAATTAGCCAATGGTAGTCGTCAGCTGTAGTTTTACAGGTCACCTTGGTATTTTATAGTTGACGTGTGACTTTACATTCTCCTACGTGCTGATTTACTAGCCCCAGAGCCGTTGAAAGACCGACTAGCCCCGTTTGACATGCTAGCTAACGTTAGCTAAAATTAGCTTGCGGTAGCTTAGACTGCGTTTAGATTTTTGCAGTATGCAGTTCGGGACTACAAATACAAAAATATATCTGCCTGTTTAGGTACACATTCAGCCAGTTGGAACAGAAGAACACACCAGAATAGGCCTGTTTAGTAAGCTGTATGTGATGGCCGCATTCCTACACTTATAAAATGCAATTCAATGTGGAAGTAATCCAAGTATTCAGAATACGGTACTCAGATTGAGTAATGTAACGGAATACGTTACAAACATGGGCGTAAATCTGATCTAACAGTAGTGGGGGACAATAAACATAAAATTTCGGAAGAGCAATTTTTTAAGGGGACACATAATACAGCCAATTATACTCGTAGAGGACATGTGTACACAGAGGGAAGCCTTAATACTATCATTAGTGTAGCATGGAGACTGTACCATTATCCTTCTTTTCAGCGTTTCTCTTGATTCAATGAAATAGCTGACTAAATTGACCAAAATATTCTTCTTTAAAACCATGTATTTATATTTTTAAGTTGTTTACAATCAAGCCACAAAAATACCTTCAAAAATAATGACTTAAGAGTCTCCATATAAAAGAAATACAATGCTTTTGTACACTTGTTAAATTAGCTGATCATAATGTAAATTAGTGAGCCACTAGTAAAGCTCATCTGCTAACCCTGACAGCCACACACGTCCAAAAATAAGAACTAAGCTCAACACACTTACCTGACTGGGCCTGGTCTCACTGTTCCTCAGTTCTTTCTGTCTCCTTTGCCTGTGACATAGTGACGTTAGTATTTCCATAAGCACCCATTCTTATAAAGATGTTACCAAATTGTCTTGATATGAGGACTTAATGTACTTACTTGGCGTTTTGGTGTAAGCCTACTGAAAAAGGATCTTATGCCTGTTTTTCATTTCTCTGTCATTTTAATTGAGCAACAACACAAATCTTTAACGTCAGATGTCTAAATATGAGTTAGTTTCATAGGTTCACCACGTGGTCATATTATAATTATGAAATTATCTTGCGTCCTCCACATAAATATTAGGTTTCTTCTGGGACAGAGAATATATATTTAACTGATCAGCCACTTAACTTCATATTGAGCAAAACACAACTGTAGATCTTCAATATTAACCCTAATGTTAGTTCATACACATAACGTTAGGCTTATCGCCGTGGTAACGTTAGTTGTAGTGGGTGCATTTCTAACCAACAAGCTATTAAACAAGCTAGGTAATGTTACATTATATTACACTAACATAGCAAACTTTTTGTCATGATTAATTCATTAATTACTCAGCATAACTTCTATTTGAGAAAAAAAAACTTAATCCGATGTTTAATGTGAATAAAACAGCCTTGAACCACCTACTTACTACATACCTGCCACTACCGATGTGACTGTGAGTCGAGTGCAGATCCTCCTAACATACAGCAGGCAGTGGACCAAACCACTGTGAGGCAAGGGAGGGGGGGGACTCAAAATGTTTCTAAACTTAAAAAACATTTTTTGGGGGTTTGTATTGTTTTACTACTTACACAGATATTTTAAGTATACATCATTATGTTATTTACAATACACAGCATTGTTTTAATGATATTTCTAGGGAGGGACAACCCTTAGATGGGGGGGGGAGGGAGGGTCCTGACCCCTCCGACCCCCCTGGGATTTACGCCCTTGGTTACAAATTACATTTTTGGGCATGTATTCTGTATTCTGTAACGGAATACGTTTTGAAAGTATCCTTCCCAACACTGTGTGTGTATTGCTGACTCTGCCTGCAAGTAGGTCAAGGTGCGTGGCCGTTCGATCTAACGCTCTGCACCTACCAGTGTGGTAACTAGGCTCCCAAGTTGAACTTTGTTTGTGTCAGTTTAGTCATAGTATTATATTCCTTTTGCTCTTGCTAACATCCTGTTTTCCCTGTCCAGACCTACTCCTCAAGACCTGCTGCCGTGTCTTGCTATTCTGCCAGCTCATCACGCTCAGGCCTTCCTACCTTCCTGCTTGGATTCCAGAAGGAAAGTTTGGACACACCACTGCCTGCCCGCCTCAGCCCCTATCCAGCTCGGTGTCATCTTTCCTTCCTTGTGTTTTCTGTCCGTGGCTGCTATTTCATTAAAACGTTTTTGAATCGTCACTCTGTGTCTGTGTATGTTTCTCTGTGTCCTGGGTCAGAACCTCGACCTTAACAGTTGGTGAATGAGAAGCCCAAAAACCTAATTTTAGCTTTTAATCTTCAGAGTCATTCAGAGTTGAAATGGAGTCAAAATTACATTTTCCCTTCACCATACAAAGTCTCATTATTTTCTGCTCTTAGGTTTTGAGTAGCCTTAATGAGTTTTGATACTGTGCAACGAGGACAGAAAAACATGTTCTTATTCCTGATTTGAAACGCCATAATCCTCACCAGTATGGTATAACTTGGCATTCAGCTCAAAAGGAAACCTGACCAACAATGAATTTTGACCTCCCAGATTACCATTGAGTAGCTCCTATCAAATGAATGACATAACTAATGAAAGATGTGTGCACAGTCTGGTTTCCAGCTCAATACCCAGAAGGATCGTTCTCGTCACCAAGGACAACTACCAACCTCCACAGGCCAACCACTGCACATGCAGACAGCCTCTTCCACTGTTCAACAAACCAAGCCACTTGATTTGATCTCTCACATTGTATATGAACTGATTTTCCATAGCAGTAAGCATGCAAATTGTGCTGTCTCTCCAAAGGAGGACACTCAAAACAACACTTTCAGGGAGGAAAACAAGCATCCCAGCGTTAAGTAGCACAAGCTTTGTCATTGTATCTAGGTTAGAAGAATGCAATATTCTGTCATCCATATGTACTTTCACAGCTGTGCTTTGGTGTGAGGCAGCAGGCGCTACTCCACCATAATGCACTTCTTCCAGCATTGCCATATGGGAAAAAAGGTAAACCTCCTGTTTTTCAACAATAACAATCATCATGATTATCAATTCTTAAAGCACAACACATATACACATGGGCATACATAAACAGGAAAAGAAACACACAAAAAGGAACATGGACAGATGGATACAGAGAGGGAGAATGGAAGAGAGAAGACAGGGAAACGAGAGAGAAAATGTGTCACTTAACAGTACAAGCAAGGGGAACATGATGAATAATGATGCAGGAGAAGGGAGGGATGACATAGACACTATATATTTTGTATTTACCTGACAGGGAATCAAAAGACATGCTCTCCTGCTGCTGCATCTTGACTGCTGGCTCCAGTGTGAAACAGTGTGTGAATGTGTGTCCACAAGCTACAGAGTGTGAGCAAGCCAGCACGCCTCACTGTGTGTTTTGATGACGGAGTCCGTGTAGCAGCTCAGGGAGTGAGCGAGTGAGCGAGCAACAGAGCCAATAGGAAGGTATGAGGAGAAAATAATGTGGCTTCTTCATTACCTCGCCAAGTGTCTCCAATCTCACTCTAAATATCTCATTCTCGTTTTTCTGTGATTGTGCATGTCTTACACAAAACACATGTACTGCAGATGGTGATGTATGAGGTACACAGAGGCAGGGAGATGGGAGGCGTATGAGGAGGTGGGGGGGGGGGGGGGGGGGGGGATCAGTAGAGTCTGAAGAAGAGGAAGTGCTGAAGAGAGGAAGAAAGCAATCACCTTCTAGTGTGTAGGCTTACTCAGTCGGGCAATGGGCCATTACTGGCCCATCCCTTCCACGTAACCTTGCAACACAGAGCGCTAATCCAATTCAAAGCTTACATGTACAACAACATCAGTTGGGCTGTGTGTCCGAGATCTTATCTTTAGTGAATTTGAGGCAAGTGGCAAAATGCCACCATGTCTACATAAGAACAGAGAATGAATCGACACGCTACAAGGATTTGCTACAAAGCAAAGTCTATACTTTCTTAGATTAGTTCGAGATTCTTGGTAATGTAATTATAAGACGAATGAGAGTCTTCTCTTTCACTTGATTAAAAACTTGTAGCCATTACATGACACCGGTTTTAGTATGCAGATTTAATCTGCAGTTTATAATTTGAGGGATGTACTGTTTCCAAACAGTGTAATTATGCATGCCTGCCTGCACACGTCATTAAGCATGAGCATGGTACCTTTTTTTCTTTTTTAAAGGAGCAACTTTTTCCATGGATTTCACAGAGGGTCGCTACCATTTTCACAGCTGTCCATCTTGAAAAAGTCACACCAATGTTTCTCCTTAATCTCTGCGGTCTACTCTTACTGCTCTCAAAGTTGATCACAGTTTTTTTTCCATTTCATTAGGCATAATCATCTTTTATACAGGCTATTATTGGTTAGTTTGAAGCATAAAGAAGGGACAGCAGAAGCTTTAGCACAAAGCTCCTCTTCCTCTGTGGCAGGTAAGAAAGTCTAAACATGTAATTTATTATATGTTGTGTTAAACATGATTGCCTTGTGACAAGTGGATCCATGCTATGTTAAATATAAAAGCTCATTCTCAACCTATTTGAAAAAAAATCCATCTTGGAGTATTGGAGGGCATATTAAATAATACACATTTCATTTTTCATGAAGCAAAACTCCTAAAAATGCAAAAAATATATAATATCATTCTAAAATATGCATTCAGATAAAAAAAAAGTAGATCATCGGTTCTTGGAAGCTGTATAATCATGTTGCACCTCCCCAGGAAAGAGCAGTTTTCTGTCTGGAATCGCTTTTCCCAACCCATTAGTAAACTGTCTGCTGCTAAAATATTCCTCATACCTACCATGTATTCACCTTGCTCCAGCCCCTTTTCCAGATTGTGACACTCGGCACAAGGATTGCGCTTGCACCTGCGGTCACCAAAATTACAAGCTGAATTCATTTTCTTTGACAAGAGCAGATCTAATAGTGTTTTGAAATGATTTGACTCCTTGCAGCTCTACTTTCTCTACCATGTTGACTCCTTCGAGTTGTTGCTCACAGTTGTTGTTTACCTATTTCAGTACTGCCATATTGAAGACCATGTACAAAAATGAAGTGATATCACTAGATGTGGCCAGTCGTTTATGTCTGCGGCCAGTTTCTGTACCTTCGAAAGCGTCACAACTGTACAAGTTGTGAAGTTTACAGGTGTGTAGTTGAGAGCAAAATAAAGGCAGAGTTTGAAGAAGGGTGTGGTGCGACAAACCCGATCTCACTCCTGACTCATAAAATACGGACGCTTGGGCAGTGGCGCTCAGCGTCAGATACGGTGCAAAAATCACCCTTCAGCTTATACATAGAATGCAACGGGCAGAGCAGCAGCGCGACCGCGGCGCTGTAAGATGACTTAGCATTAAGAGCAACAACGGGAGTAGTATGAAAGACTGAAATGCTGCGTAAGAAGGTTCGATGGGGTGGGGGATGGGTCAAACAACACAAGACCTTCACCCAGGAGACCGAGCTTTGTGTCCCCTTCTTGTCCCGCATGTCACAGAAACATAAATTTTATGCATGTCAGTCAGTATGTCCCGACCCAGAGCGTCAAAAGTGACGTCAAGAGTCTCGACGCTAAAGGAGACTTTTAGCATGAATAACAAACGCCAAAGGCACATGACCAAGCGTCCGTATTTTAAGCGATGGGAGAGTGAGAATGTGTTGGATCCGAGAAAGGGTGTCAGGAAAAGGGGGGTAGGAAGTAGGCAGGGGGCCTTTAACTCCCCCCCACCCCCCTCCTCACACACACACACTTTCCCCCCCTGGCCCGATTTGGCGTTGCGGCTGGTGTGATCGCCAATTTATACACACAAGTTCATAAAAAAAACCTCTGTTGGCTTACCATCCTTGCCTTGCGAGATCAGATAACTGTGTGTTTGTGTGTGTGTTTGTGTGTGTGTGTGTGTGTGTGTGTGTGTGTGTGTGTGTGTGTGTGTGTGCGTGTTATTATCCTCAGTTTATTGAATTTCTCAGTGGGAGCATGTTATCAGCTTCTGTTTCTTACAGCTTATTCTTAATTATCCTGTTCCTTACTCTGCATCCCATGGAGAATTTAATGACACAGAGGAAGAAAAGGAGCCAGCCATATGTCTGTGTTTACACAAGTTATATTATATTCATGTAGAAATATAGCCCACAGTATGGTGTTTCTTTAGCTGCCTTGACCAACTACTGTAGGGCGACTGAATGTACTGTATAGAAGGTCTTTACAGAAGAACAGAGAGATCCAGTCAAATATTTACTGTAACAGTGTGTTAGAGAGATTCAATACACAAAGTATTGGTATAGTGATAGTGAGGCGTGATTATGGAACCCACGCAACTTCTAGACAAGACCCGCCCTTTAATAGCATTCACACGCTATTATTGGCCAGGCGTCCATGCTTGCGCAAGGTAACGGAACCAGAATTGTTTAGGTCCTATCACCTGACCAATTGGCTATCCTATCCTTAATTACTCAAGGTCAATGCCTAATCCCAACCACTCGGGCTGCTTTGTAGGGCAGGACTTGCCTAACAGTTGGATCCATAATAATGCAGTAGTGAGTGGTAGCAGTAGCCTACTCCTCAACCAGGAAGAATTATATTGGGTGGGGGAAATGAGCGGATTGTGTTTTTGTCAAAGACAACAGGCAAATACGATAGGCAACCTGCATTAATTCCTCATGATTCCCATGTGAAATCCTGGTAACAGTGGGTGGTTGATGCTAGAATATACTTATGGGTGAAAAATAATGTAATGTCTTGAAACTATTGAAAAGACTTAGAACTAGGCTATTTATGGTCGGTTATAAGATAACTTTGCTTGGTGACTCAAAAGTAATTTTTGATTTTGCCATTCATTTTGCATGGATTGTCTTTTGAGAAGAAGCACAAATAATGTTGATGAAAACTAACTATAATTTCTGTAGTTTAAATGTAGCCTACAGTCATAATTAAAATATGTTTGTGAAAGTTGAATACATTTTTTAAATTTTATTTGTTGGCTTTGTTTACGTTTTTTATGTTTACCACTTGAGGTTTCTTGATTATTATTTGTTAATCCTTTATAGTTCAAAAAGAGAAATTTAGATGTAATTTAATTGCACACTTAATTGTTAGTCTAAACATTTCTTCAGCTGTACTTGATAAAATAATTGTGATCTGATGACTTGAACAGGATGAGATGATTTGTAATTACATATGAAATATAGGATATTTTTGTATTAAGCAAGAATGTTTAATGTATCTTAAAGAAATGAATCTACAATGTCAATATCTTAAAATATAATTGTAATAAGACATGTAGTGTATTTATAAACTTGTGTTGCATAAACTTTAATGAAGATGTAAAAAAAAATAAAAAATAAAGTAACAGTAGAATGTGTTTATGTGAATTGAAACACCACCATCTAGTGAACATTTAATAACATTGCAGGATACTTTTTTTTTTGTTTGTTACAATATTTATTTTCCAGTGTCATTAGTCACTAGTCGGCCATAACTACTCACAAAGGCACACAACCATCTGTTCGTATGTATAGCATATTCAAACATGTCTTGTACACACATATGCATTGAAGTAACAAACACTCCTACACACAAAAAACACACACACACTGTGTTTCACTATCTTTGTGGGGACCTGTCATTGACATAATGCATTCCCTAGCCCCTTACCCTAACCATTACAACTAAATGCCTAACCTTAACCCTTACCTAATTATAACCCTAATCCTAAAACCAAGTCTTAACCCTCAAACAGACCTTTAACCTAGTGGGGTCCAGCATTTTGGGCCACACACACACACACACACACACACACACACACACACACACACACACACACACACACACACACACACACACACACACACACACACACACACACACACACACACACACACACACACACACACACACACACACACACACACACACACACACACACACACACACACACACACACACACACACACACACACACACACACACACACACACACACACACACACACACACACACACACACACACACACACACACACACACACACACACACACACACACACACACACACACACACACACACACACACACACACACACACACACACACACACACACACACACACACACACACACACACACACACACACACACACACACACACACACACACACACACACACACACACACACACACACACACACAAAATGGCCTGATCCCCGGACCTGATGGGGAGGATTATTCTGGCTCCACAGACACAACACTGACTAAACAGTGTCTGCAGTTCTTTTATTGGGGCCTCATGCCGGAAACAATTTCTGCAGACTGAGTGCGTATCTTTGTTTAATGAGGTAAGCATGCATGGCTAACCTGTATAACCGCAAATCTGGCATGGTAAAACCAAATTTGTTGTAATTCATAATATTAATAAAGTTCTTTTTTGAAATGTAATTTATTAAACCTCTGTGGCCATGTACCATATCTCCAATGAATTTTTGTGAAAGCAGGAATCCAGATAACAAGACCTGTGATGCTCTCAAGATGTGCAAGTGTAGCTGAGAGCTGATGACCAAATTAGTTTGTTTTTGTGATTCAATTTAAGTTTTATTTTGCAAGACTACTCCTGTGGCACCCATCGAGATCGAGGATGTGTTATCCAAACGAGACCTGCTCGGATCAGCATCATTTTCTTCACGATGCAAACAAAACAATGAAAACATTTCATAATTAGTTGTTAGAAATACAAAGGAGAGACAGGGTCAAGTAGGCAATAACACAGAGAGCTGTCAGTCATAACTGTTTGTTAATTTACCCTCCGTAGTACGGTGTAGCTCTATTTGAGGTTATACAAGGTGGTAGTGAATGTTTCATTAGTTCAAGCTGAGCTAACCAGGAGCAAAGGAGTACATATATTCAGCAGTATTGCCTTTTTTACTTGTAAATACAGTACTAAAGGCAAACAGTTTGGTGTCACATTCCAATAAAGTTAATCTTCTAGCCTGACAGATCAATAATCCAGTGAACTGTAGGTAGATTGCTTTGACGTCCTGTCTGAGTGTAGCTGCTCAGGTTTCTCTCTTTTGGATGGCTTTAACGTTTTAGTGAACAGCTTTAGAAAAATTTTGACTTTCAAATTAATAACAATAACTAGTATAAAGTAATGTCATAGTATGGGCAATGTTATGTCCAATAACAGGTAGAACATGTCTATGCTATAGCAATTACAATAACTATAGTTATTATCAGTATAGTATAAGTCACGCCATCAATATGTTCCAGCACAAACTACGTTAAACCTACCTTAAAGGCAAACCTTAATGGCCGCTGACAAGAGTGATGTCAACTTAAATAAATACATAAATAACTAGAAGGGCATTCAGAGAACGCAGACATCTGCCCTATTACACAATGTTAATGCAGTGTGAATGTTCACAGTCTGGAAGTCATTTTTCTGATTATTCCGACACATGAATGCAGCAGAAACGCCCTATCTTGCAAAGTTAACAAAATTGAAAAATAATTTGTGTATCAGTCTCGTGATTCAGATCCACTCCCAAATGTAAAGGGTTCTTTCTTAGCCCATGCTACACCCTTCCACTTAGTTTCATTAAAATCGGGCCAGTAGCTTTCTGACAAACCGAACCGAAAACATAACCTCTTTGGCGGAGGTAAAAAGCAGAACTAGAGTAGCTTGAGAAAATCCTGACGACCTTCCGGCAAATTTGAGATTTGCTCTGCAAGTCCGTCAGGCCAAGAGCCCATTCGAGCCCATTTCCAATTTTTCCAAATCGGGGCACCAATCACAACCGTTGACAATGACACGATGACATGCTTTTTTAAATTGTCATCCAATTTTAAAAGCTTATTTGTGGTCAGTTTAAGCCAGTGGTTCCCAACCCTTTTTCCTTGGTGCCCCCCCACTCATGTCTAAGAAAAGCTGAGTCTTTGTATTTCTCAGCATGGCTGTGTTTAAAAAATGTTGTCGTCCGGCGACTTTCACGCGCAGAAACTCGAGTGAAAATAATTACCTCTTCTGAAGAGTCCATCATGTTTTTTTAATCCTCAGTGTCCTGCTTGGCTACTAGCAACTGCATGGCGGAGAATTGGGGGCGCGATTACGGAAGGCTTGTGTCATGTGGATGCAATAATTCCTCATGGGGACAACAGACACTACCCACTATAGCTTTAAAACTGATCGGTCAACTGGGACTGTTATGTAATGTAAGCTGACACTCTTCCTAATCAATCAGAAGCAAGTATTTTCTATGACTGTGTTACAAAACTTCTATTAAAGGACTGAAATAAAATCTCCACTGTACATGGTGGAATTTACAATGAAAAGGTCTGAGCCAAAAAATAGCATAAATGTCACATACTGAACTTTTGTTCAATAGAGTGCTTTCTGAACCGTTTGATCCGAAGCCTTTAACTGCCTGCACGCATGGCTCAGTTTCCCTGTTCGGCTGCAGTCCATGCAGAGATTGGCTCCGGAATGGCTTCATCCATCCACTTCATGTAAGCCAGACTGCCGTCCTCCACTGGGAAGCTGAGGACTTCTGGGTTTTCATAGGGGTGGACAGCTCTTAAAGGGACCCATACAAACACAAACATGTCAGATAGAACATACAATTTCTTTATTTCGATGAACACTACAGCAGCAACTTATATCTGTAATAGGTAAGGCAAATTTATTTGTGAAGCACCTTTCGACAACAAGGCAATTCAAAGTGCTTTATAGAAGACATAAAGGCGCTAAGACAAGATATAAAAGAAACACACACATAAATAATCACCTGGTGTTATCTTTATAAAAATAAAATCCGAGGTCAGGCGGCGTGTTTCCGACTTTGACCTCGGAAAATCAGAGTACAAATGGAACACACTATTAATAACTGCAGTTTTCAGGGCCTGTGGGTAATAGCCTGAGTGGAGAGAAGTGTTGACTATTTGCAGATCTGATCTCATGCATTTAAAACATTATTGAGAAAAGCCTGAAGGCAGAAGTAGCAGTTCGGCAGTCATCCAAAAATGTATGCACAGTATTTAGGTGGCCCCTGTAGATGATTAAGTATAGAACTGGATCTGAGGAAGTCAACTGAAAAGCAACATGTTTAAAACAAGCACATTTCCCTTAAGACAGCTGCCTGTGTTGGAAAGGATTATTGTTTATAATAAGGTCCACAAACAAATGAGGAACTAACTGCTATTGGCATTACCATTAGTTAATGAGTAAATCATAATCAAATGTGATTTTCAAAAAAAGCTAATGGTTAGTTAATGATTAATTGAGAAACGAGTGAGGAACAAATCAAAAACTAGATGATAATTGCAGATATTTAGGAACTAATCATTTCTTAATGATTCATAAATATATGATCTCCCAGTCTGTTCTTGAGTAACTCGTCATTATCTAGCATATAGTCCTCCATTAGAAATAATTAATATGTTATACTATCATTATACGTGTTAATGATTAATCAATTATCAAGTAGTTCCTGATTTGTTTCTCACTTGTTTCTCAATAAACAAATAATTAACTTAGCATTAGCTACTCTATAAAATGTGATTAGGAGTTACTCATTAGCTAATGGTTGCTAATGGAACTTTCACTTCATTCCTTATTTGTTCTTCATTTGCTCCCTGGTAACTACTCAAATTTTGTGACCTTTTTGTAAAGTGTTAGCAAATTATTCCACAAAATTCTTATGTACTTCACTCCTAAAACTGAAGTTGTGAGGAGTTGACTTGATAAGAATTGCTTCACTGTTAACTTGGTCTAACCAAGTTTCAGTTAAAAACATAAAATCCAGATTGTATTTGATAATTAAATTATTAACTAAAATGTTAATGTAATAAAGCAAAAATCTTAAAAGCATTCTTTGTCAATTTAAAACATATTTTTGAAGACGGACAACAATTGCTATGCAATTTGATGAGAGCAGATTTTGTTAAGTACATTTTGTTCCTTCTATTATCAAAACAGGTAAAAGGAACATGCCGTTCACAGAAGAGCACAACAACTGGAAACAGATTGGTATAACAGAATGTGTTTGGTTGGGGTGGAGGCAGATGCTGTGCCAGTGAGTGGGGAGTGAAATAATGCCAGTGTTAACCAGTGCTCCCATTCTATAAGTGAATCCTATAAAAGGGGTGAGCCAGGGAAGATGGGAGAGTGAAGAGAAGAAGAATTAGGAGACAGATCCATGAGCTAGTTGTCAACACGCTAGTCTATATCCACCTCGTTCCACTTCTGGGATTGCTCTCGTTCTGCCGGAAATTCCGCTGGGTGATTCTTTGTGTTGTAATTTTTAGTTAGACTATCTGTCCAATCTGAGTTTTCTGTTGCACGACTAAAACAACCTTTAAACGTATAGATGTTCCACCAAAACAAGTTCCTTCCCGAGGCTATTTTGCAACGGCACCGTGGCTTCGCTTAGCACCGCCCAAGACGATTGTGATTGGTTTAAAGAAATGCCAATAAACCAGAGCACATTTTTCTCCCATCCCGGAATGCCGCGTGGACTAGCCAGAGCCTCCTCCGCAGCGCTGTGGAGGAAGGTCTAGCAAAGCGAGACTGTCAACACGCTGACATTGGGGCTGCAATGTTTTGTCTTTGTGGCGCTGAGGCTGCTGTGTGTAACCAGAAATGGTACATCAGTGCTCCAAATCTGCTTCAGTGGAGGCCACCT
Organism: Zingel zingel; assembly: GCA_023566125.1. Lineage (NCBI taxonomy): Eukaryota > Metazoa > Chordata > Actinopteri > Perciformes > Percidae > Zingel > Zingel zingel. The sequence continues at coordinate 26,075,368 of CM042329.1, read as the reverse complement.
ACCCTGAAAAGATGCCTACATCTCCAGAACAGATTGAAGGTATCAATATATTTGATCCTTTTCCGACAACAAATTTTGCTGAGCCATGTGTGCGGTGATACAAGTCTGTTTGATCCCTCTAATGAATGTTGGCAGTGGTCCACTAATAATAAATTGTGCTTCCAGTTTGTCCACACAGTTAAAAGGTTCAATGAAATCCTGACTTATCTCTGCAAATATCTTTGGCCCCAACATGTAGAATAATAGGATTCATTTTGCTGTATCTCCCACAACTTGAGTTACAGGTTGAATTGTGTCTTTAGATGAGTTATTCCCCTTTCCACAACATGTGCCATCTCCACTTAAGCCTAAAGAAGATTTAATTAATGTTTCGAACCTGTTTTCCAGTTGTACTGCCGGGGGCCTTTATGTCCCTTTGGCTGTGCCCCAGATGTCCCGGGTTGAAGTAGACTCAGCACAATCCATAAAATGTGCCCTCTGTGGGAGTACAGTCTTGCAACTTTAGGTTTTGCACACAGATTATCCCAGCAGGTAGAGCACATTATTCACTGGTTTTGTCTCAGTGAGTCTTGGGAAAGGTATGGCTCCATTTGTAGATAGCTAGACCTCTAAGTTACTGTTCATAAATCATCCTCTCAAAATATTTAGTAGTTATAGGAAATGTCCTTAAAGGTTCCATAGTTTGAGAAGTAAGAAGAAGTACGAAAAATTAGCAAATTAACAGCAAAGCAGAGAGCAAGCAGTGTTGGGAAGAATACTTTCAAAACATATTATGTTACAGAATACAGAATACATGTCCAAAAATGTAATTTGTAACGTATTCCGTTACGTTACTTAATCTGAGTAACGTATTCTGAATACTTGGATTATCATGTCAAACGGGGCTAGTCGGTCTTTCAACGGCTCTGGGGATAGTAAATCAGCACGTAGGAGAATGTAAAGTCACACGTCAACTATAAAATACCAAGGTGACCAGTAAAACTACAGTAGATGACTACCATTGGCTAATTAAAAAAAATAACTTGCTTTAAGATGCTTCTTCAGGTTGGAGGTGGAGTAATTTGGACGCTGAAAGGAGGTTGGTTGCTGGTAAGCAGAGGTTGCACTGCACAGTTATATTTCGTTCTCCCTGTTCTTTCTTTAATGTGAAATGCTGTTTGAATTTCCAAGATAGAAACGCATTCCTGCCCTGGCTCTGTTGTGCCGGTTCCGGCTCCATCTCTACCTCTATCAGTGATCACGCCAATAGCTAATTTTTTAGTTGTCATATTGGGGCTTCTGGGAAATGCATGGAGTTGCCTTATCTATTCAGAGAGTGAATAAACTCCTGAAATAGAGAAGTATCGTCATGTAATCCATTGATTTCAACAATGTAACTGTATTCTAAATACCAACTATTTAAATTGTAACTGTAACGGAATACAGTTACTCATAATTTGTATTCTGAATACGTAACGCCGGTACATGTATTCCATTACTCCCCAACACTGAGAGCAAGTGAGAAGAGCGTCTGCACTGTAGCAAAGCAAGAATGCAGCAATCAATCACAAATGGCCAAATGAGCAGAAATGTGGATGATTAACTCTTAATGGTTATTTGATGGTGTTGCAGTGGAAAGTTGTTTCAAGTAGTGTATATGTGAGACAAGAACATCTAGTAACTTCTGCAACTCTATAACAATAAAATGTAATCTATAAAAACTATTGGTTGCATAATGACAAACTATTAACAAAACATTCAAAAGCAGATATTTCCCATTTTTTTGATGTCATGAAATCATAAAGCTGAAGCAACTAAACCCTCTTATACAGTAAATGAGCAACAACAATATATTATGACAAATTATTTTTACAAATAAAATTATGCAAATGTTTGATCACAGTTTTGATGACTAGTGCAGTGGCACATTGGAGGTCCTATTTATTAAGAGTGGAGTCATTTTAAGTACACTATAAGGTCCAAGTTAGAAATAACTGCAATGATCCTTTAAAGCATGTCTACAGTAGAATGCACAGCTTAAAGCTTTAGTGTGTAACTTTTTTATATTAATAAACGTCCGTTACATTCAGGCCATTGACAAATGAGTTCATACAAAGCTAATTAAGACCATCAGCTCCACACAATTCTCTGTATTTGTCAGTATGGCTGTGTTCAGAAAATTGATAATTACCTCTTCTGAAGAGTCTGTCATGTTTTTTTAATCCTCCGTGTCCTCCTTGGCTACTAGCAAGTGTGTGGAAGAGGGGTGGGGGTGGTATGCAATCACCATAGGCTTGTGTCATGTGGATGCGCCAACAGTTTTGTTGTCATTACTTAGAATTCCTTATGGGGGCGACAGAAACTACGCACTATAGCTTTAAGCATGAAGTTGGTTTGAAACAGTTTGAGATCATCTGAAATAACCACCACATAAAGGAACCTCTCACCTCACATATTCTATGACTTGCTGGATCCTGGAGGTCTTTGTTTTCACCAGCTGCAACAACAGTGACATTTCATCTTTATAGTTCGGCTTACTATTTCAGCATACCTGTTGAGTATGTTTACCATAAAAAGGACTTTGTCAGTAAGCTTACCATCAGAACTTCACTTGCATCCTGGATTTCACCGTTCCAATAGTACCTAAAGAACCAGAAAACACAAGACATTAGAACTGCACCAGGCACATGAAGGACTTTAAAGGGTAACTACTGTTTTTTTCAACCTGGACCCTATTTTTCCTATGTTTTTGTGTCTACGTGACTGATGGGAGCACCAATCTTTGACGTTGATCCAGTATTAAGCAAGATCGTTGCAGTCCCCAGCGGCAAAGCAAGCTACAATGTAAGTTAATAGGGCAATCATCCAGCTTGTATTTACCTTCACAAAAGTGCTCGTTTTGCCACTGAAAGGCTCAGATTATTATTCTAAGTGTCTGACAATGATTGTTGTTCCCACCAGTCACTTAGACACTTAGAAACATATGAAAATAGGGTCCAGGTTGAGAAAAAACAGTAATTACCCTTTAAATTATTAGGGGATGAAAAGTATCAGTACAGGGTGTAGAGCCTTTAAATTCAGTTTAAAAAAAAAAGCTTTAATGAAAAACTGTATTTTCCAAAAGAACACAACAATCAAACCTTGCCCGACCATGTATTACGGCAGCTGTGATTCACAGTGATACTGTCAAACTGTTCCAGACAGGCTTTTATGATGTCAAGTGCAAAACTACCTCTTTACTTTCAAACATGGTGCGTTTGTGAAAGACAGCAAAACCCAAACTAACAACCCATATTTAAACGTGAAATGTCAAAATAAATATTGAAGTGTAAGCCTAAATAAGCCTGGATATAACTGAAACTTCTTCATTACACGAGTGCACTCATTCACACAAAAAAACACCACCTCCATCACCCCCTAAACTAATCCAAACACATCCTCTATTTTTAGGCTAAAGCTCTGTTTGGTTAACAGATTTAATGCTGCCTTTTCTATTCAGTTACTTTCCATCCTCTCCAGTTCTTTCTCCCTTGTACTTTTGTGGTTATGCATTAACAGGAAAGCTAATCCATGCATATCAACGTATGACCACGTTGAAGGCTAACTGCCACTCAGTGTCTAGTGATTGGAAAGCATTCAAATGCAGCCCATTCACTGTGTAGTTTCCTAGGTAACCCAGCTATTTAGGAGAGAGAAAAAAAAGAACATATGTGTTTGTGTGCGTAAGTGTCTGCACATGTGAGGAACATTATAACTAAGCGAGTCTTTGTGTTGGTGCCTCAGCAGGGTACAAAGTTGTGTCAAGGTAGGGGGGAAATATGATTTACATTGTAGAGGTCCTGGAGAGAATGTTAATACTGGCCGCCAGCCGCCTCTCCATGATCGCCCTGGGGGAAAAAAACGACAGAATGGTAGGGAGCGTGGATGGAAACGGAGGGGGTAGGCATGGAAAGAGAGGATAGAACAATTAAACACTTACAAGCCACAAGCTGTTTATCAATTACAGCATGAAACTGAGCCCGTCATTATGTTGCTTGTCAAGCAGGCTGCAGGAAAAGACTTTTATCCATTATGATTCAGAAAAGATGGAAAACTTTGCTTTTTGCAGCTGCACAGCTGGAATTTTAGTATATTACCAGCTCAGTCGTGCCTCCTCCTCTAACAAGTGTCCCTGAAGGAGGTGATCTGGCAACCGTTCTGTACACCAATACCTTCTGTCTTGTAAATAGAGCTCATTTACATGCTGCTAAAATGCCAACAAAGAAGTTGAGAGTGCAAACACAGCACTGTGGGTTTGATAGGATTGTATCTCTTCTCCAGACAGAAAAGTCAAACTTTACTGTTATGTCTGGCTGACTGACTTTGAAATCAAATATCAAACCAAATCCATACCAAAGCAAAGGAATTTCATTAGCATCCGGATTAAAGGAATAGTTTGATTTTGTATTAGTATTTTGTACACTGTTTGTTTTGTTGCCGAGAGTTAGATCCTGAGGATTGATACCTCTCATGTCTGTATGGTAAATGTGAATTTGGGCCAGCAGCCGGTTAGATTAGTTTAGCATAAAGACTGGAGGCAGGGGGTAACAGGTGGCATGGCTCTGTCCAAACTAAATGTTGTGGTTTTCTAGGCCAGGCGCAGTGCCAGGCAACCAGCAGAGTTTTCAGTAAAGTTTTTACACTTCTGTTTTTTGAAATGACATGTTAATTAATTAGTGAGCTTTAGAGGTGCCAACATGTAGAACTATTTCCTTTAAAGTATTTGAGCTCAATCATTTAACATCACAAATGAAACCATGTGTTCCCAAATTTAGCTTCATTTTCAAAGCGCTACAGTAGTGTTAGGGCTGAACGATTTGGAGGAAAAAAAAAGATTTTTCTACCAGATATTCCGATTCGATTTGCAATTATTTTTTAATTTTTTTTTAAAGTATAGCTAAAGTTAAATATTCACTGTGTAACAGATAAAACATGTCATGGAGCATTATAACATGAGACACCATCAAAACGGCTCTATATTTTTATGCAAGTATGAGAACATAGATATGAATTGCCAGCAATAAGCACTAATCAATTTCTTTTAATAAGCATCGAACATTAATCACAAAAGCTAAAGTTATAATAATAATAATGATCTGATTATCTGATGATCTGATATACCTCAGTTCAATAACAGCATCTACATATTGCACCTGCTACGATCATGTTAAATAAAGTAATACAAAATAAATGAAAAATACACTAAAAATAGGACATTACTGTAAACAATCTGTCATATGGAACATTATTCCAGCATTTGTCTTGTGAAAAAAAACAGTAAATATAATAATACAAAGAGGAATAAAAAATGTTAAACCAAATGTTACACCAAACATTCAACTAAATATTCACGTTTGATGAATCGTGGTCTTCACGATTAGCTAATCGCATTCTTTCAAATGGCGATTTCGATTTGAAAACGATTAATCGTTCAGCCCTAAGTAGTGCGATGCAGACTGTGAGATGTAACCTGTAGGGAGTTACTACTGTACCTGCCAATGTCCTTGGCTGCCTGTTTGTTGGGACTGTTGATGAGAAGAACAGAGTGGTGGCCTGGTACATAACTCCCTGTGACGGCTGAATGAAGCTGGACCCCAATGGACTGCAACCCAGGATACATGGACACAGACAGGACCAAGAGCTATACAGGGGGGGTTGGGTGTGGTGTAGGTGCAATAAGAGACATCTCAAAGGGTTGAAATGTCAGAGTTCTAACGGGCTTTAAGATGCATGTTTGTGGCATCCCGGGATGATGTTTTGTATCTGACATAAATTATTTGGACATGTGGCTGTTTCTTGCTGTTTTATGTTTGGATCAGACAAAGTAAACTCAATTTAATTATCGACTGTCCTCTGAAAGGATTGCATGTTTGGATTGAATTCAGTATTTATCCTCTTATTATTTGGCGCTGTCTGTCACAGATAAATGAACCTCGGCTTGGACGCAGTGACCAATTTATAATCTGTCCTACTTCTCTGCACAGCGACGACATCACAGCCAGACATAGCTGCACGTAAATCCTAACACATATATGTTAGAGAATAAACGCAATTAATAACAATTTAGCGTTGGAATTACTTAGGACTTTTCTCAAAGTTTTCAAATGAGAAATTATCATAAAAAGCGTATGGAACAATCAGAGTGGCTCTTACCAAACATGAAATGAGCAGCATCGACCGAAAGACAGAGAGGAAGACAGACTCTTTAGAGCACCGCTGGAACAGCCACTCCATCCTGCTAGTGGCAACAAATGTCATTCCCAAAGTCCGGCCGGCTGGTGCAGATAATAAAAGAGGGACACACTTCCGTTCATAAAACCGCTGAGACTTTCTCCGGGGATGATTAGTGTTCCGTTATTTTTATCAGCATTTCAGTAACGGTTAAACCGCTGCTTTGTGAGAGAAACAAACATTCAGAAAACGCATTACCTTTACAGAAGAAGGGCATTGTGTTGACAGGTACTTTAAGCCGGACGTCAAAGGCAGAGATAAATCTCCGCGCCGTTCAATTGGTTGCTTGACACTTCCTGACACGACGGCGACCAATAACATTGCAGGTTTACCTTCCGCTGCCCGGCCTCCGGGCTCGGCTCATAATCGGCTTTGGTGTATTTAGCATATTAACATAACTTCTTTCAGCCTCAGAGCGGCTATTCAAAGCTGGGATTCCTCGAAATGAGAAGAGAATAACACTTGTTTTAAAACGATCTTCTTCTTTAGCGGTGGGAATCGAAATAGCCTATATAGCCTATACTACACTGTTTAGTATAATTATAAAGCTATAGCCATCTTGTATAAAGTACTTGAAAGCAATACTTAAGTTAAAGTACAAGTATTTCATCATAAAAAGACTTTGGTAGAAGTTAAAGTCACATTTCAGAATATTACTTGAGTAAAAGTCTGATATTTAGTCTGCTGTAATAAGTATCAAAAGTAAATTTCTGATATTAAATGTACTTAATTAGTAAAAGTGAAAGTAAAGAAAACACTTGAACTTTATTGTGGCTTCCTTATAGTAAAGCATAATATTCAGGGTTGCCAAACCTTCTTAAACATCAAAGTCTGACATTATCAAAAAGAGAAAAACAGAAACAGAATTTTCATTTTTTTGTTCACTCCAACGTACGAAAACATTTCGAAGACACTAAGGGGAAATGTAGTGAAGTAAAAGTTTCCAGAAATATAAATAACAAAGTGAAGTACAGGTACGGGACAAGTCTACTTAAGTACAGTAACAAAGTATTTGTACGTAATGTCACCTTTAATTTGATATCATATGCTGTGCTAATGCTATGTTAACGCTGGTATACAATGTAGCCTACTCAAGTACTGTACTTCAGTAATGTTGGAGGCATTTGTACTGGAGGATACTTTACTACTTTATGTCTAATATATCAGAGGAAAAAAATGATACTGGTAGCAGACATGTTTTGCAAGGCTTCTGTGTTGGAACATATTCAATCACTATGGCAACACAATGCATAAGGTCCACATAGGCTACCTTATTATCTACAGTAGGCCTATGTGAGAAAGAAGAACATCACAACTGACAGTCTTCACAAAGTCTCAATACTGCAACTATTATAAGCTCTTTAGTCATTGCTGTGAGTTGTACACTTTGAAGACTTAAAACCAATTCACAGATGATAAAATTAAATAAAAAGACACCATCTATGCAAAAGATTACAGTTTCAAGGGACACTTGATGCAAACTGCAATCAGGAGAGAAAAAAATATTAGCTTTGAGTGGCATTTAATAATTAACACTTGGCACCTGCTCTGAACAGTGTGTGTTTGTTTTCACACTGAAAGCGCTGGTTATTTGGAAACAATATATAAACATTTTTTGCAGATAAACAGCACAGAAACAAACACATGCGAAAAACAGAGCCAAGCAAAAAGTACATTTAAAAGAGTAAAACCATATGTGTGTGTGATTTACTGATCCTCTCTGCTGGCAAAAAAAGGCAAATCACATACAAAAACCCAGATCTACTTGTGTTGGCACACACACACACACACACGCACACACACACACACACACACACACACACACACACACACACACACACACACACACACACACACACGCACGCACACACACACACGCACACACACACACACACACACACACACGCACGCAGACACACACACACACACACACACACGCACGCACACACACACACACACACACACACACACACACACACACACACATACACACACATACACACAAACAGTGACTAAAGCAACTTTCAGATAAGCTAAAAAGAAAAACCAAGGGCCCTGCTAGGCTGCATGTGAATGAGGACGATACAGACAAACAGGAATCTTAAAGTAATATGAATAATTCAGAGGTGGATTGTTGAAGCTAGAGCAAACCAAACGGTCTGATATGGTAGGATGGAAACTATAGACATGCAGTAGTAAGACAGATTAGTGGAGGCACAATCATGTCAGTATTGCAGCTATTTTGGTTACCGTACATGGCCAATAAGTTGGAATATTCGATTGGATGTGTACTGACGGAAGGATTTTTGTTAAGTGTTTTTGTTTGTAAGATGTCCACATGGGGGAGTTGTGGGTCCATGCATTCCTCTCTTCATGCCATCCTTCCATTGTGAATACATGTAATGTTCATTTAGCATGTATAAAACTCTCATCCACTGAACGTAAATGTAAATGGTCCAACAAAGCAAGTTGCATGACTCATCCCATTCCTTTTTTTTCTTGACCTCTTCCCTGCCAGCCTTGCATACTTTGTTTTGCCACTGTCTTCCGCCTTCATTGGACACTGCACAGATCACGGAGCGCACAGCAGGGGGCGCCGTGGGTGTCTGAGCTTCACAGCAAACCCATTTATTTCCCAAGCTCACACAGGCTTCATTTGAGAGCCCATCAGAGAGCCCCAATAGAGCCACTTAAGCCACTGTTCCCTAAGATGAAAGAAGGAAAGCGAAATAGGGAGATAGGAAGAAAGGCTAGGCGGAGGAGAGGTGTTTGATCTGCTTGTTCTGGGGCATCACTCACAGGGGTTCGCTTCCCCTAAGGAGCGCTGAGACCTGTTTGTCCCTTAGAAGTAAAATGTGAAAAATAGGATAAATGTTATTTCTGTCTATGCTTCTTGTCTGTTTATGTGCTGCATAAAAAGGCCACAAGGTACAGTAAGAGAGCACAAAGGACAAAATGAGAGATGAGAAGAGGAAAAGTACAAAGGTGCCTTGCCTAATTTACCATGAAACTATGATTGTGTCTTGGTGGGATCAATGAAGTTGCCTCGCTGTGAAATAAAACGAAATCTAACAGGGAGAATCAGAGCGATGAGTGAGGTGTGTGAACACGGAAACAGAGAAGTTACAGAGAATGGGAACTCTGAAGGGCTTGGTACGGTGTTGTCTGCCTTTCTGTGTGGCAGTGCCATTACTGCATTGAATGGGAGGTAGAGGATGTAGACACATAGTACTGGACACACGGAGGTCAGATAAGTCCTAATGAAGGGACTTTCCAGGCTGTGATTACCTCTAAAGGAAGAGACTGGTCCTCCCAAAGAGGTTAATTAAACAAGTCACGGGGGAAGTGTCTCCATCACCGCAGTGAACCCCGGTGACCCCTCCATCCTCTAGGACAGACATAGCCATCCATCACAGCTGATTCCTGGGCTGGCTGAATGCTGCTGGTGCCACTGAAACCCCTGAGTGACTAAAAACACAGAAGTATATGTAGCAGCGCTGCAATTCTGACAGCGTGGAAAAAGAAAATATACCACTGCCGAGACATCCCTTGCTGAAGTCCCTCAGGTAATGAAACCTCTCCTCTCTCAAGGTTCAGACAAACACCATATCTTGTCATCTTCCCTCCATTCGCTTTTTTTTTTTGCCCTCCGTGTCACAACTACTGGAGCACACAAGGCCATTTATCAGAAAACTGAAACGACTGTCATGTTGTTTATTTCGTCTGTGCTCTCAAGAAAAGATTCCAAAAACAGAGTATTTATGTTGGTTTAGCAACATAAGCACACTGTTCGTATGGGTAAGCGTTTAAGCTTAATGCTTGCTGCGAGGAGAAAGCAGAGTGTGGGAGCATTACCTTCCTTGGACACAGCATGAAAGAATCAGCCACCATCAATAAAAAACAAAATCCCTCCAGCAATCCCTGCTAAGAAGAACGATTTGTCATCACTATTTCCTAAGTTCTTGGAGGGGAGGACAAAGGTGTGATAGTGTGCAAAATGGAGAGACATAGCAAGAAGGGGAGATAAGAGGAGAGACAAAGAGAGAGAAATGAGCGTTTTGGTTGATTGGGTTTGAGAGAGGACAGAGAGCCTGGAGCAATCTTACAGGAAAAAGTTAAACATTGTCATAAATCTGTTCTCGTGGAGTTCACCTGCAGCGGCGGGAGGCTTAAATCACATCATGCTTGATTGGTTGAGAGGGAGAAGCCGATCATGAACGCAAAGGGAGGGCCACCTCCAACTCAGAAAAACCTGTGCTTCCTCATTACACTTTCCTCACCGAGCTGTCTGCAGCATAACCATTCCTCGTGCAGACGCAGGTAGAATGAGCTCATTCCTTCTCCATTCACAAGCTGAGTGCACCAACATTCAGAAGGGGGAGAAGCATAATAAGTTCAGACTCCAAGTTAGAGTGCCTGCAGGCAATAAAGTGGAGGATGAACAGTGGAGACTTGATGTAAGAAGAGTGTGTGCGTGCATGTGTTTCGAAAGAGGGTTACATTTGAAAAAAAGAGACAAATGTTGCTCCTGACTGCAGCATCTCTTCACTTAAATTTTACAAATCCTCTTAAAAATATTTATCCTAAATATTTTCCACAGGGATGCTGCGATTGACGACTCTTACATTTGAAATACTAAATGGAAATGGACACGCTCGCAATTCTGGAGAGGTTTCCAAAAGATGAAAACTGAGCCCTACAGGTGGGTTTATGGTTAGTGTTCTGCTCATACAGTATGCATGCGTAGATGTGCTCTCAAGCTGAACGCTTACATATGCAAAGAAGTTTCAGATAACACATATTAGTGGATAGAATACAAACTTCTGAATGTTCAGTTCGGCAGAAATTCTGACCGTAAAGGCAAGGTCATTTGGAAAAAATGGCACTGGAAAAAAAAACACATTCATTGATGTGCTGTCCAATGCAGATCAATCTTGGAGCTGGAGCTGTATAGTTTGGATGTGTGTCTGTGTGTGTCGACCTCAGGCACTCAACCATCAGAAAGCGGTATTATGGAAATGCAGGAATCACCATGAAAAGGGCAGCCAGAGGCATGCTCAGAGCAAGATTTTATATACAGCACCTAATCAGCCAACCAACTGCCTTAACTCCCATGTCCCCTGTTTATAAGTCACCCTTAAACCTGCAACCACTTCACCTTATCTCTTCTTCTCCCTCTTCATGTCACAATGACAGACAATTTAGTCTCAAATATTTCCCTCGCCATGTACTAACGCTCCTGTTGTGTCAAATCCTGCCTACTTGCCCTGCAGTAACCCCTCTGTTCCCGCCATGATTCCCCACACACCTGCACACCTGTTCCAACTTCACCATCATCTCATTAGCATATATACTGGCTCACTTCCATTAATTCCCCGCCAGATTGTATGTGTCTAGCCATTTTCTCTGCCTGCCTAAGTTTTGCCTGTTATGACCCCCCTGCCTGCCTTTATGACACCTGCTCAATAGCCGGATCCCCCTATTGGATAAGTTTGCCTCATCTATCCTGCCTCCCTGTTTTAGACCTTGAGTTTTTTGTTTTATTGAACTTGTCTCAGAGTCGTGCTTTTGGCTCCAAATGTGTTTTTACTGAGCCTTCACACTTCATCCTCTCTGTTAAGAAAGCAGCCTCTTCTTTCCTGTGTTAATTGTTTTCTACCTGGGCCTTGTTCTGCTCAGCTTATTAGTCAGACCTTCACTGCCAGCCAGCTGATAACCTCCAACTGCTGCGAGCAATTAACAAGAGTTCACCTACAGTAACGCCCAGGAAGAGGGATCCCCTTAAAGCCAGAGGAGCGGAGAGACGGACATAGCAGAGAAGGTTAGAACAGAGAGGAAAAGAGAATAAGAGATATAGAGAGAAGGGTTGGGCCTTTTTTATAGTCATTCAAAGGGAAATCAATGCTAATGAATTTGTTGGTTCATGCAATGTGCTGATAAGGAAATTAACAGTTTAAAAGGATGCTGCGGGTGCATGTTTGTGTGTGTGTGTGTGTGTGTGTGTGTGTGTGACCAGAAACTGATAAGAAACAGGATGTTTAGTTTCAGGGATGGACAACCCACTCTGCAAGGTACAGCAAAACACAGGTGTCCCCTCCCATTAGGGAGCGGTCTTAACTAAAGACCTGGTCAATATCTTGGGCGTTGTATCGATTAAGCGACCGTGTCTGGTTTGCTGCGGTTCAGATGATGCAGCCAATACAGATGTAATGTTAGCCTGCTTTGATAAGAGACTGTTTTTGTCAAAAAAAACACTTCTCTCTCCTTTAGAGGATAAATGCCCTGCCCAGGGTTTTAAAAACTGTGGGTATGTAGAGGAAAGTGTACTATAACATGGGCAGTGCTTAAATTAAACCAGGACCCGACCAAGCATGCAGCCAGTACTGAAAAAGCAGATATCATTTTTAGTTTCATAACACCAGTCCCACTTCTGAGTCAGTCTCAGCGAGGCGCACCTAACATAGATTGATTATATGGTTGAAAAAGAGGAAAAAAGGCTGTGGTTTAACAAAAAAAAAAGTTGATTATATTTTGTCACGTGTAACAAAACATGGATATCCCTCTAGCCGTTGTTCTCTTATAAGCATCAGTCAAACTGTGCCACGCACAGTGCCAATTGCTATCAGACCATAATGAAATCACAACACACTTTTTTAACTAATGGGAGATTTGCTTGGCTAAACTTGCTTGGTTCCTGTTGAAAAGAATGGCTGTTGTTGGTACTAATTATTTGAGAAGCCAGGCAAAGGCAGGTGTATGACTACTCTATGTGCTGGTGGTAGGGGGAGGCTGCTCTTCAAAAGTCCTAATTAAAGTGGGAAGGTGTATAAAAATGCTACAAATTAACAATGCTTCCCTGGAGGTATCACGTATTTTGCAGGTTGCATGAGTAAACATATTTGCTCTGCCTAGTTATCTGCAAATATTTGTTGGCCTTCACAGTTTCACAGTGCTACAATGAGCATAGTTGGGAGGGTGGAGGTTTACAGCAGATAACAATAGAAGCAGGAGCGGCATAGATCAAACGATTTTATTTCTGTTGTAACTGGGAGAAGGGGGCTCCTTCTGTGTCTCTTCTGGGACTACTGCTCCAGATTCTGATATCCATTCTCCCTTTGTTTTCTCTCTTGGCCCTTTGAAATATTTAGTGAGAATCCCTGACTAACACATACACATATATTAAGTGTGTGTGTGTGTGTGTGTGTGTGTGTGTGTGTGTGTGCACATTTACAATCACTACACTCCCTCCAGGCATCAATCATCAACCATGCACTAAACATCTGGATGTGGACAGTCTTTCCCTCAGGACAATAACACTTCAGATCTCTCCATTTTAGCATAGAGCTCATACTGAGGGATTGCTCCTCTGAGCCCAGCCCTGGTACTTCATGTTACCACTGGAGGCTCCACTGAGTAATCTCCCCTCAAAAACTACCCGATGATTACGGAAAGGTGTTTACGTAGGTGGACCGTTCAACGCAGTAGGCTGTGAGAAAGTGAAAATGGAACTTGTGAGCAGAAAAAGTGTTGTTTGGCAGTACTTTCAGTCAAAAGAAGGCGATTCAAGTCGAGCCACATGTTCAATTTGCAATGTCATTTTGTCTCGTGGTGGCAAGGACCCTAAACAATACACAACATCACCACTGTTAAAACATTTGCGTATGAAACATCCGAAAGAATACGAGTTGTGCATGAAGGAATCTACAGACAGCAGCCAAAATGCAGCAACTTCAGGTACAGCAAAGGAAGGACAGTCACAGCTAAAAACTTGTGTTAACCAGACGACCATTACCAGCGTTGCTAGCCCTACACTGAACAAAAATAAAATGAAAAATACACTGCTGTGGACGTTGTTTACTTCATTAATGTGTTTACTGTGTTAATGGACTGAGGATGGGAGTAGGATTCGGTATTCGGATTCGGAAGAATCTTAACCAGTGGATTCGGTATTCGGCTGAACCCCAAAAATCTGGATTCGGTGCATCCCTAATGAAAACATATCGACCCTTGCAAGTATACCTGTTTAAAAATGTGAAGCTTTTAAAGGTTGATAAGTTGATTCTTAGAAAATACAGGTCAAACAGGCAAAGACACACATCTTCACGCTAGAGGATGTTATGTATGACCTTCCACAAGACAGTATAATAACCACTATTTCATGATGCTACTGTAGCTCCACAGTCCCAGGTATGGCCTTTACCTTCAGCAGAGCACAATTTTCTAAGAATCTCCCTGCAATCTGTACCACCTTGTTAGTGCACATGCACCATATGAGGTCTGTTGTATTAGTTATTCCAATGCATGTCTTGTTATCCATATAGATGAGGGAGGGAATAGACCAACAGATGGTCAGGGAAAGAAAAAGTCACAAGCACAAAATCATCCACCAGGTTCACATGCATCACCTGCACACACACACCTAGAGACTCACAGACAACACTCTCTGCCACCAAATATTTCACCAGTCTCCATTTGTGCTCACATCTCTGCGATGTCTTGGAAGCGAGCCAGGCAGCCAATTGTGTGTAAAAGTTGCGCAGGGATTGCCAGCAGAGATTTAATCTCAGCTCCCTTTCCAGGAGTTTCCTGTTGTTATCTCTAGGTCTGGGAGGTACTAAAGAGTATCAATAATGTGGTTATTTCACCTATATGTATCTTCAAAAACTATGAATTGTACAGGAGTATGCCCCATTGGCTTTCAAACTACAGCACATTTCTTTAACTACTTGTAAACACTGCTAGCTCTTCCATCTCTGGAGGAATCCCACATCCAATTTCAGAGCGTTTATCTTCTAATAGAAAGCATTTGCTAAGCTAATTGGAGATATACTTGCAAATGGGACACCACCTGGTGATTTACTTCAGAGTAACAAGATATATATGTATACAAATGAGACTCTAGTAAGATAATTAAACAAATCTGGAAAGGTATTGTAAATATGAATAGGCTTATCTGTTTTTTTTTTTTTCAATAAGTAGCTGATACGCATTGATGGACTTTTTTTATTTAGTTTGAAAAAAGAAAAACGTTTCAGCACTCACATTCTGTACGAAAACCTGCCTATCAGTCCTTTTGAAGACTGACAGTCATAAATTGTTTATTAATCCTGTATAGGACATTAGGTAATATGCTGTTAGCTGGAAAATAGATCCATTAGTGTGTGACTGCATGGGAGGTGAAGAGGGGGCAAAAAACCTTAAAAGGTTTTCCTATTGCACCAGTTAGCTTATATTTGTCAAAGCAGTCTGGCAAGAGATAGGCCACACAGTAACAGCAACAAGAAACAAGACAGTAAGCTGTAAAATATAGACCAGGTAAATGTTTTTTTTTTCCACTGTTGCCCACATGACCTTTGTTCTATCATTGTGCTGTGGCCCGGTGGCCTGCTTCTTCCATTTGACACAATGAAGACAGACGAGCGTCTCTGAGATGTGCTCTCTGTGCTCTGTTTTGTCTGATTTTTCTCTCCACAGGTTTCCTCTGACTGTCACACACCTGCATGGACTACATTAAAAAATATGTTGGTTTCTGTACACTCTTATATAACCTATACACATAGGGATGTGAGGAAGAATATGTCACCAATCAACACTGTCAATAGAAATGTACATGATCCAGTTACACATATAATAGCTCTATAATCAGCCAGCTAAATCAGCTTATGTCCATCTTCACATACACACACACACATGTATATGAAGGAGAAAGGTATCTGGAAAAACTGCTTTCCACTTGCTTGATGAATCATATTTAACTTGGATCAAGCTCCATGTGTTATTAATGCCTTAGATAATCAACCTGTATTGTAGGCTACATAATGAATGAACATAAGTCAATGGCTTTGAGTAATGAAGTGAGGATGTACTTCACACTCCAAGGAAATAGCTGAGCACCAAGTATAGCATTTGATTCATGTGTTTGGCCTACTCCAAACCCATTGGGACTGACTACAGAGGACCATTAGTTTTGTTGTCATTGCTAACTGCATCACACAGGAGACTTTGCTACATATAGAGAAAATTGCTTTTCCAATTTCACTCTTTTAGATATATGGACTACTGATATACAATGAGTTCATTGATTTTCACTCAAACCTTAAAATAACCCGGAAAAACTTGTTAGAAGGGACAATTTGCAACAAAATGTATCGAGTGTGTTTCATTTCCCCTCTCAGCTCTTTCACATCTGTCCATCAGCGGCTCATTCCACCCACTCAATCTCATCACCTATCAAAACATTTTGCTGACTGCAGTGGTCCTGGTTATAACCATTGTGTGGGGATGCAGTTAATAATATCAAGTGGACCTGAGAATTCCTGCCACCCCCTCATCATGGGCAACTCAGGTATTGAAAATCAATGTCTATAATAATGAAAACCTATTGCCACTCACGGTGCGTTCTGGATAGAGTAGAGCAAATCAACTGACCCCGTGTCAAACATACCAGAGATTCTTTATGACACCTGAAGGGATTTTACCACTCACTACTGTTTCCCGAAGAAATAAAGGAAATAAGACAAGTTATACAAATCTCATAGCAAAACTTATTTCCTATAATTTTATTTTGGAAAAAGACAGTTTGAAAGTTTGAGTGAGGTCTCGAGTTAAAAAAATAAATGAAAAAATAAACACAGGAAGAAATTATGAAACCTGTTGAAGTGTTGAAGATTTTCACTTCCTTGTCACGTGAAGCAGTAAGTTTCACAGACTCTTGAACAGAAAAATCTTAAAACTGGAATAAAATCACCATCCAAGTGAAAATTAGAGATGACAACACTCCCAGACTGGCCTATAATATGGTTTTTATGTGCAGCCGTACAAAAAGAAATGTAGTGATCTGTGAAAAAGGGAAGAAAAATTACAAAGCGCCTCCAAGGGCTTGTCTCGTTATTATTAGTTTTAGATGAAAAAACAAACGCTACCCAAGAGGCAGCACCATGCAGAAAGCAGACATTCTCTGACATTTGAAGGGAGGGCAAATTGAGAGTGGGAGAGCTGGAAAAAAATAACAGAATTACTCTATGAATGAAAGAAGTTAGGCAAATCGTGGTTGGGACCTCATTTTCTCCCCACATCACTGAGTCACGCAAGGGACTGACCCAATGACCACAATGTTTCCTGAAGTCAGTGCTTTCATTTTATAAACCATTTTATGATACCACTGTGCTGTTGCTACTCACCTTTACTTTTATATATGATAAATATTTTTGTAAGTAATACAGAAACACAAACAAATCCCAGTTCTGACTCAGGCATATGCACAATAATCTGGAGCTGGGATTTCCTTGAGTTTTCAAAAAGTTCACAGAAGGCATTTAAAAGTTTACACTTGAAAAGTCTGCAGTCCGGAAAAAACTGTTTGGCATAAAGAGATGATGGAGACTCGTGATATCTTGCCTGAAGACATACTTTGCCAAAGTCTGTGGAGAAGGCTGTTGCATCAGTCTCAGTCCTTCTTGGAATGGTGAAGACAGGAGAACAGGCGAGCAAAATCAGCCAGCGGGGTAGCAGAAGGGAGAAAAAAGGCTCAGTAGTCAAGAGCTAGAGTTTTGCAAACAAAACTTAGATATTTGAAAGCAGAGAAAAAATCTCCGTAACATCACTCAGTAATAACTCTGATCAAGGGTTCAACTGAGATTTGTTATGGGAAGCGTGGAGGCCAACTTACTAAGCAGAGTTTGTTTTGGTTTGTACCAGTGTTGGAATGTAACTAAGTACATTTACTCAAGTACTGTACTTAAGTACAAATTTGAAGTACTTGTACTTTACTTGAGTCTTTTCATGCCACTTTCTACTTCTACTCCGCTACATTTCAGAGGGAAACATTCTACTTTTTACTCTACTACATTAATCTGACATAGTTACTATTTACTTTAAAAATTAAGATTTTTGCACACAAAACACGTAGTTTATAAAATACAATGTTTTATTATAAATGAAACTACCCAACATTATAAAAGCCTACAAGTCCAGCTGATATGATTAGCCGATTAAACACTTAAATTGATTGATTTTGTGATTTTGATCGTTTGCGGTTTCTAAAATGTTTGATTTTTCTGCATTGAGTACTTTTACTTTTAATACTTTAAGTACATTTTCCTGATGATACTGACATACTTGTACGTAAATAACATTTTCGTACAGGACTTTTACTTGTATTTTAACAGTGTGGTAGTAGTAATATTACTTAAGTAAAGGATCTGAATACTTCTTCCGCCACTGGTTTGTACCATATGACAGTTTCGTAGAGCAAATAAGCATTACATAATCATTAGTATTCACAAACACAAATTAAATCATGTACTTGATTATTTAACAAATACCCACAGTGTATTCAGTAAAATGGCACACAGTCCACAGTCTCTGTTACTCAGATCCCAGATAGGTTGTTATGCTGAGCTCTGTGCATGGGGACAGCGCTGCCTGCATGCTAAGTGGTCAGTTTTCGGAGCTTATGTTGTTTCATCAGAATACTAACATAAAATGTGAAGACATGTCAATTCATTCCCAGTTTACTTCACCTTTACAAGACTGACAGCGTGGCAGTCAGCTGATGTGTTAAAACGCAACAGGTCGGGTGGTACCAAGTACCGACTGTCAGTCATTTTGACCACAAATGTGCCAAAGACAAGTAGACAATTATAATTTAGACAGCCATATTAATAACCCATTTACCCACACAACAGAACAAAATGTATGAACAAATGTAATGTTGATGCTAAACTTGCATTCGAACACGTTTCTTCACACCACTGTTTGTTATTAAAAATGGTATTGCAGAACAGAAGAGGAAACGCAAGGTTGCCTTTGTTTATTGAGACAAATATCTCACACGGAACTAAAGTTTCATCATCAAAAAACATAGTCAGGCAGTAGAGTCAGATGTATGTCCATATAGTCACATTGCAGAAATACCTAAAGTCTCAGCAAATAAAATGTGGATACAAACACAACATAAACATTATATTCAATTGTTGTTCCAGAAAGTATATGGTTATTTGTCTAAGAAATGAAATTAGTGTTTTTTAATGCATTTAGAGTTTCACATCTGCCATACAGAAATATCTTCATATGGTTTATTTGATGTATTATTTGTTTTTGAACTTGTGTTTTTTTAGCAACAATTTCTGAATTCCTTACTCCTTATTTCTACAGTATGATTACATTCAGATTTTAGGAACTTTAAAATCTATGTCAGCTGCCTATCCCTTTTCTTTCTGATCGAGTCTTATATATTGAGTCCATTTTCTGTAGGGGTCCACACATGACTACGGCTTTCTTTGGGAAGCCAACTCTGAGTGAAGTTTAAACAATTGGTGATCTGTTCATAGAGCCATGGCTTTTCAAGGCCCTGATGCTTCCTCCTACAACTAAATTCAGTTTATGTCTGAGATCCTGTTCTCTGACTCTGCCAGAGGATTTCTTTTGAAGAAGTTGGATGAACTATGTTTTCTTGAGCAGTTACAAAGTTCCACTGACTCCTATTTAGACAGTAATAATCAATTGTTTTTGTCTTTTTGAGTTATTTTCATCATATAAAGCTGAGATGTAAAAAGCTCATGCTCGCCCACACTTGTAGTTTTAAGAAGGGACAGTCCAGGAAAGTTGAAAAGTTCAAAGTGGATTGACCCTGTGGCGTCTCATTTTCCAACTACATTTCCACTTTTGCCATTTTGCACCAATCACTTAATTAGTTGTAAGTAACAATTTCCTTAAAGCTGCTTTTACTCTAGTAACTATGGATCGAATTAAAAGGGGTCATTCACAGTCATAAACCCACATAGAATTAACACCTGACTTTGCTATTCTGCAATTTACTCACCTCTCTGAAGCATTTTAAAATCTCTCCGCTCATTGTTCTGGTTTTATGGCCTGCAACTATACTGTTTTGGCCCACACTCCTCATCAATCTCATCAACCTCTTTTCCGGCCACAGCTGGCAGCTGTTTTTAGTGATAAACTGACTGTACACTACCTACCCAGCACCAAATAACAGAAGGACACAGGTAGCGACCAGCTGTTTCCCTTAGGAGTTGGTGGAGACCAAAAACAGAGCTAAAAGGAAAATTAATAGTGTAAGTACATTTGCCAGGTGTCCAGAAATTTGGCTCTGCATAAGGGCTAAAGTGACTCAGTGTATGCACATGTGTTTGCTATAATGACTTAGGCCAGCTGCTAACACATTCACCCAAATTAAACAGATGATAATACATCAATGTTGGCTTGACAGCTAGTTCCACTGCCCCCAAGTGGTTGAAAAAGCAATTAATTCCTGTTCTTCAGAGAGTGCTTGGTCCAGCTATTATAGGTCTCAAGCCACAGGGTCCTTCTCTTCTTACTCAAACATGCCTTTGGCCACCTTCATTTAAAAATGGTAGAACTATACATACCAATAAATTGTGAAGGCTTCACTGGTTATTTCAGAGTCCTCCACAGTGTTGAGGCTGCCTTTGTCAAGGATACTAATGCCTTTCCTTTTAAAAATGAAACCTTAACTGTTCTTTTGTTTTGCATTTTTAGATTTCAGCTCAGCATTTAATGCAGTGGGCTATACTGTGTCAGTGCATTAAGTAAAAAAAAAAAAAAAAGGTAAAATTTATGTTTCATACAGAATACTATCTGTTGCCTCCTTTTTACCTGCTTATTTTGGGTATAGTGGAATTGATTTCTGCCTTTTTTGATAATACTAACTACTAACTAATGATTGTCATCTTTTGATTGGCCCAAAACATGGTAAGAAAAGCAGAGGGGGAGAGGAGGGCATGAGAATAGGAAGCCTGAGGGAAAAAGAGAACAAAAAAATTATAAACATGCTGGATCAATTTGACCATACGCATTGTGACTCAGCTGTGGTGCTAAAATCACAAAACAATGGCCATACAAAGCACTCATGTCCCTAAGTTATCTGTTGAGTCAGTTCAGTCTTGTACAAATCCAGCCAATGTAAAAGACTTTCTGCAGTTCAATACCTAGAACTGTTGGGTTTTTAAATGAAAAGCAAAAAGACAATACTGAATTTATTGTTAAAGAAAGTTGTAATGTCCTGTTTGTCTCACATTAACTGTACCTAACATACACAAATGATTAGACATACTGTAAACTGTGTAGTATATCAATACACATCTGGGCTGTCACACTCAACAGGGTTTAAGTCTTGCTGATCCTGTCATGTATTGGGTAAAAAAACACACGTGGCAGGTTCCTTTATTCAGAGACTTTGATGGGATGACATGTCTTCATGAGAATGGATCACCAGCATCAGAGCATCATCCCAGGCTCATCTCTCTTTATTTACATGGCTGTCTACCAACAGCATGACACACAGACAGACACAGCTAGAGAGAGAGAAATGGAGACATACGCAGATGGAAAGAGAGATGGAAAGAGAGACCTAAAGGTAACGCTTTACCTTTTAACATCTGCATCTGTGAGAGCAGACATGTAACATTGCAGCAAAAGATGGATATCACAAAGCAGCCATAAATGCGAGAAGAAAGGGAGAGACAGAAAATAGTGAGAGAAAAGCTGCAGTGTGACAGGAGTCACAGCAACACATACTGTAGAAGGCTGGAGTGCACAATAGCACATCTTTGACCACTTTTATTCATGCTCACATTTAAAATATCCTCCAGGGCATAAACATTGGCAGATACAAATTTAGTTTGCAGTAGGTTTTATGTTTCTAACATCGTAAAACGGAGGTTGTATGTACTGGGTCAAGTGCTGAGATGCTAAAGATACACCTGCAGAGAATTTGCCGTGTGTGCCCATTTATCATTCTTCTCTGCTCTCAACTGTGATATCCGATCATACGTTTTTCTTTAAAGTAAAAAGATGCTGGAGATTCAAAGTGTTGATTTCTTTAATAAAATAACTCACTTATGTAATCACTTATTTCCTGTCTGCTTTAAACCATGATATTTGGATTAAAGGGTCACTCCAGTGATTTAGAATTGAACTGTCAAAGTTGAAGGATTTGAGAAACATATTTCAGAAAGAGCCGCCAAATACTGTCCAAAAGAGGCCATGATATCCTCATTTTTAATTAAAGTGGCTATATGTTTAGGCATGTTTATACAATTTTTATAATAACAATGTATCAAATGTCAATGTGAAAACAATGTGACAATGTAAAAGACGTCGCTAATAGTGATGTTACTACAGAGAAATACAGTATCACTTGAATCTGTAGCTCCGCTAGATTTTATAAAGCTTTACAACGAGCTTCAGCTAATTGTTTAGCTGTCCGGCCCACAACTTTACTGTTTTGGTTCACTCTCATCGCTAGCATAGTGTCAATTTTGGCAGCAGCCGGCAGCCGTTTTCACCTTGCTATAAAGAACGACCGCACACTACCTGTTCATCGCCAGACAACAGACAGACACAGTTAAAGTCTAGCTGGTGAGCATGGTGGAGGATTTAGCTGCTAAAGAGCCATACATTTAACTAATGAGGTGGTAGAAACCAGAAACAGAGCTAAAAAGAGAGGGAATTTAATCTCCAAATAAATGCTAATGTTGCTCCGTAACTGCTGGATATGTAAATAAGCAACTGTTTGTGAACAAGTTCAGTTACATAATGCAACATGACGGACAGACAGACAGACAGATTGTTAGCTAGAAGTCTGGCAATGACATTTGGCTGTTTTCTGTCTGACATTTCTGCAGTCAAACAAACAAGGTCCAATCTGCCAAGTGTCAAAAGAGGCATGTAGAGATAGCTGACTAGATAAAACTGAGAAAAAAGAATCTAATGGAGCTCAGCGCACATTCTTTCAGGAAGACTTCTAAAACATAATCACTTTCTCTCTCTTCTAAACGGATCAGCGTAGAGGTGTTCACTTTTATCTTAACCAATCAGAAGCGGCCATGCAAATCATGAGCCAATCACTGCATGACATCCCTGTTTTAAACCTGTCTCTCTCTGCTGCTCAGTTGTCATTTCAGAATAAGAGCACAACCCTGCTCCTCCCCTTGCTCCTCCGGTCTTCATCACACACGTCTCCTGGGTCTTTATCTGGCAGGCCACTGACGGCTCTTCGGTTTTGGTTTCCAGGCTCCTCGCGCCACCATCAGTGTCTAGACTCCATCGGGGGATTATCTTTCTTTCTTTCTTTCTTTCTTTCTTTCTTTCTACCCCTTTAAAAAAATTATATTTTATATTTTATCTATATATATCTAATCTCCAAAGACTGTACATTTCAAATCATGCATATGTACAATAAATCTTTGCATATCTGCAACAAAGTCTCTCCTGATTGAATTCTAATCTAGCTGTAGATTGCACATACTCCAAATAGTTTAAGTTTGTCATTATGTCAGAAGATGGCTGACTGAATGTTGTGAAAGTACATATTTGATGGAACATTCTAAACACATTCACAAGGGCAGATCCAAAACTCTTTCTATCCGTTTTCTCTTGATTTCTCTTCAAACTTTTATGTTCCATTATATATTTCCTCGCTGTTTTACATAATCTATACATCTCACATTTTCTATACATTGGTGTGGATTAAAATTATATTTTTGACTTATAAATGCAATCCAAGGTCAGCATTTTGTGCAAGTGCACAGGAAACAGAATAGTTTGAGAAAATCTAAGAACACTGTTTGAATGATGTCTAAGAAATGGCTTTGTAAGGAGGATGTATAGGAGTTTATACTCTATATAGGACATTGGTTCTGTGGCTTTAGCAACAGTTATGTTGCCAAACATCTTTCCTTTCTTTAATGTCTATATAGCGAGCTAGTGACAGTGCAGATAACTTCTAGTCGGCCTGTATTTCCTGCCTCTCTAATGCTGTCTTATTACCATCTCCCCATGCCAGAGGAAAAGACCCATTTCTACCTGTGATCTCCCAGCACTGACACTATCTGCTCAGTGTCTTCACTGATGCCATGCAAAATGACAGCCCCAAGTCCTCTGTTCCACTGCCAGATAACGGTGCAGGAGGCCCATGAAGCCGAAAATACCAAATCACATTCTGCTAATACTCTTAGTGGTGACAGCCTTCTTCTTAGTTCTTGAAATCCGCTGCAGCAGAAATACCAAGGGTTGTCCTACTCTAGTGGCTCTGCATTGGGGTGTACAAAGAAAATGCCAAAGAAAGCTGTAACGACATGCAAGAGGGTTGTATAAGAGGTGACAGTCATATCGAAGCAGCAGCTTTCGAAAGATTTGTTTATTACCTGGAGCAGTTTTGTTGTAAATCATCATCTATGGGTTAAAATTCAACACAGTAGTGTGAGTAGCTCAGATACTCAGGAGGAACCCTGAGTAGAACAACTGTACAGCTCCTTCAGGTTGAAGGCACCAGTTAAGATGGTTTGGTTATCTGATTAGGATGTCTACCAAATGCTGCCCTATAGAGGTATCCTTTGGTGCAGACTCAGAACATGTTGGAGTGATTACACATCCTATACGGCCTTAAAAACATCTCAGGGGTTATCCCAGAAAAAGGTTGAAAATGTAGGTGGAGAGTTGGAAATAATTTACTGCCATTGTGATCCAGAAAGAGTAAACAGTGGAAAATGGGTGGATGGGCATAATATAGGGGCTATAAGGCTAACTAGCCTAACCCTTTCATAACAACCTGTTCTCATGAACTCTACGTTAAAAAAAAGCTACAAAAAGTTACGCACTGGAAATCGTATGATTTCCACGTTTTTCTTTGCTGTGTGCATCACAATGACTGCTGCTGTCAGGGTCAGGGTGGATGGGTGGATGGGTGGGTGTTAAAACACAGGACTTTCAAGCCAGGGAGCGGAATTCGCTTCCTGGGGAAAACAAAAGACTTTCACTCAGGAAATGTGTGTTCCTTGGGAGTGTTTTAATCCAAACCACAATCTTTTTCCTAAGCTTATCGCAGGTCGGACTTGAACCCAGGCCGCCGCAAAGGACCCAGCCCATGGGGCGCACGCTCCCACTGGGTGAGCCAGAGGCCGCCCCAATATGGTCATTCCTATAGTAAATGTCTGACTCTATACTGTTGAGTTAATCCATTTAGTTTAGTCAGTATGCATTACATGGAAAGTTTCCAGAGTTTTCTTGCTCTGTTTAGTAGAGGATACCACATTCTGTAACATTACCATGCTTTTCATGGACTTTCCTTTTAATCATTATTTCATTGGTGATAAACCATTGAATATGTATGAATTGCTGCAATGAAAAGAATGACTCGCTGACAATAAGGTGTAGATTACAGTCAGTGCAATGTGGATGTCGAAACACACAAAGGAATATTAAAAAAAACACATGGCAAACAAAACACGACCAAACCAACGCACACAGACACAAACAACACCGCAAATGCTGTTGTGAAAAGGCTACATTTTCTCCCTTTTCACTAGACCCTGTTCCCAAAATTAGGACTGGTTTGTGTCTGCTTAATTCTTAATATCACTAATGTTGTAGGTTACTGTTTTAGTGTATTTGTTACTTTATATTTGACATAGGCCTGTTCGACAGGTTGTATGGGTTCATAGGGGGGTAGTTCAGTTGCTTACCAGCGTAATCAGGAAGAGTGGATGCAGGTTTGCCTCATTAGGTCTTTTCTGAAGGGAGGGGCTGGGCAATCCTAAGGTGAAGAACAATAGGTAAGATAGTTCTGCATAAACTGACATTTTTATAATATTTGGGGTGCCTATTGTAGTAGGTGCACATATGTATAAATAGTATTGTCGGCAGTAACTGATCTGTCCAATTGTAATGATGTTTTGAGAAACTTAAGTGTTAATGTTTGATCAGGTCAGCTCACCCTGTAATCACCTGTGTAGGTGGTATGGTCCAATTAGGGGCGGGAGTTAACCCTTGTGTTGTCTTCCCTTCAACCTTGAAAAAAACACTTTTTTCCTGACATTTTTGACGCCTTTTTTTCACAATTTGTTTTCGCTTTTTCCAACGTTTAAAATTTTTCTTCTACACATTTTCAGTGCTTATTTCTACGTCCCATATTTTATGATATAAAACAAAAAATGTAAACTGGTCAATTTGACCCGAAGTCAACACAAGTGTTAAAAGGGCAAAGAAAGAGGAATCTTGGCAGCTTGCTGTGAGGTTGCCGGTTTGTTTTCTGTTATTTTGCCTCAGTTTAATATTGTTTGGGTATTTTTGGTTTGAATATCTTTTGGGTGTCAATTTTTGTGAATAAAGACACAAATGGTGAAGTTAAAAAACCCTCCTCTCCAGTCGTCAAGCGTGACAGCTGTCATCTTCATACAAAGACACATTCTGCTGAAATGTAACCGTAATCTTTGCTGAAAAGAACGGCAGCTCGCGGTGCCCTGTACCCAGCTCATAGTAACCTATTCTCTGGTAACTGAACAAAAAACTACCACTGATTTGACAGAGCAACATGAGCACCGCAGCTGGTGTCGCAGATCTCTGTAGCAGATCTCTGTAGCGGCTAAACACATTTACTAACTGCCGCAGATACGAGCTGTGACGAAGGTCTGTAGCCACTGTCACAAAGCTCTGTAGCGGCTTAAACAGCTAGCAACTGCTGCTCGGCTTCACAGGGCTCTGTAGCTGATGTCACGTGACCAGCTGGCGGTCTCCTATTTTTCGTATGATATCATACATTTTAGTGTGCATAACTTTCCGTACGATATCATACGAACCCGTTCATGAGAATGCATTGTTCACACATACCTGTGAGTGGATAATTTCCTTTCTGCGTGCTGAGCCAATCAGGATAATCTTGTGCTCTTCCTGCCCTGGCTTGGTCATCGAGGTTGACCTACACAGTGCTTCGTCTCACTCAACAACAACACCAGCTGTCTGGCGGTGGCAAGATGCCAGCACTGGTGGGATGACTTCCAGTGATATCATGTGGTTTGCTGTGTTGTGATGACAGTGAGGCCATGTGGTGGGGACAGCTCCACCAAGCGCTGCCCCTCTGCCCTTGCGAAAGTCCCACCACTCCCTTGTCTGCAGGACAGCAATGATGCTGCTCAGGGGTCTGGTCTTTGCTCTATAACAAGAGATGAGCGCAATGATTCTCGGCTGACCTGAACTGGTCTTCTTGGGACTTTCCTGAAAAGAAAGATGAAACTCAATCAATGATAACACCAGCGTGACCACTTTTCAATAAACACCCCAATCTTTGGCTTTTCATCACTGTTGTCCTCCCCTCCAACATCAACATAGACAAGAGGAAGACAGTGTGCAAACACATGCTATGCCCTCAGTCTAAACATAGGCTTGCCCGCTGTCTTTGCATTGGCATTTCAAGGTTACATTTTGGCAGGCAAAAGCCATCCCTGTTGGCATAAACATTCTAGTTCAGTGGAACGTGAGTGGGACATATGTGCAGCATTGACTAGATCTGCCTTTGTTGGCTTACCATCCTCCCACATTCTGCTTTGCAGGAAGGATGGGTGAGATGTGGAAATGTTTTCTTGATTGTCTGGTGTTATGCTCAGGTCTCTTTACAGTTCCATGTTAAGGACTCAGAGGAGACCAGTGGGCGTGAGACATTTATTGCGCAGGAGGCCTGCAGAGCTGATGTTTTTGGATTTTCATGTGTTGGCTGTGCTGTCTCTCACCTTCTGTTTAGTAGTTGGATTGGTTGGATGTGCCAAATGTGTCCCAGGTGATCTGTTGAAGGATGCCTATATAGTTAGTGTAACACAGCTTTGGTTGCCCATGCAGCTAACTCAAACGGGTTGGTTAGCAGAGTATAACAGTTTTGCTATGACTTACATATATGCATTGAGATAGGCTTTTCACCTAGCACCATCTTCAAGGAAAAATTCTAATTATTTTTATTCTTTACTTTTTGTGGAAATACCTGCAAACAAATGACATTTCCATAAGCATCCACTGTTCTTCGTGTTTAATTAGCAAATGTTAACACAGCTAAAATAACATAGTTAACACGGTGATCATTATACGTGCTAAACATGCTAACTGTTATGTCTCAGAGAATTTGAGGACCCAAAAGCAGAGAGCAGGCGAGAGTGGGTTGGGTTGAAGGATTTATTTCACAAAAAACAAAGTACACACCAACAAAAGGATTCCTGAGTGCAGCAGGCAAAAAACTAATTCCAGAATGAAGAACAGGACATCCAAAAAAACTAAAGTAATTCGAAAACAGGCACTAGAGACGCAAAAACTCCAAGGTTGAAAAGACAGCACAGAACACGATAGAAAGCTGGAACACAGAAACGATACAATGACAGAAGACAAGGTAAACACAAAGACTAAATACACAAGGTAACGAGCAAACACGGGACAGGTAACACCAGGGCTGGGAACAGGTGGAACACATTAGACAATCACAAGGGCATGAAAACTAAATGACAGCAAGTAAAACAACAAAAGACAAGACAGAAAACAGACTACCAAAATAAAACAGGAAACAGAAACATACACAACCACAACATTAACATGGCTGTAGACTTATAGTTCAGTTCCTATTTTTTTTTATAAACATATTTGATATAAATATAGAAAATAAATATAAAACCCCAGATTTTATTTTGTTCTAATATATTATACATTATATAATATGGTCATTCCTTTTCTTTGTTCTATTTTTTTGGGCGGCGCTTTTTCCCTTTATTTGTAGTGACAGTGGATAGATAGGAAAGAGAGAGAGAGATGGGGGATGACGCGCAGCAAAGGACCGCAGGTCGGACTCGAACCCGGGCGTCGCAAAGGACCCAGCCCACATAGGGCGAACGCTCCCACTGGGTGAGCCAGAGGCCGCCCCAATATGGTCATTCCTATAGTAAATGTCTGACTCTATACTGTTGAGTTAATCCATTTAGTTTAGTCAGTATGCATTACATGGAAAGTTTCCAGAATTTTCTTGCTCTGTTTAGTAGAGGATACCACATTCTGTGACATTACCATGCTTTTCATGGAATTTCCTTTTAATCATTATTTCATTGGTGACAAACCATTGAATATGTATGAATTGCTGCAATGAAAAGAATGACTCACTGACAATAGAGTGTAGATTACAGTGCAATGTGGATGTCAAAACACACAAAGGGATATTAAAAAAACACATGGCAAACCAAACACGACCAAACAAACGCACACAGACACAAACAACATCGCAAATTCTGTCATCTTCATACAAAGACACATTCTGCAGGCTGCTTGGTATTTCTGGTGATGAGTAAAATGTTAGCTCATGTTGGCTGGATGGATTTTCACACTAGGCAAATTCTGCCAGAGAGATTTCACACAGAGACATTGTTTTAGAATTCACACTTATCAAAGCAATGCACACACACACACACACACACACACACACACACACACACACACACACACACACACACACACACACACACACACACACACACACACACACACACACGCACAGAAGCAGATTTAGGGAACACTTGCCATCGTTGGAAGTCGCCTACTGCAGGCATGTGGCTCTGTGTGTCTTCTATTCTGTATTCAGTGGCTTCCTATGGTTTGGATATAACTCATAAGACTGACACCCCACTGCGTCTCCTGTTGGCTTACTTTTGTTTTTGTTTTTCTGCTGTTCTTATATTGCTTTTCATGGCTTGCTCACTTGAGAACAATCTGCCTGAATTTACTGCAGCTGTAATGCCATTTTCCCCAGGAAAGGTGACCTCCACTCCAGGTGTGATGAATCTGTCATAGCTTCTCTGCCACCTCCATTCCGGGTGCAAATGACTGCTAAACTTGGCTGTGCATCTCCATGCTTGTTGTTGGGTTTTTGCAACTACGGGATATTTCACGGTTAATGAGGGATATAAATACGGTAGCTGTTTATTTACTGTGCATTATTTGCGTGTGCACTAAAGCATAGATACCCGACTCGAGCCCGACCGGGCCGGGTTCGGACGGATATTTAGAAATTATGGTTGGGTTCGGGTTGGGCTCGGTTACATCAGCGCGATAAGGCATTTGTTGTAAAATGGTGCTGCGGCTCCTTTAAGAGAGCTCAGTGCATGTGTAAAGTGGGCAGAAGAGAGATAGAGAAAGAGGGAGCAGACGTGTAGATGTGACCTGAGCAGAGTTGGTGGAATAAGATTAAGTTTTGTAGCCAACAGTGTGTGCGGTGTCCAAGATAAACCCCAGACTGAAAGCCAAGTTCATTCATTTGCTCATCAGAAACAGGATATAACCCTAACGTTATATAACGTCGGCCCTGGAGGTAACGAGTCTTCCCTGGTTTTCTGATCACGGTCGGAAACGAAGCAATCAGGAAAGGTTAACACATTTAACATTTCAAATTAAACAGCTTATTAATGTACACTTGTTGCCCCGTGTGCTGATGTGCTCATCTGTTGACATTTCCGAATGCCTTCCTACATTTGCTTAATAACAGCTTTCCACACAAACAAACCTACATGTACGTTTGTTTGTGTGGAAAGCTGTATGTGTCATTAGTATGAGAAAAAAAAATAGATTTTAACTGTCTCGGGCTCGGGTCGGGCTCGGACACAAATTTCTTAATGCCTGTCGGGTCGGGCCGGGTTCGGTCACGGCTCTGTCGGACGGGCGCCGGGTTCGGACGGAAAAATTTGGCCCAATCAGACCTCTAGTGTGCACACACTGTACGGTATATGACAACATACCGTATTTACTTAGCTTATAATAAACTAAGCAAATACACTTCCGTCTTCTTTTCTTCCAATTAGCTTTTGACCGCAGGCCACATGCCTTTTTGTGAATTCATCAAATGTGAAATGGTGTTTCATATGTGCTAGAAAATTTGAAATGTATGTATTTATGCATATTATATTCAATTGTAAAGATATTAGGGCTGTCGATTACATTTTCTTAATCGCGATTAATCGTTGAATTTCTATAGTTAATCACGATTAATCGCATGTTTTATCACATGATTAAAATTCTATTATTTTGCATTTCAGAACTGTTTTTAAGTCCATATTAACAATGGAAAGCAATTCTTACCAGTGTATCTTGATTGGGAATCAAATGAATGCAAAGAAAATTACTTTATGAACTTGATTTTAAGATTTGTATTTGTTTATTATATATTTAATCTAGTCACACATTTGAATCTAGAATCAATATTAGGGTTGGGTATTGTTTGGTTTGGATACCGGTGCTAAAGCGGTACTTTCAAAACGGTACCGGTGCCTGAACGGTGCCTGAACCGATACTTTTTAAGAAAGTTAAAAAAAAGAAGGGTACTAAACAGTTGGCAACATTAAAGAATGGCTTGTTTATTGCTAAGGCCATATCGTCAAAATTAAATGTTTAATAATAATGTAATCACTATAACAATAACTTATTTCACTAGTAAATAGCTGTTGAATGACAAAAACAACTACCAGATGGGAAAAGGGCATTTAACAACAACTTTGAATGCACCACAAGGCTGTAAATTATCAGTTTCATTGAACGCACCATCTGTTTTTCCAACAACAGCAGCTGCAGATTGTTACATCCCGGTGTCGGAATCCTCTACAGTGAAATACAGACAAACTTTACACCGTTTAGCGTTAGCTGTCAGCATTGTAACCGTGTTTAATTCAGCTACTAGCTAGCGGTAGGCTAACGTTAGCTGCTGTCGAGTATAGTGTTTACTAGCGTCTCGTGCAGCAATGTTTCTGTTGCCTGTAACGTCTGTTTCAGAGCATCAGAGAGAAGTGCAGACATATCAGTGGCACCAGAATGAGGCACCGAAATCCACGTTGCTATTCCTGCAGTAGCAGGATGTGTTACGAGGAAGTACGGCAAAATAGTAGCCTGTTAGGCACGACGCAAAGCCGAGTGAAGTGAAAATAAATTAATAAATGGCGGGCATGCGATTAATACGATTAAAAAAAAAATGTAACGCATTATCCTCGGCCCTTAATTGCATCGCGATTACCACGTTAATGCTGACAGCCCTAAAAGATATACATGTGAAATCAGGTTCCACATGTGATACATTCATGCCCTTTTCCACACAGGAACAGTAGACAGTAGAAAAAGGTCAAAGGTTACTGTTTATTCAAATGAGACAAGAAAATGAGACAAGAAAAAAACTCAAAATATATATTGCTAAACAGTATGACAAAGCTGGGAGAAAAAAAGCTCCTGGAAATTTTAAACACATTTGGAAAATTGGAAAATCAGTTTGCAATCTTCACATCAGCCGAGTAAAAATGTATTTCCCCCAAAGCAGATTATTACAGTGAGAGAATTCTGCATTTTTAACGGCAGTCTCCGCAGCTAGATGAAGACCCACTTATTGTGATAGTCAAAGGAGCAATGGCATCTTGCTGTGTCTGTTGCTAAATTAAACAGAGAGAGACGGATGAAGGCTATGAAAATGATGAGGAAGGGAAGAGATTTTGAATGTAAACTTGAAGAGATTTTGAATGTAAACTTGAAGAGATTTTGAATGTAAACTTGAATAAAATGGAATGTGATTCTCAGGATGTGCGACTTGACTGTTCTTTTTCTCATACTTGAATTAAGATATTTTCCACTGAGTTAAGCGTGAAAAAATCTCTACATTTGGATCATGGAAAAAGGCATGCATCAATTGTGCGGATTGGGGTGAGGACGACCCGTGAAGGAAACATCTGTGGTAAGACACAGGTTGACTGTATTTTGAGAACACATGGACTCCTTTGGTGCTTTTTTTCTACAGCTCATTGGTGCCTTTTAGCAGTGGTGTAAAACTTGCTCAAAGAAACAAGGTAGTTTTTTATTTTTATTTTTATTTAACAAAAATGTATAGACAGATTTGTTATGCACACCGCTATATATACATTATTTACGTCTTCAGGCAATAGGTCAGCATTAACATAAAGAATTCAGGATGAGAATATTGAATAGTAACTCCAACACCTTTGTGGACAACCAGTAATATGCTGACTAGGGTACAGAATACCAATGGAAATTCACATAACTTGGAGCCTTGAGCTCTTTAATGACCCCTGGTTACCATACATCTGATGTGAAAGGGGCTGCAGGGCCAAGCAATGTAAAACTGTCCACTCCATTAATATCACAGGAGCTGTAAAGCTGTCACTGCCACTCCATGCTCTTCCCACATAAAGCTGATTTGTGATGGCTCCAATCCGCCAGCCCTCAGTCTCACTAATGATGGCGAGATCCATCACACTCATTTAATCAGAGCTGATAGGAAAGCAAAAAAGATGGATGAGGCCATTGTGTGCCTCAATAGGTACTTTATAAAGTCCTCTCGTACCCCATCCCACACCGCCCAAAATCTGGATGATAATATAAACAGTAATTTAGTGCAGTTGAAGTTGTAGTTTCTTTCTTTTTAATCACCCGCTTGAATGGCTGACACTAATGACCACAAACAACTTACACTCCCCAATTGATGGTTCCATTTGATAAAATGTCCATTCTTGCAAAAACAGTTAGGGCAGTGGAAAAGAAAATAGACAAAACAAAGAGACAGAGAATGTGACTGATGAACCACGTCTTCCAAACTCGAAAAAATAGATTCTTCCTCATTGCCTTCCAGAATGACCCTTATGACCATTTCAAGAATGAGTCATATGGGCGTTTTCCATAGACTAAAAGAAGTGGACGTCACCCATTCACTTTTGGAACGAGGGGTGGATCTGACCGAGAACCTGAGGACACCGCCATGGTAGCAACTTGTCAATCACAATGTAGCCACGCTCTAAAGCATACCCTGCTTTAATCGTCTTTTTTACTCTTACTTTCAATGTGACCATTATTTACAAAGACTTGAAACTAGCGATCAAGACTATAAATGCATTCAGCAAATGTTTGCTGAGGTAATAAATCAAGTGAGAAGTAGGGCTATTTTCTCAAATCATATCAGACTTCTTTTTGCACCCAGTGGAGTTGCCCCCTGTTGGCCATTAGAAAGAATACAGGTTTAAGGGACTTCCGCATTAGCTTTATTCTTTGGGCCCAGACGTCGCTGCATGGTGTTTTTGGATCTGGCACCCCCTAGCGGCAAAACAACATTGTTTGTCAATTCTACATGAACCTATCATGGTTACAGATGGTATTCATGAGCATTTTCTGATCCACCACCCACATGGTTAAGGTTTGGTTAGGTTTAGGCAACCAAAACTTCTTAGTTATGGTTGGGAAAAGAATGCCAACTGCGGTTTCAGGCTTCAAAATCAGATGTTACGTACCCCCAAATACCACCCAACCTCCTGTCACTACAATAGCCACTTCTGCCTTTTCTCTCAGAGACATCATCATTTGCACAGCCACAAGAGGTTGTTTGCCAAGAAACCTTGAAAAAAATAGCTGATTTTAAGTGTTTAAAAAAAGACCAACTGGAAGAGGACAGTTCTGATGGACAGACAAAAACGTAGACACAAACAGAGGGTAAGAGAGAAGAGGACAACAAAATCACCATCACCAGCAGTCAATCCCTCACAGCTGATACATTATGAATGTGTATTGAGTGGTTGCTTCTTTTGTGTGTACATTACCAAGAAGGTCTCAGTAATAAACATCCCTGTTCGTTCCTTACATCGAGTAGTATGATGGCGGTATACTGTGCAGCAAGTGTCCAAGGTAGCTGAGTGCTGGCAGGCTGAGGTGGTGGACTTATGCCCCTGGAGGACCTGGGAGTTCACTGTGCAGTCAGCTGCACATGATGAGAAAGTTAGTGGAGAGAATGTGGAAGTGATGTTAAGAAGTATGGAAATAAGCCTGCAATTCTCCATCTGTAGGAAAGTCTGTTCATGACCGGACATGAATAATCTGTCAAGGGACATGTCCTTATACTCACACACACACACACACACACACACACACACACACACACACACACACACACACACACACACACACACACACATAGTATACTGGACTCCCGGTTTTTGGACCCCACGAATATAGCACACAAGCCCACACATACACACACACACACACACACACACACACACACACACACACACACACACACACACACACACACACACACACACACACACGTTTGTTTCACTATCTGTGTGGGGACCCGTAATTGACATAATGCATTCCCTAGCCCCTTACCCTAACCTTAACCATCACCACTAAATGCCTAACCTTAACCCTTACCCTCACCCTAACCATAACCTAATTCTAACCCTAATCCTAAAACCAAGTCTTAACCCTCAAACAGCCCTCTAACCTTGTGGGGTCCAGCATTTTGGGCCCCACAAGGCTGTGCAGACCCCACAAGTATACTGTATTCCCCGGTTTTTGGACCCCACGAATATAGTAAACCAAGCACACACACACACACACACACACACACACACACACACACACACACACACACACACACTGGAATTAAAGTGAACATGGCACATAGTTATGTGGTTCTCTTTGGACTTTTACTTCTAAAGAATAATACATTATTGCTGTTTCTTTCCTCTCTCTTTTGTGCTCACACATGGCCATTTCAGAGGCTTTGCTGCAATTGGCCTTTACCTGTTCATGAGTGCAGCCAATTCCACATCATCAATGGCAACTGCTGGGTTGTGTGTGGACATTACTTCTGTGATTCAGCAGAAAGTTGACAATGTTATTCTTTTGCCTGAAGCTATTGAACCATATCTGCCTGGGCACAGCAAGCCACTAAACCATCTGGAGATGTGTGTATATGTGTGCATACTCTGGGGTGGGTGGTGGGTTGATATATTGGGAAAACAAACTGGTGGGCAGAGGTGGGGGTGGACAGTAGGAAAAGACAGAGGGGTATAGGGGTGTTGGATGCGTGCAAGCAGCCAGACAAATAGCTGACTCTGTATTCCTCCAGGCAAAATGAGGTTACTTCTACGGTGAAGCTACCCAATAAACTCTGCACTGAGGTTAGTGTCATAGCAATACAGGACTCACAGCTTATCACTTTATGTTTAACTGTGTGTGTGTGTGTGTGTGTGTGTGTGTGTGCGTGCGAGCATGTATTAGTGATCGTGTTAGCCTGATGTTAAGAAAAGAAGGAAGAAAGACGGAGAGGAAAAAGAGAGCAGAATATGAAAGAGGAAAAAAGAGAGTGGGACGCCTATCTTCGCTGTTTGAGAGAGCTTAGCCCTGTGGGACAGCCCATGCCACCATATTAGATTTTCTGCCTTATTGCCTAAGCCAAACTCTCTCGCCTCAGGTCACTTTCCAGTATAAGGGGACGGCACATTACTCCAATCTCCTCGAAATCTCACAGATATGTTGATCCAGCGCCAAAGCTTTAATATCAGCCGGCTAACCTCTTAAGGTCCATCCTAGGTTAATTCAATTCAAACAATGTTAAGAGCGAACATGTCAATATTGAAAATATTAACTTCAGTAATACATGTGGGTATATCCTATTTCAACAGGCACGGTTCCTGAGAGACCAAGATGATTCATCTTAATAGGGAGCTGCATCAGCAGCCGCATCAGTACTCATTTATTTAATAAATGATGAGGGGTGTGTTGCTAGAGAAGCTCCGTTCAACCTTTTTTTATTTGGTCAGGTGCTGGATGAAGGCTATGAAAATGATGAGGAAGGGAAGCTGTAATCTGTAACTGACACTAATGAGATCTCAGAGCAAGCAATAGAAGAAATCTAAATGAACACAGAAC
Source organism: Zingel zingel (assembly GCA_023566125.1). Lineage (NCBI taxonomy): Eukaryota > Metazoa > Chordata > Actinopteri > Perciformes > Percidae > Zingel > Zingel zingel. Next base: position 26,038,588 of record CM042329.1, on the reverse strand, counting down.
AAGAGTGACATTTTCTTTCAAAAAGCATTGTACCTCCATCTCACCTCATCTGCAGACACTCACACATGCCTAGAAATATAAGTCTGACATACCCAAACACTTGATATCCTTCATACCTTTACTATAGATTAGTATTGTAGATAAAAAATGACAAATGGAGCTCCGGATGGTAAAAAAAAAAACATTGCTCACAGTGCTGCATCTAAATCTTTCAAGAAAGCATCCCTTCACAGAAACACAATAAACTTTAGTTGGCTAAAGCATGCTTGTCATATACTCATATCAATGCCTTATGCAGATAACCTTCAACAACCCAGTCACAGTCATTCAGAAAATATGGTTCAGAGGAAATGATACAGACGAAACTCCTGACATTTAACAGCGTGCTACAGATGGAGAAAGGGCTCTGTAAGTGATTGGTGATGCCTGCAAACAAATGAGGAAATCATGAACACACACAGCATGACTCATCCATCATATATATATATCTGTGACATGGCATGTCAGACATCAGCAAATGCTGGAGTCTTTAATCTTGCTCATACAATTCAATTCATATACTGAGCTGTGCAGACTCTTTTTCTTCATATCACGTGTGTTCATCCATAAATGGAAATTTGCAGCAGCCTCTCTCAGCCACATTATTGGCGCCAACCCGACTTTGCTACTGTACAGTATGTCATTCTTAAAATAGGAATCATCTTTATTGTGTTTGTTCTGTTTGAGTCCATATGCTGAACATGTATATCTGAGTGAACTAAAAAAAAGACTAAGAAGGGCGTACATAAAAGATCCGTTATTGTTCTGTCATTTGTATGTTCTTTAAACAGAAAGCCACATCAAGCAGCAGAGACAGTAAATAACTGGCTGAACTCTGCATGGCATGATTTGCAGAGAGGCTGAACGGACAAAGGAGGAGTATGAAAGAGCGAAATACGGTTCTGTGGCAAATTAAATAGAGATAAGTGCTCTCTCATAACAGAGAAAAGAAAAGAGGTATTTGGCAGAAACTGCAAAGTCATGCAGGGAGTAGGAAAACACAACAAGACTGCTATTGAAGCTGTATCAGCTCTATTATGATCAGCCCAGGGACCAGTAACAAGCTTTTCCCTCATAAATGGACAAATGGCGATGTCACTGAAGTCTAAATTCAAGCACGGCGTTTCCTGAAGAATGACAGCTTTAATGATCTGAGATTCCTATTTTAATTGGAAAAGCCTAAATTATGTAATTTAATTCTCACTGCTACATTTAAAGTCTTTTGGCCCTTATCTTCAGGCAGTACTGAGAAGCTGTCAAAGCTCTGTGTCATCAGACAAGTCCCATTAGTTTCATGGTAGTCACAGTATGATGTAAGAGCATTACAATGCCTATGCATATTATTGCAAAGGCAATAATATCTTGCAACATACAGGGATTAATTAATTGACCCTTGTCTCACACTGCATGTTAAATTGGCTATATGTTTCCTCAGTTGAGTATTTAGTGAAGGAATATACAGAGAGGAGAGCAGGACAGAACACCCGGTGCCACATTTTCATAGTCCAGATTTCTTACAATTTCTTACAAAATAAGCTTTTAAGGTTCACACAAATTCCAGACTCTTTCACACAAGTATAACACCAAGCCTTACATAAAAAATATACAGCTCTCCTTAAGTCTGCTTATCTAGCTTACAAACACCAACACATGTCTTGTCCTGCACCTTAGCTTGTTAAATGAGTGACCAAAGAGACACTCACTGGGGAAAAGTCAGGGTTGGCCCGTGGGATAGGCAGTATAGGCAAATACTAGGGGCACCAGCAAGGCCAAAGGAGTAAAGAAAAAGATGATAAGAAAGAAAGCCAAATCGTCAGAAAAAAGTGCCCAAAACGTTAGCTACGGAAATGTAAAAAAAACAATGAAAACATAAAAAATTGTGAAAAAAGCATTAAAAACAACGAAAACGCGTCAAAAACGTTGGAGAAAAACCAGACAAAAATATCGAAAAGCAACATAAAAAGCGACAAAAACAACAACAGCTGAAATCTTGCTTAGGGAACCAAATTTGTTAGGGCTGGCTCTGGGAAAAGTGCACTGCTAACATTAGTTTGCGGACTAGATAGCTAATAAGCTGTAGCACATATAACAACATGTAAACATACCAAATGCCACATCGCTCTGGAAAAGATGCTGGTTTGGTCTTCATTACCACTAATGCTGTCTGCCCACGACATCTAGGCTGGCACCGTCACTCTGGCAGCCTGCCAGCGGCTGTCAATCAAACAGACCCAGACTGTCAATCAAACAGACACCGAAACACTGTGTATTTCCAAAATACCCTTTTTCATTCTTTTAATCATAAAAACTATTGCAATAACATTTAAAAACCATTATTTTTCACAAAAGGGATGACCAAATGTGATTTTAATTGGACTTTAATATTTCATTATGTTGTTATTTATTTATTATTCAAACAGTAATTACACATTATGACTCACACAGTCACTTTGGTAAGTGATTTAAAACCATGTAATGATAATTAAAGGCAAATTTATCATAATATCACGAGTGTATCAATTCATTATTGAGCAAAAATATTCCTCATGCATTACGTATGAATGCTCATGTAAAGTAGCACTGTAACTGAAATCCATTCCCATATAAAAAGTTATATGGCTACAATTAAAAAGCAATGACAGGTTAGTTGGCCACTTTTAACCAACAGTGAAATGTTTGTCTTGAAATGAATTTGAATCTGCATGTATTAATTTAATTACATTCTCCAGTTCTCCAGAAGGTGGCATCATCAGAACTGCACGTCTGGCCAACATTCTTAACATTCAGATCTACTGTACACCTACAAAGACATCTAATATATCACACTTGATTATGTGCCATTGGGCCTTTCCCAGCGTGCAGTTTGACACAACTGAAGTGCTGAGCTGAGTTTCCACAGCAGCTCACTTGATCATTCTCATCAGATCAGCAAGAGGATCAACAGAACCGATTTTCAATGAAAGAACCCTCCACATTCCACGCTCATGTGATTCATCGCTCCAAGCACCTCTGAGGGCTCCACGCTCCTCTGAACAACATTAGGAGATGATAATGATGACAGAGCTTGATCACATTCAGGGTCATGCACGGATGGGAAAATATTAAAAACGTTAAAAAAAATACGATGCAACCACACACCATTCATGTGCAGATGTTCAGTCTTATGAAGATCAAAAGCTGTCTTTTTGAATACTGGTTCATCTACGTTGCCAGGTAACTGCTTTAAAAGTGAAATGAAAATCAATAACACATTAAGAATATTGTCAATGCTAGTAAAAGTATATTTTGCACCCAATGTGAAGAGGACAATAACAATACTGCACATTATAATCAAAAAGCTCACATGGAAGCAGTAATGGTTAAATTTCTCTGAATTCTGCAGGGTCAATAGCAACTACAGAGTAGGCATTACTCAGACTTTCATGGACACTAAATGTGGTAGGCTGGAAAAGCATTTTCTACAATAAAATTACCAAAGAATTCTTAAAGATATGCTTGAAAGATTTATTGTATCTTCAGAAAACATGTAAAAGTTGTGTAGGAATTTACATTTCTATAAACTTTGTCTTTAGGTTTTGTGTGTCTACAGCCTCATGTTTAGATTATGCTGACTCCAGAATTATGCAACACTTACAGGCTCAAGTAATAAAAATGGGTCCACTGTGAATTAAAATGAAAAGGCCAATAAATGCCTTAGGGCTTAAGAAAACTGGCCAGTAAAAGGGACAATTCTCATCCATTTTCAGCGTGAATTTGTAAGTGCCCAGCTAAAATTTTAATTTATGGTTGTTCAGGCCAGGGATCACTATAGATGTTGTTGTATGTGAGAGACCTAAAGTAATGGAAATGGAGGTATCAATTTCCCCTTAAATTCTTACCAGCACTTTGATCATTGTTTTGTATGTAATTTCAGATAGGAATACTGAGGCTAACAGTAGTACTGATGGTAAAAAAGAAAAGAAAAGCACAAGCATGATCGGACAATAGGCTCTAACATTGTCTATAATAAAAAAATGAGAACCTTTATCTTCCTGGCATTTTTGCTTTCATGTCTAAACACTGAGTTTTCTTTGTGAAATTGACCATGTCATGTGTAGAGTCAGGTGGAACTTGAAAAGTCAGACCATGCGTGCTGCTGTATTCACAAGGGAAGATCACCATGCATGGCTTTTGATAGGATATGACAGAACCAATCTCTGCCTTAAAACACAAGCTGGAGGAATTAGACTTTTTTTTTAACCAGTTCAGGGTACCTTATGTATCTTATGTTGAAAGATGGCAAAAAGGAAAAAGACAACACCCTGGACACTCTGACATCTGCTATAATGATGAGAAACTTCAAACAATATAAAAAGGAGTCTTTACACTGAGAATGTGCTGACAGATGCAAATGCTGCCTTTATGCCTGTGGGGACTTTGATCAAAGAATCAACAAGAAATATGCTGCCGCCAAAAAAAGAGCCGGTGCCATAGGATTCAGAGACTTGTAGCCGTGTGTCAGTAAACACTTCCATCTCATCTGTTTTGAATGTTTTACCGTATGTGAGAGCAGACTGATGTTTTTTATTTTATCTGAATAGGATTAAAGCAACAGCATGGAACGGTCACGTACATTGGAGGCTTCCTATTTAAAAAGGCTATGACTGATTTTATCTTAACACAACCGTCTCTTTTACCACACATACAAGCACACCGCATATAAACACATAGCACTGACAGTACAAAGAGCAGCCATAGCGCTGAGTGGAGTAAATGCTCTATACTTACCTCAAGCAGGTTATTTTTGGTCCCATTTATCTGTCAGCAGGATATTTCAAAAAGCTACTTTCAATGAAATATTGAATTTTGTCAAATACAAAAGAAGTTACATAATATTGAAAAGATTAAACAGTGGGTAGCATTTTTTTTTAAAAGACAGCTGCAGAAAACTCATTCACTCCTTTTTAGTTAATGCGTGTTATGCAATAATTGCAGGAAAGTAGGTCAAGGTAACTTTATTTATACCTGTAGGTAGATTTGGTTTACAGTGAGTGATGAGTGGGTCATCCTCCTTTCTCACACACACACACACACACACACACACACACACACACACACACACACACACACACACACACACACACACACACACACACTATTATAGAGTCTTGTGCTGAAGATGCTGTAGTCAGGTGTTTCATCAAGTAATTGCCCTTTGCTAATGTAGGTGTTATTTACCATACGACAAGCAATCCTGCAAATTTTGATGGGATTTCACATTCACCTACAATTTTGTACAACTCCTCTTTGTACAAAGCCAACATTTTTCCACAAGCAAAAACGTATGCTTATTAATCATTATGGGTACTTTGAGGCAGGTCCAGATATAATTTTGTATATATATTAATTATTAATATTACTAATAAGATATAGCCTGACTTCATAAGGAGGAAGGTTACCTCCCCTTTCTCTGCTTTGCCTGCCCAGACAATTTGGCCCACCCAAGAGAGAGAGACATCATGGCTTTCAAACGAGCAAAGTGGCAGTTGGTCAAGGCCACACCCCCACTCTCCACCTTGCCAAACCCCCCTCTCTCCTCCTCAATAGATACAGACACAGAAATGGCACATACTAAGGAAAGCTCATTGAGGGACTGGCTCTAGTGGCTGTAATTCTGCACCAAGGCTGAATTTCGGGAAAGAGACTTCAGATACAGTATTAGGGGACCACTAAGGCTATATAAAAGCATCCAAAAAGCACCATGTCATGGGACCTTTAAGCTTCATACTCTAGTCACCATTGAGGGCTTTACCAAATTGCAAGGCAATCCATCCAATAGCTGTCGAGACATTTCACTAAAAATAATAAAATGTCAACCTCATGGTGCCACTAAAGGAAAAGTCAGGGGATCACCAATACCCAGAGCGAGATGCTCTTATAATGCTCATATGACTTGTGTCAATATGTACCCACAGTACAGATACATAAGTTTGGCAATATATGACATCCTTTTACATTTGTACCCCAAAGCATAAGTGAGAACCCTTTGTATGATTTCAGTAAAAGCCTGTTAGCCAAAACCTCACTTTCCTTCTGCCAGCATCCTGCCATCAAAGGCTCTCATGGATCTGCTTAGTTATTAGCCATTGCTCCATATTTGTGAGGTGTCACCAGTAAGAAGCAGGTACCAGGTTAACTCTGCCTGTGTCTGTCAGGCAGAATATTGGATCCACAGCTCCCACAAGGCCCCACTGGGACCTCCTCTCTGCCAGCACCATCAATTAGCTTAACATGCAATAACGTCACATGCCACAGGGAGATGGGTACTTCTGGGTAGGAGCTTGGAGACACGAATACCTGGCCTGTGGTATTTTTATATATGCTGGGCTTTCCTATCCAGAGAGCTGGAGCTGCATAATAGAATTCTTGCACACAGGGTATGGATGGATACATGCAAGCACTTAGGGACAATTATTTTATATAATATGTACTGAAACAAGTCTCGATGACAATTAACTTCTCTCTGGTTGAGTCAATACCACAGTGACTATGAAACAAGACTAGAAAGGCTTCTCAATCCATTGTTTACTATGAGTGCTGAGTTTTGGTCATTTCATATGAGAGATTTCTGGCAGGCCTTTTTTATTTTTCTGTGTGCTCTGTTCACTTTTTTGAAGTGGGTGGGGCACATTTACAAGAAAGGCATGTCATAGACTTCTAATAATGTAAAGTGATAACAAAAAGCAACCAAAATGCCCCGCTAGCTGGCTTGCTACGCTAGCTAGTGTGGTGACTTTTAATAGTAATGCTGTGATGCTGTATGAAGAGGAATCCGCCGACACTGTTCTTGATTATAAAAGGTTTTATTCAAATTCAAGATTTTCAGCATCCTTTTTAACAAACTCCTGCAGAGAGTTTGGAGAACAACCAACCCAATTCTTCCAATAAGTCGTTCTGCCTTTTCTTTGTGTGCACATGGTATATATTCTGTGCATTGCATTAACATGATTGGGGCAGAACTGACCAATGATACCTTCTTTTCTGGCTCATCTCCAAATAAGGACTCTTCTGTCCAAGAGGGCTCTTCTGCTCATGTTAACAGTTTCCAGATGTTTCAGTAAAAGTAGGGTAAGGGTCAAAGGAATCCCTTACAAGAAAATCTTAAGTACAAATGTATATAAAGTATGAACTGTATATAAAGTTATGAACTGTTCAGATACCACACTAGCTCGGCCTAACTGGGCTCACCTGTTCTCAGTTTCCTCCTCTTTGGTCGACAGTGGAAATTCAGATATTCGCAAGTTGAAATCGATGTGTTGGTTTTATGGTGTGAAAGTGCAATGTTTGACATTTGTCGTTGATTGTGTCAAACAAATGAAAGCACACACACATTCATTGCATACCCACCTTTAGTGTGACCCACCTCAGCTCATCGGATTTGGGATTTAATCCCACGTCTTCAGGTAATCAGTCGGTGTCCTTTACCACTGGACCATCTTCACGGCCGATCAACACTAAAAACAAGAGAGAGAAATAAGATCAGATTAAAGCTGTATAAACTTTCATCAAACTGCAGAGAAACGATGTCTACTGACTGAAACCTGTTCACAGGGTACAGAGTACAAATACAGTAGCTCAGCTAGCAGAGAAAGAGCAGTCTGGAGGTTATGGGTTTAAATCTCTCCTGGATTGCTTGTTTGTTTGTGGACCGTTTCCTAAAGGTGTCTCTTATTGTGAAAAGCCTGTGTTGAATTAATCAAACAAACGGAACCAGGATCAGGCTGTTTCATAAAGACACCCAGAGATGATCAGAGCCTGAATTCATGGAAACGTCTCATATTATTACTGACAGCATTTCTGACGGTGATTGCTTTTAAAAAAATAATAATAATAATGTAATTTGCTATGTATTTGGCAATATATTAAAATCCACATTTTTCCTTTTTTCAATAATATAAATTACATTGACAGAAACAAGTTGTTCTTCTGATGGCTACTGAAAGCCAAACAAGTTTTAAAGCAGCCCACTTCTACGCTTCACTTGGCTATCACAACACCAAATCACTTTTCACATGCATCAAGTTAAACTCTTCTCAACTTTCTCCTGTCTCCAAAACCACTGAGATCTCTCCTCCTGCATTGCTCTGCTCTTCTCTGTCGCTCTTCACGTCCAAGCGCTTACTTGAAATGAATGACTTAGTTGCTCAGTTTGTTCTCGATGTGAGTGCTTGTGTCAGTGTATGATTATAGGTGTTGTCACTGTTGCTGCCAAAGCTGGACCCTCGGAAAAGGTTTCTGATTGTAGCATGTCTGATGTCTGTTGGACACAGCAAGTGTCAAAGACAAGCCGTCTCAGACTCTGTTGTTCGGAAGGTTCAGTTGGATGTTTAGTAGTCTCGTATTGCCAGACCTTCCTCCGCAGCTCTGCAAAGGAGGGTCTGGCTAGTCCACACAGCATTCCGGGATGGGAAAGAAATCTGCTCTGGTTTATTGGCATGGCTTTAAACCAAACAAAATCATCATGGGCGGTGCTAAGCGCTGGACGGAGCCTTGGTACTGCTGCAAAATAGCCTTGGGAAGGAACTTGTGTTGGTGGAACGTGTACGTTTAAAATTTGTTGTAGTCATGCAAGAGAGAAAAGAGGGACATCCGGCGGAATTTCCGGCGGTAACAGAGCAACATATACTAGATAGACTAGATGTTTAGCAACTGGATCAGGACCAATAGAATGCATTCTTTGCAGAAAAAAACTTTATAATTTGGTCTTTCATAGTGGCAACTACTAAACTTACTTTAGGATAACCTCAGCTTTGTGCAAAGAACCGTCCTTAATCAGTGACAGAAATTGAATTTCTTGTTAAGTTACTACCTTTCATTACAGTACCATAGACACAAATAGAAACAGTTAATAATGTACTAGTGAGTCACATACCAGTGCACAACCCAGTCATCACCTGAACATGTTATAATATGTCACAAATATGAAGCTGAATAAACTTCTGCCAGTTTTACATGTACCAGATTCTAAAACAATAAAAAAACACAAGAACATGAATCATATTTAAAAGAACAAAAATGAAGGTTGACATAAAGTGGGTCAACACAACAATTATTTGAATTAGGCCAGTTAAACACTGTAGTGTTCCTGTTTACTGATTATAATCAATATGCATTTCAGAGATTTCCATTTTTTCAATTATATCTGCCTTCATTAATTCAACATAAAATTACAGATGTGAGGAAATTTCTGAAGTTCCAATTTTCTCACAAAAAATTTGAAGCACTGCTTTAAAGTTGTCAAGATATGATATATAGGCAGTTAGAGCAAGAATTCACGGATCATGCTTTCATGATTCTGATTTATGAAGAAAGATGACTGTCACGTAAGGCTGAGTAAAACAGCCACCCTCACTATTGCCTCAGTAGTTCCTCATGTATTCCTGTTCTTTCCCTGGATTGTTATTCTAATTAAGACCCTGAAGTGTCAGGAGCTGGCACCAGCCACAGTACAGTACAGTACAATACAAGGTGTAATACAATCTGTAAGCTTTCTCCCTGACATTTCTAGTTTGATATGACACCCCTGCAGGGTGTGAGAAGAAAAAAAGCTAATTATTGTCCAAAAAAATAAAATAAAATAAAAGCCTTGCCAAAACACAAGGTGAATTCTGCAAAAGAGAAAAAAGAGCCCTATTTATAAACCTGAACACCTAAAAAGCTCAACAGAGCCAACCACAAGAACATCAAGGCGGTGTGAAGAGGCCATGGAGCGGCTGCTGCTCTCAAGCTAATCAGGACAATGAGGCCCGTCGCTGCTCTATCTATCATGCCCAGTACTGAGACTCTTCATGTGATAATAGGTATCAAAGGAACCGACCTGCAGCATGATGCAATATCTCTGCTGCAGTACTCACTAAGAAAGTTCATGTATCTCTTGATAATGCTCTGTGGGAATTTGAAAAATATGTTTTACTTTTGTTTTACTTTTCACATTCAGATTCATGAATGTAAGAGGGTGAAATAATGAAATAACTTAAACTGTCCAACTTGCTTTACACATGCTCTGAGGTGTACATTTTGCTCTGGTAAACAAAAGATTCAGATGTATAAAAACGGATAAATCCCAATTTTTGTCGTGTCGTGTCATTGATTTCATAAAATGTTGTAATTAGTTGCTTCATAAATAAGGCCTGTTGAGTGAACATTAGTTGGTGTTATTGCGACAGACTAGACTAGACATTTCTTAAACAGACAGCATCTCTGCACCATAATTGTCAAGCCCTTTGAGGGGATCACAAATCCCTGTGTGTGCTCACGACAGATCCTATCTTTTCCTAACACTATCAGCTGTTCAAGCAACGCCAGTGACATGGAACAAAGTTGAATACTAAAGAGGGGTCTCTGTGACTCGAACTGCAAAGAACTGTAATTCCATGTACAGTAGATATGCAATATTTAAAGAACAAAGATTACAAGGAAAGGTTCAAGTCTCGTAGACACATAGCTTTGTATGCAAATATGTAATGCATAAATGCATATGGGGTTAATGTAGATGGTGGGATGATCTGGTGGTAGGCAGGTTTGGAAATATTTGCACTGATATATTGTGGATAAGAACATACATAGAAACAGAAATGTTTGGGTGCTCTCTGAGGACTGGGGTACAATTCTCAACCAGACAGGAAGGTGTATAGAAGGACAAGAACAGAAGTACAAAAGATGATGTGCATGGATCAATTCTCAGAGAAGAGAGAAATGGAAGATTAGGAATTTGTTGTGTTTGTTATCACAGGGGAACAGGTAAACCCTTATATATGTGGGATTTATAGCAACAGTATACAGCTACCAGTACAGTTTGGCATATAAAGTATGAAATAGTCATCCACCGTAGGCTTGTGAAGTGTCTACAAAGATGTTGTACTTTATAGGGCTGCATCTGCAAACGATAATTTTCATTATCGATTATCAATTACTGTTCGGTCTATAAAATGGCAGAGAAAAGTTCAAGCCCAAACAAATATATCTAATTTACTATCATATGTTGATGCAAAGTAAAACAGAAGATTTTCACATTTAATTGGTTTGTGGTTAGCTTGATTTCAGGATGTGTACACTAAAACCCAATGGGGATGAGACTTCACAGCAGAAAAGTATAACATTTAGAGAGCAATTTCTTAAACCACTCCTGCAGCATAATCCACTTCTTCGCTCTCCATCTGTACGCTTAATATGTTCCACTTCTGCTGAAACATGTCTAAATAAACTTTTGTAGCTTGCATGTTAAACTGCCCTACAGTGATGGTCGTGTTTGCACACATTTGGCTGAAAGAAAAGAAGAGAAAGCAGAAAACTAGCAGAAGTTAGTAATGTAAGCTATGAGCACCACCACAGTGAAAACATAAAGACGTGACTTTAAAGGGACGAAAAACTAGTCGTTATCTTTGCTTAAATATGACTGTACTACTGCTGTCACCAACATGAAGGAAGCACTGATGCAGGTGGAAATTGATTACTTTCATGCATAAAGGAGAGTGTGATTAAATCAACTAATTTAATTAATGCTAAATTTACATTAAAGAACAGAGAAATGCAATTAATTGAGATTGGCCCAGACTGCAGGAAAAGCAGAAAGCTGTCAGGTCCACACAAAATACACACATAGCTTCTCTTCTCTGCTTCTGAAGTTCTCCACTAACCTATTAATTGTCGTTTGTCAAAAAATCTGCATGCTCTCTTTGCAAGGTCTTTCAATAGCACTAAGGCAGCCATTCATTACTCATTGCGTTGGCAATTCAGTGTCTGATCCCACATGAAGAAAATAATCAGAGCTGGCATAATTATCTGTTTACACTACAAACACATAATAAAAGAACATTAGTTCACCAGACAGCGCAACAACAATCACCTTTCTAATTCTAATAGCTAAAATAGTTGGCAAACAAAATAAGCATTTCATTCTGCTTATCGTTAATGGCACAATGAGAAGGATCTTTCCTAAAAACAATGTATAGACTAATAAAAAGATAATCCCTCTCAATCATCACTAATGACCCACTAGAAGTGCTACCTGTATTTTATTATTTTACTGTTTTTAGGTTACGTTTATGTGCGTCAACCTTTATAAAACGTAGTGACCAGGTGCCACATCGCAAGCACACATTCAAAGAGGAAGCTACAAAAATGGCTCACACAGTACCAAAAAAATGCAAATATAGTGAAGCAAACAAAGCTCATTCCAAAACGAGAGTTAATCTGGGGTTGGCTTCACCGTATCCCTCGTTGAGCCTGGAAGGAGAAGCCAACTTTGAATATTGTCTTTACAAACCGCAACCGACAAATTCTCCTCATTCTGTCTTCAAGTATTGATGACCTAGCAGCTTTAAATATTTTTCATATAAGTGGAAGTGTGCAGTTATCTTCTAAGAAAGAAGCCACTTGAAAATCACCTCCGTGGGCACCTGGGTAGCACACCTGGTAGAGTGCGCGCCCATTTATAGAGGTGTATTCCTCGACGCAGCGGCTGTGGGTTCGACTCTGACCTGCGGCTCTTCACTGCATGTCGTTCCCTTTCTCCTTATATCTTCAGTTGTCCTACACAAATAAAGGCCTAAAATGCCCAAAAGTAATCTTAAAAAAAAAGAAAATCACCTCCCTGTACACACAAAGACACCAAACGCAAGGGCTAATGATGTGTCTTTTTCACACGGATGCAGAGATGGGGACTCGAGTCGCACTTAAGTCACACAAACAGCTGTCTTCAGACTTGACTTGCGACTCGACCCAAAAGACTTCAGACTTGACTCGGACTCGAGGTTCGAGACTCGTCAACAACCTATTTTCATGCAATTATTGCTTTTTAAATCTAAATTGATTCATGTATTTCTATTTTCTTTTATTGGCGCATATACATTGGGGAAACGCATGACGAGCTGCGTGTCCCTTGGCCTTTGCCGTAATGTGCAATGTATGCATGCGCTATGCGGTGCGCGCGCGCACACATCAAAAAATGCAGCGACGATGGCGACACCAAGTCCTCCTGCAGTTGTGCCTTTTGTCATTAGTTTTGCTTACAATAACTTCATAAACAGTTGCAGTAAGCAAACAGCTACATGCAAGGAGTGTGGCACCAAGATACATGACGCTGGATCAACAACATCGAACTTCATCAGACATCTCAAAAAGCACCCAGATAGGTCAGTCACTCACGCTAATGTGAAAGAGACGTTACATTTAGCATATATCGCCACAGGTAACAAGCTAACCATCACAAAGTGTTGTGCTAATGCTGGGGACAGGCAAATTGTATTGTTATAGTTGTATCCATATGATGTGACAGACTTAGGTTAATATTTCACCAGTAGCAGAAGATTAGACTATACGATGTCCTAAATTGAAGAACACTGAAAAATGTAATGCATGATGAGGTTGGGCTTAACAGCCAGTTGGTAACACAGACAAACATGTATTCTTTGGTGCAGATACCAAAATGTTGAAAAATACAGTTATGAAATTGAAAGTCCTTAATTTGTGTTTCTTCAGATTGCATTGCAGTAGACCCCATAAAGTTATCCTACAACTGATTTCGATACTGTACTGTATGGATGGTAGCTACAGGACATGCTTTGAATTCATAAGATTTAACAATACAGTGTTAGGGACAGATCAGACTTGAGACTTGACTTGGACTTGACTTGGACTCATGGCAAAAGACTTGAGACTTGACTTGAACTTCCCCTCAAAGACTTGAGACTTGACTTGGACTTCCAAAAAATGACTTGTGAACATCTCTGCACGGATGTCTTACTTTTTAACATGCGTGCCAATTGCTGTGGGACTGTGGGATCAACAATGTTGGTGGTGAATAAATCAAAGTGCATCCAACATTATAAAAAACTAACTGTGACAAAAGACAACACAAAGCAACATGGATTTAATCCAGTCGGAAACACACCAGTCAAAAGATAAAAATCCTCTATAGCAACAAACAGTAACACAGTTCCATTCGATATTTCATGTCTCTGCAGTAAGCTGCCCCCTGCCTTCCCAGCAAGCATGCTGGGGATATAGTCAGCCTGTAATGCAAATCTCCCCATGGGTGTTCACAGAGTAAAGCCAGGGCAACAACAGTACTGTGTTATCGGTGTCAGAGCCACTGGATAGACTACTGTATATCAGATAGAAGGGTTGGGGATGTAGCGGCAAATCTTTACCTTGCAGCAAAATGGGGGTACAGCAGTTTATATATCAACAATTAGTGTACAGCAAGTGGTATAAATAGACTGATGGAGATAGGTGTGTGTAGCGATAAGCTGATAGACTAGCAAAGCATGACATTTGTGCCCTGCCTGAACTAATTAAATGCTCTCTTTCCGGCAGGTGCTCATGTGTTTAGTTGGTTTTCACGGCTTGTGTACTATGTATGCGTACCCTGCTGGCATGCTGAAAAGAGATGCAGGAAAGGAATGCTTATAGCCCCAAACCCAGAACTATGTGGCAAAGGTGGAGCAGGTGATTCTTAGTAAGCAACCAACAAGTCTTCATACCTAACGACAAAAAAGAGTCAAGCCTACCATCTCTTTGTACTCTCTAGTATTAAGGTTGGGGCTGCACACTTTTATTGATTCGTTCAGTTTCATTTTTTTTGCTTATTGAATGCTCAATAAAATCTGACATTTTGGGGAAGTACACTTATTCACTTTCTTGCTGAGCGTTCGATGAGGAGATCCATAACCTCATGCCTGTGCATGGAGCTGGAGCTGAGAGTTGGTTAGCTTAGTATCTCAGGGAATTAACAGGATATTATCACGGATGAATTAAAGGACAAATCCGGCGCAAAATGAATGTAGGGGTTAATTACATATGTGTACGGAGTTGACCGTTCTCTGGGATATGTTTTCATGCTAATCGAATGTGACCAGTTTTATCCCAGTCGAACGACGAACGCTGTGTAACAAGTAACTAGTAACATAGCTCAAGCACGGCGTTTGTCGGGCGCCATCTTGCTTTCCTAAGATGGCGCCCGTCTGTATACATGAACGGTACTGTCTTTATAATCTAATCTTTTTAATACACTGTCTGTACACTTACAAAGTTCTCAATGCTTTGGTTTACATGTAGGGACCCTCATTATGCTACCGTGGAAGTGTGGTGCTATTTTGAGCCTTGTTAGTGGTATAGAAATAGCAATTTCGTTTTACTTTACCCACTGCCCCGACGACTAGTGTTATAAGCTAATTAGTGGTTTGCTGCTAAAACTGGTCATATTCGATTAGCATGAAAACTCAGAGAACGGTCGACTCACATACGTACACATATGTAATTAACCCCTAGGTTCATTTGCGCCAGATTTGTCCTTTAAGAAGAAGTTGATATGTTCCAAGATGGTGACCCATACATTTCTATAACAGTTCGTCACTGTCACATTTGCTACAGAAAAAAAATGTTGTTCTGGCTTCTGCGTTTTTGGGCCTATAGAGCTGAATCATTAAAGAATTCCTCTGGCTGACACATAAATGGGATAAAAATAAATGATGCGGCTGACTTTAGAAACTTTATTGGACTAAATGGATAAAAATCTGATCATTATGGAGAATCATTTGAGGTGTTTGTGACACCTCACACAACATTTGATTCAGGATTTTACAACAGCTCCTTTTCTCATCATTGAGTATGTCATGTGTCCACTATGCCACAATCCCCTCACAGTCCGGCGCACATTGTAAGTGTACAGACAGTTTATTAAAAAGATAGATTATAAAGACAGTCGCGTTCTCGTATACAGGCGGCCACCGTCTTTGGAGCTACTGTCTTTCTAAACTATCTTTTTAAGAAACTGTCTGTACACTTACTATGTTCTCAATGCTTCGGTTAACATTTAGGGACCCTCATTATGCTACCGCTGAAGTTTGGTGATATTTTGAGCCTTTTTAGTGGTATAATAAGCGATTTGTTTTTACTTTCCCTGTGCCCCGAATACTAGCGTTGTAAGCTAATCAGCGGTCCGTGCTAGCTTGTTTCAAGCTACAAACCCATTCAATTAGCATGAAAACATGTCCCAGAGAGCAATCGAGTGGGTAAACAGCTGTTAATAACCCCTAGGTTCGTTTTGCACCGGAATAGTCCTTTAAAATAAACTTTAGTAAGAATTCGTAGTATGTTCTCAGTAATTATTGTACACCATGGTACAGTGCTGTTGTATCATCCTGCCTTGATGGATCTCTGTACGAGCAGTTGGAATAGTATTTAAAACAGCCAAAAATAAGCAAACACATTATTTTTTTTCATTTGGGGCTGAGTAGATGGCACTGCCAGACTATACAGAGTGTCAAGACCAGACTTTAATGCTTAGTACATCTAGGAACTCAGTCATCAACATTATGTGGTGTCTTTTGAACTATGAAATGAAGCGCTGGATCACACGGCTGGCATCCCTCCTTGGCGCTACTGCTTCCACTTACACCCTTCCTATCATGACTCACACTATTTCAAGGAAATTAGTAGATGCACCATATTGGCTTGGCTTTTGGCCCATTTAAAATTTGATCAGTGACAAGTTGAATTGCGTTGCCAGATTTCAAAACACCAGAGAGTCTTAGCAAGGATGTTCAGCATTCTGAATCATTTGAGTTACCCTGCCAGAGTGGACCTAACACTGGTGATCCTGGATAGTCAATCATGAAGCATGCTCTGAGAACTCAACTGACAGCCGGATCGTCCAACAGACAGACATTTTACATGAAATAATGGCGTTTTTCCATTACATGGTACCTGCTCGACTCGCCTTGACTCTACTCGCCTCGACACACTGTGCGTCCGTTTTCCATTGCAGATTTTAGTACCGCCTCAGCGTGGCTGGTCGTCATAGCGGCGCCGCAGTAAACTGCCGTGACCTAATGCGACACACACACAGAACGTCGAAGGTGTGTTGTTGTTGCCACAGTCAGAAGACACATTTAGTTTCAAATGAAGCTGGAGGCAGCAAAAAAAAACACAGCTGGCTAAACTATTTAAAAATGGCAGGTTTGTTCAGGAAACCCCCCTCTGTCGCTTTCACGTCACCTTTTGGTATCGGTTCAGCTCGCTTGGAACCTCGACTGAGGTGATACTAAAAAAAGTACCTGTTAGCAGGTACCAGGTACTTTTTTTCATAATGGAAAACCAAAAAAGGTGAGTAGAGTTGAGGCGAGTTGAGCAGGTACCATGTAATGGAAAAGCGCCATAAGATGGAACTGCTTATCCATTTTGATGTAATATGTTTCAAAACTAAAAATCTAACAATACAACGAAATTATAAAGACAAAAGTAAACATAGGCAAAGAAACAATAAAATCAGTCAAGCGAGACTGTCCTCCGAAAAACATTCCCATAAGTTGTTTGTTCAAGCAGCAATTACGACTCATCTTTACATCTATTGTGGCGGCGCCCTCAAGTGGCTGTAGTAAATATGACGGAGCAAAGCAGAAAGTAATGTGACAAAGTATAAGAGCACCAAGTTCCACATAAAGACAGATGGGTTAAACAAACACAGGATTTTCACCCAGGAGATCGGGGTTTGTGTCCCGTTTGAAAATAAAAGGAAACGAAAACCGTAGTTTCTTTTTAAACTTTACGGAACAGAGTTATGTCAAGTCCAACATCACATGCGTAACTGGAAGTGAAGCGCCATGTTATTTTTACCCAAAACACAATGTTTTTCTAAACTGTAAAAAGTACTGTAGTCTTGGCACCTAAACATAACCAAGTAGTTTTTGTGCCTAAACATAACCAAACTGCGACCGTTTCAAAAGACGTGCTTAAAACTGCAACCGTTGCGTTCAAAACCACGACTGTTACATTCTCTGGTTTAGATACAGGACAGAAAATGCTTCTGTGGGTCGTAACCAACCTGTATTGTCATATGGTTTGGAGGACTTGTTGAGCAAATGTTGAAGGCTAAACAGGTGTGGAATAATTATAGCATTTCATACATACATACCCAGCATTTCCATTGTTTTTTCCAATTTGTATTGTACCAGTTGTACAAGTTATGTTGTTTATGTTTCTGAGACTTAAAAGCTACGTTCATGAAAAAAGAATACTAAGCATTTCTGGCTCTATGGCACAGTAGATGTACTATTTATTTATACAATAATGTGGCACCTTATTGAGTTTATAATGTTGTACACATCATGCTCCTTATAGGGCTGCAGTGATAGGGTATGAATGCAGTTTGCTACATTAAGCAATCACTGCTGGGAATTCTTCAAAAAAGAACAGGGAAATGAATATTCAACAGTTCATTTCATTTACCATTGTATCCATTAATGACATGTTCAAGTGGCTACCTGCTATTTGTTAGGAACCCTGTTTTGACCCAGAATGAGCAGAGAAAATAATTCAAATGTGTATTACCTCTTAGATGTCAAAATATGGACTAGAAAGAGCTTCTATCACTCTAAACATGTCTCCCAGGCCTTCTTATGGTTATTTCAGTTGTAGATAATTGTTCTTAAATACCATGTATGCTAAGAATCCTCTATTCTGATTGGCTGGTATGTAACTGTAACGGGCAAGGTAACCTGACACCTCCGACACAGATTTACTGGCCATTCTATATTATAGCCCTAGCATTAAAGCTGTATTAACATATATCAAATTATATTTAATGCGAGAGGGCTCGGTTGTAATGAAGATCCAAAAGAGAAACGCAATTACAGATGAATGCAATGTCATTTCATGTCTGCTTATGTGTAATTAGGCAATTGTTCGCTTATATGTTAGCCATAAAGACTCAGTACATAATGTATGTTATTGTAGTGTTTACAGGTACACATTAGATCGGACCCTTTGATCTTGATCTGCTCTGAAACAGGTTAGTCATATCCAGGATGTGTTATCAAAGTTCATTGTGGTCAAACCAAATTAAAGGTTGGCCAGCTGAGACGTTCATCATGGAACTGGTGCAGCCATTTATTTTACTGACATCTTTCTTGGATACAACGATAATCAAATTACAAAAGCTGCAGCTTTGTGGTCGTTCTCTGCTTTCATATGTTAAACATGTTACTCCTACCAATGACTCCATTTTTAAATGTATCCCCTTAGATTTGTTTTTACCCAGATATTGAATATGCATGGGCTACTTTTTAATACATAAATAAAACTTACCCTGAACTGCCCTAAAAAAGCAGGACCAAAGAACACTCGTCCCAACGCATCAGCAGGGCCAAGGCAACTTATCTGTGGAAATTCAGAAAGTACATGATTTAAGAGAAAGCTTATTAAAAACTAATTAATTCTAACTGATTTCTCCACTTACCCAGGTGTGCAATAGTGCTGTATAATCTTGTTCTTTGTGATAGCATCTAGGGTAGATAATGCAAAATGGGCCACAATTATTTGGGGTAAATAAGTGAACACTTTTTTTACAGGTCTGTGGGAGATCTAGAGTAACTGGGACATTGCTTATAGAAAGATATGTTGCTGCTGAGTTCATGTCTTTTAAAAGGCCATCTTTTGAAAAATAATAATCTTTGAGCACCACAAACAAAATTCAATTTTCCTGTATAGCATTGGAGAACTTTGAGATGTTATCTGAAAATCTTTGCAGATTAAGAAAAAAATAAACTCTTAGCAGGGCTGCCTTTCACACCAAGCTGCATGTTCTATTGTCACTTTATACTGCTTGATGTTCCGAAGCATTAATTTTAGTTTTCTGAAATCAGATTAAAAAACAAAACACACAAATAACAACCACTCTGCTATAAGCCTGCACGGATGCACTGAGAAAACCCCACACACTTCAGGCTGTTCCCCATTTATAAAATGTGAATGTTTATTAAATGTTGACAAGAACATTAAAACACAGTATCAAGATTCAGCAAAACAATCTATAGTACGTCACCAAAAAAGAAAAGAAAAAGAAAACAGAGTTAGTTCTGCGCTGGGACTAAAAGGAATGGGAGGACTGAGGGCCGGGGAGAGGAGAGTGGGGCAAAGAGGAGAGCAATACAGAGGCAGGGAGACGGGAGCTGTGAATGAGGAGAGGAGGAGAATTTAGGAGCTATGGAGTGAGGGGGAATTGGCAGCAGAGGCTAAGGCAATTAAGGAGGTACACAGTAAGAAAGATTTGGGGACCTATGTGATCAATCAGGGGGTGCTGATTCACCGTAATGAGCGGGATAACTTGGAATGATTAGAACCTCTGATTTCACTCTTATCAGCTCTTTAGTTGGTGACTTTGCAAGCTGCAGCAGATAAAGTGACTATAACAAGCATTCACTCAAAAGGAACCGAGAAAGGGGCATGGCAAATCAAACTTTACATTTAAATAACAAGGGGGCAACATAGCATCAACATATACAGTGAGCACAACTTGACGTGTGAAGGTGAATAAAGGTTTTGGGAATGGGTTGTCGGGGTTTTTAGGGTACGAGCGCAGTTCAACACAGTACCAGAAGGTGGTGTCCACTCATGGGTTCACGATCACAATAAGTAATAGTTCATTATAATTATGTAAATCTCTCTGTTATCAACACAAATAGCAGGGGAGGCAAGTTGTACATAAGCATCACATTACTGCAAAATTCCACAGAGAGACGCACGCAGCCTCCCGCTCTGTTGTCTGGCTCATGCACATGGGCATGTACAAACCAAAGCATGTGCATATATGTGTACACACAGAGACACTGTAGACGCACACATGTGCACACACACCCCCTCTGTCTAAGACACACACACACACACACACACACACACACACACACACACACACACACACACACGTTCCTTCTTCTTGAGTGACCTTTATACATTTCCATCTTGTTTTTAAATTTTCGATTTCCTCTGACATTATCAAACCTCATACTCTGTTTCATAATAACATCAGCAAGTATTTGTAACATGTGTCTGTGCTTTTATGATGACAAAGAGGTGGCAGCACTCCACCGAGACATGACAAGTAGCTGTATGCGCACAGCCGCGGTGCTGCAGAGACGCACGCAGCAATGGGAGATCCTTCCTAGCACCAGGGATGACAGACAAATTCACAGATGTTTTAAGTGCTATACACATTAACACACTGTCAGCTAGGGTAACACCCTTCAGCACACATTCAAAACTGTCTCCCAGTGCCACCGGCACTTTCCAAAGCCAAGATGTCAGAAAGATCACATATGTCCAGCAAGGCAGCTAATGTGCCTAGAGGTTTAAAATCTCCATCATGTTGTGCTTCCGTTAAATAATTATATTTGTGCTGCAGATTTGAATGGGCATGTGCTTTAGGGATATTCTCATTCCTCCTCTTCACTCACATCCAACCTTCAGAGCAGCACGGGCCACACCCGCTTGTTGTTTAGGTAGAGGAAGGTAAAAAGTTCTTTAAATACTTCTTGATTCACTTCATTTACTTCTTTTTTTTTCTTCTTTTTTTCCAGTGGATTTTGAAGAGTCCATGTGCTTGAGTAGTCTTTGTGTTTTAGCATAGTAAGAAAACAGCTTCACATGCTCTAAAAGTCATACACATTGTACAATAAAATCTACAGATATTTTTAAAGCTTTTAGTACATCCAAATAAACTTGATGAAGTGAAAGAAAAGTCAATTCACCGACCAAAAAAAAATAAGAGATGGAAAATGAGGATTGCACTATTTCCTGCCTCTGTGTTTTTTCTTCATTACATTTTTTTTTTGCTTTTTCTGTTATTCTTTTTTTTTTGCTTTAGGAAATTTTGTTTTTGCCATAATACCTACTCAGGTGCTCAAGACAGCAGTTGAAAGCATCAAATCTTAATTTACAGCAACTTTCTCATCCTTTGCATGACAAGAGAAACTGTGTCACACAAATAAATCCTACAATCACCTGAAAAGGAGAAAAAAATACAAAACAGAGGACAAACCAAAGAGGTGGGAATGGGGACAAAAAAAATTTAATATTTCCTCAACAGGTTCAAGAATAAAGATCGACTGGGGATGATGCAGTCTTGGACTCCTCTTTCATTTTGTGATCACATTGGTCTCCTTCCAATAGTTGTCAACGTCTTTTCCTTCCTATTACATCAACATACATTAGAGGCTTTGTTATTTCATGTTAACTACTTAAATGGAGAGTGTGAAGCCATGCCAGCCATGCATCATGTTTAGTCCATCTGTGCTAAACATTGTAGTCAGTCGAGACGCTCTACGGAACTCATGACAGGACATTGATAATGTTAGAGAACTCTGTCTGTCTGTCTCTCTTTGTAGACACACACACACACACACACACACACGCACACACACACACACATACACATACATGCACACATACACACACACACACACACACACACACACACACACACACACACACACACACACACACACACACACACACACACACACACACACACACACACACACACAAAGTGCTGGGTTACCATCTGTGAGTGCTGCATCAGTTGGCCAGTACTCAGCTGGCAGGCAGATCAGACAAAGTGCCCAATATGCTCCCTAATGGCCCAAGTCAGATGAATGAGATCCTCCGTTGTCTCGTTCTTTTTCTCATTTTTCTTTTTCATCCTTTTTACACCTCTTCTTCCACTTCCTCACTTCCCCTTTGATTCACTCTGCCCCCCTTTCCTTCGACTAAATTAACTCTTGTCAAATTGTTTCCTCGTTCTCTCTGTCTCTGTCTCCCTCTGATTATCTGAGGCCCTGTACTTTTTGCCACTACCCTGCTGGGTCTCATTCACACAGATCAAGGATGTAAATGTGATGTAGTGTACCACTGCGCTGTCCCTTCTCACTGGTGAAACTCTGGACTTCCTTTGTAGAGAATTTCTCTTTTCCATATTTTGTGAAAGGTTTGTCTGTGTCTACTATATTTGGAGCAACCCTCTCTATTCACAGATTAAACAGCAATGGGCAGTGAGACTGAACCACAATCGAAGTGCCATGTCAGCACAGATGGGAGGTCAGAGTTACATTACTCAGGAGTCAGGAGTGAATTACTGGTGTGTGGTCTAGCAGGCGATGCTTGGACCACCATGTCAGACTGAGTAAAGCTAGTGCAGTGGACTGTGGGTTTGAAGCTATGGTTTGCTGTTTTTGTGAAGTGAATGATTAAAAAAATATGTATGATGATGGTTGCATTATTTTTTTTCAAAAGAAAGGGACAAAGGTGGAAAGATAACGGTAGCCAGCATGACACTAGTAGCTGAGTGATGGGGGGAAAAGGAGAAAAAAGGGAGCAAGACATCAGGAGGCAAACAGCAGAGTCAAATAAACTCAAAGGAGTTATGTTTTAGTGAATAAACAATATCAGCACAAGTAACTCCGCCTAGCTGTCAGAAATTGTGGTTTGAAATGTTTTAAAAAACGTCTTCTTTTTTTCTCCTTTCTCCTCGTCTATCTTATTTATTCTCTGGATCGCGGGTAGGTCGTATCTTCATCTCGGAGAACTTGAGGGAGTACTGCCAGCCAGTCCAGGAGGACCACTCAATGCCATCGGCGTAGGAGGTGTGCTGGCCGCGCAGGTACTGGCCGTTAAGGTTGGAGGTGTGGCAGTTGCGGTACCACCAGGCACCATGGTAGAAGGAGGCGCAGTTGTTCTCCGAGTGGTCGTTATCCCGGTCTTTGGTGGTGAACTTCATCCCATTGTGCTTCAGCAGAGAGTCACCTAGGGCGGGAAAAGATGTGCAACATAATTTGAATGTGTCAGTACATATATTGAAAGTAGGAAGAATACGTAGCTTTATTCAAAATTAATAAAAACAAGCTCTCATTAACAAGTGCAGCTGGGAGAACTACTTTTTAAGCCACAGCTATTGCATCTCCTTTGTACCTTTGAATTGCAATTCAAAATGTATTTTGGTCTGCAAACAATTGAGAAAATAAGGCAAGAAACTATTTATATATACATAGTGTATATATATATATATATATATATATATATATATATATATATATATATATATATATATATATATATATATATATATATATATATATAAACAAACCCCAATTCGATGAAGTTGGTATTTTTTTTTTTTTTTTTCACCTTTATTTTTACAGGGACGTCATTAAGAACAGGTTCTTATTCATGTTGTGTAAAACCTAAATAAAAACAGAATTACAATGACTTGCAAATCCTTTTCAACCTATATCCAATTGAATACTCGACAAAGACAAGATATATAATGTTCAAACTTTATTTATAAACTGTATTGTTTTTTTGCAAATATTCACTCATTTTGAATTTGATGTCTGCATCATTCAAAAAAAGCTGGGACAGGGGCAACAGAAGACTGGGAAAGTTGAGGAATGCTAAAAAAAACACCTTCCACAGGTGAACAGGTTACGTGGTCATGATTGGGTATAAAAGGAGCATATCCAAACGGCTCAGTCGTTCACAAGAAAGGATGGGACAAGGCTCACCACTAAGCAGGGACGTCCCTGAAAAAGACATCGCTTGGATGGCAGCATAACAATCTGGATGGTCCTTTTCCTCTTTGGCCCGGATGACATGACGTCCATGATTTCCGAAAACAATTTGAATTGTGGACTCGTCAGACCACAGGCCTTGCTGCTTACGTGCAGAGATTTCTCCAGACTCTTGCTCTTTTAATGATATTATGGTCTGTAGATGATGAGATTAAATTCCTTGAAATTATACGTTAAGAAACATTTTTCTTAAACTGTTGGACTATTTGCTCATGCAGTAAGACAATGCCAAGCCACATTCTGCATGTGTTACAACAGCGTGGCTTCGTAGTAAAAGTGTGCGGGTACTAGGATGGCCTGCCTGCAGTCCAGACCTGTCTCCCATTTAAAATGTGTGGCGCATTATGAAACCCAAAATTTGACAACGGAGACCCCGGACTGTTAAGCAACTGAAGTCGTACATCAAGCAAGAATGGGAAAGAAATCCACCTACAAAGCTTCAACAATTAGTGTCCCTAGTTCTCAAACCCTTATTGAATGTTGTTAAAAGGAAAGGTGATGTAACACAGTGGTAAACATGCCCCTGTCCCAGCTTTTTGGAAGGTGTTGCAGGCATCAAATTCAAAATGAGTGAATATTTTCAAAAAAAACAAGAAAGTTTATCAGTTTGAACATTAAATAGCTTGTCTTGGTAGTGTATTCAATTGAATATAGGTTGAAAATGATTTGCAAATCATTGTATTCTGTTTTTATTTATGTTTTACACAACGTCCCAACCTCATTGGAATTGGGGTTTGTATATATATATATATAAAATTCAAAATAAAAGGCAATTACTCAAATAGCACAGTTAACAATACGACAGTTCCATAGAATCCTTTGTGTCTTTCACAACATATTCTTGGATCTGATACCAGAAACCAGTAATTAAGACATATCCACAAGTGATCGACTTAACAATAGCATAAGACCTTTCAATTAATCATTTCTAAAAACAGAGGGAGATGATAGAATAAAAAAAAAAAAAAGCTCCACAGTTCTCCAGAGTACTGCTTCTCAGGAGGTCAGACGGCTTTGTAGCCAATTTATCTAATGTTCTGCAGTGACCTTTTAGTCTTCCTTTTTTTTAATTAATCCGTCTGTCGGGTAAAAGACAGAAAGGTTATAAGAGGTGAGAAACATAGTTAATGGACTTCATCACATATGTTGATTTCATTCCTTCTTGTTACATCAATGTTAATCTTTTAGGTATTTTTATATCTGGTACTTAAAGTGCTCATATTTTGCTTTTTGTCTTTTTCCCTTTCCTTTATTGTGTTATATATCTTTGTGCA